>JARHVA010008996.1:362500-385761 GCA_037957365.1 Torreya grandis | reverse complement strand
TTATATAATTGAGCTTTCATCTAGTGGCCTCTGGTAACCCCAAACTAATGGTTAGGGTGGGTAGGGATACCACCATATGGATGGGATCATATTTCATGTTAATTATGGTTGGGTTTCATGGAAAAATAAGTATTTTATGAGTGTAAATATAGTTTTATTATAACTCTTAAGTTTTGTAAATGATCTCATCTTGATAATTATTCCAAGGATCCTTGAGGCACTAAGATAAACTATGCTCTTTCTTGAACCTTTTTTAACCCTTGAAAATAATATTTATTTTTCTTGATCAATAAGGTTTTAGTAATTTATACTGGAAAATATGCCATGTACCTTAACTGGTATGACATATATAACATTATTTGGTAGCATAATTAATAATATCATATAATTTTTATTGGTAACTATTGAAAAATATGTAAGATTTCCCCTACAAATTATTACTTGGTGACTTTATTTTGTTCTTGATTGGCATAATATTAAATGGGAGGTTTGTTGTTATTTAAATATTATTGTTATAAATATATTACTTTTGGTTACATGAATAATGGTTCATCTTAATGCTTAGGTTGATTATGAAAGTTTATAGGGAACTATAATCTTATTTTACTATGTTAAAATGGAATTTTCATTTATGTTTAACAAAATAGAGATATATTAAAATTTTAGCATGTATGGAATTTGTTTGTACTTCATATTTATTTAGATCTTGATTGTATTGTGTTCTAGAGAGTAATTGGGAAGAACTTATTCCAAAAACTCAATTATTTGTAAATTCTCCTTACTATTTATGATTTAATTTCAATTGGTGTTAAACTTTTTATTGGGTTGAATTTTTAAAAATAATTTTCTTTTAGATTCTTCTAATACCTAGTGCCAACACTGGTATTAGATCCATACCAAAAAATAAAATTAGGATTGAAGATAATATACTTGTATGACACTTTAGAGGAGGTCTATGATGCTTAAAAGGAGAATTTAAGAGTTTTTTTTTAAGGCACCAAATTATTGTATGACCAAACACCAAAGAATTTAAACCAATGATGACAATAAAGCATCTATGAAACAACACTATGATTTACAGTTGTAGAAGATTGAACCAAGGAATGTGATTGTAAAGACAACAACAAAGTCAAACACAATCATAACAGCATCTAGTGATAAATAAATGATAAAATGACATGTTAAAATAAAAATTTAGAGTCTTCAAATCCTAAATATCTATGTGGACTCCATAAATATTTATAATGTATGCTAGATAAATATGAATTATGGTTTTTTATATCATTGTAAATTAATAATTTTTAAGAGGTGAAAAAATAGAGTGAAATCAATACTAAAATCGAGAGGGGTTTTCCATTAATTTTTTTTGTGTTGAATAATAGTCAAATGATTAATCAACACAGATGTATAGTGAACTAATAGCATTGATTGAATATTTTTTCTTCAACATGAGCTTTAAATATGCTCTTCCTACTTTTGGATCTTTTGTGATCAAAACTAAATTTATGTGCTACAAAAATAGGATGCATACTAGGAGTGGTTCTTAAAACCTAAAATTGAATGAAAATTAATAACATGGACCCCAAAAATCTATTTTTCATGCACAATGAAAGCTTTAGATGAAATTATTTACAATGCAATATCAAAATTCTGTGAAAGTTTTTAACATCTATGTTATTTTTTAAATTATATTTCATTTGAAAAATAATGGTTGTTTAGCATTTATTACCTTTATATAAATATATTGATTAAAGGCTATGTGGATAGAAAAATTTTATTAGTTTTTTGCATTAGTGGAGATACAATGTTGAAAACAATTTGGTTATAGTTTGATGATTATTTTTTGTAAAGGAGTTATATCAAATTTATAACGGTTATATAAGGGTGTAAAAGGTGATATAAGGTATTTTTTTTCTTTTTTTTATTTATATTAAGTCCCATAATATTTTATAAATTAGAATCTATTGTACGGGTAAAGGCAAAACCTTGGTAACATTCTTTGATTATTTATTTGTACACCATGGCTAAAATTATAATTTTGATATCTAAAAATGGCCAATTAACACCTTAAAACTATAAGGAATGGATATTACACATGGAAACATGTTAAAAAAATTATGGATTGTGGGAAATAATAGAAAAAATAAACCACACCACCCACTAAAGAAGGAAAATTGATAAAATATAAAAAACATGATAAATGTTCACTTGCACTAATAAAAGCATAATACACTACATAGCTGATTATTCACATTGAATCTATTAAAATTGGAGCATGGAAAGCATTTAAGGAATTGTATGAAAAACAATCTACGTACAAAAAGATTAATATTCTAATGTAACATTTAAACAATAAATTAGTTGATGAAGAAGGTGTATATTAATATTTCTCTCACATGAAAAATATAAAACAAGAGTATTGTACTAAAGATGGTAATATTGATGATGAAATGCTCATATCCATAACTATAAATGGTCTTCATTATTATTACACAAATATTTTCAAAAAATTTCACCTTTGTGATAAGCTCAGTGATGCAACATTTGAATCTATTTGTGATTTGTTAACTCAATATGATCAATAGTTTGTGAAGAAGAAAATTCAACCTACTAAAAATACCACTATAAAAAATCAAATTTACATCACATAAATCATCTCCATGTATATGGGTATTTTTAGAAACACACACTAAAACACTCTCAAATACATTTTCCAAAACACTCTCCATATCATTCTAGATAGTCCTCCATAAAATTCTCAGCAACACTCTCCAAGATCTTCCAAATGCAAGCATCACCATAGTAACTGTTCTCATTCTAGTGATTCAACATTTTCTATATCTCGTCATCATAGAAAATAGCCAAGATGTTTCAAATGTGGTGTTATTGGAAATATTATAGATGTATGTCCTTCTTGATGACCTTTCTCTCCACACAAAAAGAGGACCAAAGGAAACTATGTGGATAATTCTAGCAGTAGATCTTCTAGTTACTATAGTTATTCAGGTTATATTGACACTTTATTTAATGATGAGGCATCCTATATGGTTGAGTTATATGGTAATGATAGACCTGATAGCTTGTTTTGAGTGGTCATTGACTCACCTATCTTGTGTGAGCTACAAGGATCAATACCGAGATTTATTGTAATAACATTTTTTGGCTTGTGTTTTTGCTTTCTTTATTTTTTGGCTTTCTATACCTGATACTCATGACATGGAGTAGATATGGTTTTTTATTTTATTTATCTTTATGCATGGATCCTCACTTCTCACCTAATAGGGGGACAAGATATAACATTCATAAGTATTCAATTAGTCATTACTGACAATTTGAGTTTATAAGGGTTACTGGCACATTTAGTGTTGAGAAAAGGTCATCAAAATTTAATGGAAATTAAGGATTTGTTACATGTATAGTACATGGTGGTCACTTTGACAAGCTTCTAAGTGGATCCTTAAGTGTACCAATGTAGTTAGACATACCTTGATCATGTTCTAGTACAATACGATATGATTATCATAGGGGATGAGTAGGCCTTGACCATGCTCATCAACATTTTATGTCACAACTCTTATGGTGGGATTATATAAGGAGTGGAATCAATTTTGGTCAATACCAGGTTGTAAAATATGCTAGTTTCAATTTCATCAATGTTTATTTAAAGTCATTTCTCTATTTCTTTCATCTTCCATACCCCTTTAGATCAATGAGGAGATTGTTAGGTCATTTATGATATAAAAAATATTAATTAGGTTATTTATTTAATTATTTTTTGTCTTTGTTTTTATAGGTTGGTTTCAACCATTAGTTATTTTTATATAAACAACTCATGTAAGCTCTTTAAAACCTTGCATTATGTACAAAAATAAAACAATCTTTACATTGAATACAAATTTGTTTTTTATTCCTCTGATACTAGGTGCCAACAATTTTTTATTTGTATTTGGATTGGGATTTCATTTGTTAATAAATAAAAACATGGTTTTAATATATATTATGAATGACACATAATAAATATGTTTGTTTTGATGACATGACCATGTTTAGATTGACAGATTAGTACTTTTCTTGAATGAAATATGAAGTCATGTTTTCATTTGCATTGGTAATTGGATGGTGTTTAAGTAATAGTGTAATGTTTGGACCTATGTTTACAAGCTTGTAATTTCATTAACTATATCTACTTTATTTTTAAAAAAATGGTTCTTAACCTAGATAATTTTTTCTATCATCTAAGTTGGAATATGGTTAAGAGTAGGTTAAATGAATGGACTTTGGTGATATAATGTAGAATATTTGTAGGTATTATGTGTTTTTGGGAGTTAATATGACTATAATTTAACTTTAATGTCATTAATTTAAGGCTATAGTAGTTCAAGCTAGAAAATGGAAATTTAATAGTATAATGATAATGTTGATTGATATTCCTTTGACTCTATTTTAAAATTATGGATGAGTAAGTTAGAATCATTAAATGGAAAGGTGACTCCTTATCATAGAATCCTAACACATTTATGTTACTTTGGTTAATTTCTCATTTTATATGTATATTTGTATTTTTAAAATTAATATAATAATTTTTACCTATCCTAATGGAAGATATATAGTTTATGGCTTTTTGGGCAATAGATCATGCTCAAAGAAGCATAACCTATCTCATTCAAGGAGAATAAGTTGAATTTTTTTTGATACAATGGACTTGTTCAAGTTATGCATATAGTCTTTTGGTATGATTTTTAGGAAATTTTTGAGCTTCAGTTGAGATAAATATTGATACATAGTTATTGAATGTCAATATAATATACAATACTTTTCATTGTATGAATATGTTACTCAAAATTCATTTTTGCATAGGAAGTTTTAATTGAATTAGAAACTTGTGATTGGATCATGATACATATAGGACTAGTATATATAATGGATTATGCCCACATTAAGGCACGCCCTATTATAGACTAATAGATATAAAGGATAAGTAATGGTACAAATTTGATCACATTAATTCATCACAACAAATTACATTAAATAATATTGTATTATTTTGTACTTCAAGGATTTTTTATGATATTTTATTTTGAAAGTTGAGATCGTTAGGGAACTCTAGTGATATGAATTTTTTTGAAGACTATGATTTGATCTATAATTATCTTTATAATGTAATTTTCCCCTAATTTTTTGTAAGATTTATAAAAAAATTAAATTGCTAAACTACATAGATATGTTATAAGGATTGTATAAAATGTAATTTAAGCACTTAAACCTAACCTCATAGAGAGAAACTTTGAAATAATATGACTTTCTCTAGTATCTTATAACTCTAATACCATTGCTTAAAGGTCTATTTTGAAAATTTATATAAGTATAGGGTTTATCATAGTAATATGGATTTATCTTGGAAACTTATAATATTTTGTTTAAGTCAATCATTTGATCTATTTATTTTTGGAATCAATTGAATATTTTATTAATAAGTCTTAAACTATAATTATATTAACTATGACATGATTAAATCTTACAGTTGATTCTATTTAATTATTTTTCATCTTAAAAATGTAATCTTATATTCTTTAAAACCTTACATGATTGTCCTTTATTGAACTTAATATGTTTAGAGTTAAATACCTCATAAGTGGTGAAGTAGTTAATCTTGAGGTAAAGAATTTAACTATTAAAATTATTTCTGGAAGAATGTGAGAAACCACTTAAACTGGTGAGCCCTAGGTAATTTTGATTATGATTTTGATAATAATTTGAAACTAATAATGTGCATACATTTGTTGATTTTATATAATTTAGTGTGTGTGTACACTATTTGATGTTGGAATTTAAACATAATAACCCAAAAAATACCCATATTTAATGGGTTGTATTTTGGGGTCATGATAATGGTATTAAAACTATGTTATACTCTAGGAAACTATCATGTCCCCTTTTCAGTTGACATCTTCAGAGTTAAGGATTAGCCTATTATACGACCTTCATAGGCTAATAGGATGGATATAGGGTCTTAATGGAGCTTGGCTTGGCTTCGACTAGAAGAATTTTACCAGTTGGCATGCGTTCGAGCTTTTTTTAGACACATTAGCTTTAGCTCCTATTATTTATGGACTTCTAACATACAACGGAGCACCCTTGTTTTCGTATGATCATGTGTAGAATCACTCCCTAATTCACCAGCTTCAGTTGGTTTGAGGATCAGACATATATTGAGGGAGATATTAATATTTGATTGATTTAATTAAATATTAATTATTTTAGCATATTTTCATTATGAAACCCTGATTCTTAATTATGAAACCCTAAGTAGGGCAAGCACACTTTTTAGAAGATATAAGGGTTTATTATTTGAGAGAGGCCATATGATTATTGATTATTGATTATTGATATTGAAGATTTTGCTAAGGATTTTTCCTGAGAAGATTAAGCCAAGGGTTCCATTATTCTATTTGCATTAAAGAACGTACACTCTTCAGTGTGTGTAATTCAAAAGCTATGAGATATCAGCTGATCTATTGCCAATTTGGGAGATAACTTCATATAAAAGTTATCACAAAGGTTTACAGGTATTTCTTTCATTAGTTTTGATTTAGAAAATTATATAGATAAAAATCTTCAGATCAGGTGTCCAGCATATAGGCCGTGTTATACTATATTTTGCTGCTATATGGAATCCATACAAATCTATACCAGGCTGTACCAACTAAATAACAAATTGAAGAAGGGCACTGTTAGCAGTTATAGGCCACAGGGAAGTGTAGAGACTGACATTGGCATCCCAGATACTGACATCAGCCAAATAAAAACCAACATCAATAGAGTAGCTGACTGACAGAGATCTACATCGGTAGTATATTGACTGATGATGGTAGTATAACCAACATCAATGACTGTGTGTTGACACAGCAACCTGAATAGTCTAGATTTAGAGTTATTTTCCAATTTGCTAGAAGAACCAAGTTTTTAAGACAATATTTTCATATTATTTTTATATACATGATAGAGATTTAATATTGTAATCATCTGGAAGGATAATAAGATCATTGATTTGCCAAATAAGAGATTATTTTGCTATCTATTATTTATTTGAAATTATTTTGCAAAAAAATCACAATTTGTTCTTATTTCATACAAAAAACACAAAAAAATTAGAATACACAGAAAATAGTCAAAAAAATATTCAGTTTCAGAGATCAAGGAAATAGGGGTTACTACAGTGGTATTAAAGCTAAATCCTACCATCCTGAGGGTTTAACAATCTCATGCAGCCACAAGAGTTGGGACCACATAGGTATAACACACATAGTAGAACCTTGCTTAAAGGTACCCAGGTGTTAGAACAATAGCCAATCACCATGAGTGACAGGCGTGAGGGTAGCCCACCCAGGGGCCAAAGACATAATGATGATTAGGACACTAGAGAATTCTTCTATGTTATGGTTACAGGTCAACAATAGATGACATAGGCACTACAGGCACTCACTACTATGGTAGAGAGGATGAGCCCACCTATTAGACAAAATGGGGAATAAGGAGATAACAAGAGTGCTACTATTAATTAGAGACCATAACTGACCCATTCTAGAATAGTTGATAGGCCTACACATCCTACATTTGATCAAGAGGAACCAAAGGCTCTAGCAAAGGAGGTGGTAGGAGATCCCCTATTTGCAGACACACTCATGGCAGTGAATGAGGAGTGGGAGTTATTATCACTTGAGGTCAGAGAGAGGATTACTTTTGATCAATTCATCACATAGAGGAGAGATCATAACTGAGGTCGACAAGATTGGGGACCTAGACACCAAAATAATGATCTGAAGCATGCTACAAGCAAGCTCACACTAGTGATGTTTGATGGTAGTGGCAAGGTCATAGCATAGGCCTGGATTAGTAAGCTAGACACATTTCTCATGTTGCATCTGATGGCTGAGAGAGATGCTATCAAATATGTGGCACTGCATCTTGAGGGAGTAGCTCATGATTGGTGGCATCACGGGATGGTGACACTCCAGCATGACTAGATCACATCTTATCAAGAATTTGTTGATAGGCTAGTGGAGCATTTTGATAGGAAGGATTTAGAATCCTATTTTAGAGAGTTGGCTTAGCTACGCCAGAGTGGTAGTCTAGAGTCTTACATTGGTGACTTCCAAAAGTTATTAGTTATGGTTCTTGACATTTTAGAGAGGTGACTAGTGGTGTTCTTCATGGAGGGATTGACAAAACCATTGAGAGGTTGGATAAAAGCCTTTGATCCTTATTCATTATAGGTAGCTATGAAGAAGGAACATAGTATGGAGATGGCAACCCCATCCAAGAAATCCAACTCAGGAAGTACTTCTTCATCCAGGGATAATAAAGGCTTCAATAGTAATAGAGAGAGACTAAATTTTAAGATAGATAAATTAGGTGTTAAGAATGATTCAAAGGCAAATCCAGTAGCACCACCTTTGGATTGAGAGGCTCTTAACGATCTACATAAGAAGAAGCTTTTCTTCTACTAGAAAGGTCTTTATGATGCCAGTCACGATTGTCCTTTGAGGCCTAAGGGCAAGGCCAATTGAGTGACATGGGCTTATTATGAGGATTCAGAATCAAAGGGTTCCAAATGGCAAGATAGTTTTGAGGACTCAGAGGTAGAGGCTTTAGAGCCTAAGATAGAGGTAGATTTAGAGCTTCACATATAGGAGGCATGCCTATCCAGCATTCAGTTAGATGATTCATTCAGACTCTATGGAGTTTTGGCAGGACAGAGGGTCATCACCCTTCTTGATATAGGAGCCACACATAATTTTATAGATGCCAGATTTGTGGAGAATCATGGACTCACTACCAAGGATTTCAAGGGCATTAAAGTTAAGGTATCTGATGGCCACACTCTTAGGTGTGAGCAGATGATTAGAGACCTCCCATTGTGCTTGAACAACTATGAGTTCAAGGCTGATTATTATGTGGTAAACATGGGGGATATAGACTTAGTCTTGGGTATGAAGTGGCTTCATTCCCTTGAGGAAGTCACCCTTCATCTCAAGGACATGGAGGTTCATTTTGATGTCAGTGGGAAGACACATATTCTTAAGGCAATATGGGGCAGCATCATCAAAAATATGTTTTTTCATCAGATGGAGAGGCTCATACAGCACAATATGGTAGAGTGAGCTACCGAGTGCACATTAGAACCAATACAAGAGAGACATTTGGATGAGCTTTGTCCTGAGGTGAGTTCAATTTAGGAGTAGCACATGTGGTAGGGACTCAGCTTTCTTTTACAGTCAGGTCACATGTTGATGATGATATGAGTATGTCTAGCATCCACACTCTAGATTCAGAGATTGTATTGGGTGATGAGACCATAGTCGGTGATTTATAGAGATATATTGATCATAGTAGAGGTATAATGTGTAGATTCTCCACACTTGGCATAGTTCCATTTGTGAGTTGTTGCAAAGTTAGAGTGTGCCTTCAGCATAGCATGGCGGAATGTGTACATGGTATTTATGATCTTGGAGTTTGGTTGAGTTGCATTCACTAGTTTGGTTATGGATTCCTCTTGGTTATATTTAGAGGATATTGCAAGAGCTTGTGTTGATTGACAACAGCATAGACCATGATTACATTTGGGATCTAGGTGGATTGAGTGGTTTATTGTCAGCGATTGCTTGAGGACAAGCAATTTTAGGAGGGGCAGATTGTCATGTCCCCTTTTCAGTTAACATCTTTAGAGTTGAGGATTAGCCTATTATACAACCTTCATAGGCTAATAAGATGGATAGAGGGTCCAAATGGAGCTTGGCTTGGCTTTGACTAGAAAAATTTTACCAGTTGGCATGCATTTGGGCTTTTTTTTGACACATTAGCTTGATCTCCTATTATTTAAGGACTTCTAACATGCAACAGAGCACCCTTGTTTTGGTATGGTCATGTGCAAAATCACTCCTTGATTCACCAGCTTCAGTTGGTTTGAGGATCAGACATATATTGAGGGAGATATTAATATTTGATTGATTTAATTAAATATTAATTATTTTAGCATATTTTCATTATGAAACCCTAATTAGGGCAAGCACACTTTTTATAAGATATAAGGGTTTCTTATTGGAGAGAGGCCATATGATTATTGATTATTGATATTGAATATTTTGCTAAGGATTTTTCCTGAGAAGACTGAGCCAAGGGTTCCAGTATTCTATCTGCATTGGAGAACCTACACTCTTCAGTGTGTGTAATTTAGAAGCTGTGAGATATCAGCTGATCTATTGCCAATTTGGGAGATAACTTCATAAAGAAGTTATCACAGAGGTTTACAAGTATTTCTTTCATTAGTTTTGATTTAGAAAATTATATAGATAGAAATCTTCAGATCAGGTGTCCAGCATATAGGCCATGCTATACTATATTTCGCTGCTATATGGAATCCATACAAATCTGTACTAGGCCATACCAACTGAATCAAAAATTGAAGAAGGGTGCTGTTAGTAGTTATAGGCCACAGGGAAGTGTAGAGACTGACATCAGCATCCCAAATACTGACATCAGCCAAATAAAGACTGACATCGGTAGAGTGGCCAACCGACAGAGATCAACGTCAGTAGTATATCAATTGATGATGGAAGTATAACCAACATCAGTGACTATGTGGTGACACAACAACTCAAACAGTCTATATTTAGAGTTATTTTCCAGTTTACTAGAAGAACTAAGTTTTTAAGACAATATTTTCATATTATTTTTATATGCATGACAGAGATTTAATATTGTAATCATCTGGAAGGATAATAAGATCATTGATTTTCCAAATAAGAGATTATTTTTCTATTTATTATTTATTTGAAATTATTTTGCAAAAAAATCACAATTTGTTCTTATTTCATACAAAAAACACAAAAAAATTAGAATACACAAAAAATAGTCAAAAAAATATTCAGTTTTAGAGATCAAGGAAATAGGGGTTACTATAAAAACTATGGGAAACAAATGGGTTTCATATACTTTCATGTTTCTCAAGAAGATGAAGACATGAACCAATAGAGATAACACTATAAATAGTGTTGGAAATAGTAATTCCAATAATAATGCATGAAATAACAATGTTTCCAATAATGATGTCAATGGAAATGCTATAAATAATGGTGATATCCATATTATAAATGACCATGTCAGATATAATATTGGTAATGATAATGTTGGTGGTAACATGATACTGGTGATGATGCCAACATGATTCATGATGATAACAATGTTTGGTATGATATTGTCCTAAATGACATTTTATTTGTCCTTCACAACATTCAAACTCTAAATTTAGGCATATAACCAAAAGTTGGAAAATATGGAAAACATGTAGGAGTGGGGTAAGGCATGAGGAGATACAAAGGGATTATTAAAGGGGTTAAAACCCTAGATAACATAGTTTTATGGATCCCATAATTGAAAATATTAATAAACTCCCATATCCAACATATTTTGGTGGGGAATTTGGAGATACCATGAAGGCATGATTGGTGATTTTTTATAAATATTTCACCCTATATAAAAGGGATCTAATATCAAGGATCATGTAGGAGCCTAAAAACTAATGGGTGATGCTTCCTTATGTCAGAAACATATTTTTGATGTATATGGTTATAACCTAATAACCATCTCTTGGGAAACATTTGAGAGTAAATTCATGAAACTTTACTTGAATACAAACTATAACATATAAAAGATCATATAATTATAGTTTTTAAAACAAGTAACTATGACTATCTTGGAATATGAGATCATGTTTATTAATCTCTTTCACTATATAAATTACACACATGATGAGGATACCAAGGTTACAATACTCGATCTGATCTTGCATGAGGTTTTAAGGTGTGATGTAAAAATAAAAAATCCTCACACTCTAGTTTTTGCAATTGAATTTACACATCATGCAAAACAAATGGAAAAAATCTCACATGAAATCAAGACAAGAGTATTGAAATAACAAGTTAAAACCTAAGCTTTAATCATCTCTTTCTCCTATGAGAAAGTTTCATGCCCAAAATTTGCATGTCTAAATTACACACAAAAACACATAATTTTTTTCATCGATATATATTGTATGAATATAAACACAAAGCATTTTGATAATATTTACACCTATCACTACAAGAAATGTCCACTGATTAGACATTTTAGTGGCATGATATGCGCAAAGCATCAATATGAATAAAATTATAAAAGGAAATCATAAACATAAAAGGTCACATGGTTTATTCACAACCACACCAACCCTAATCTAACCTCTGGACCTAGACTCGATGCCCCACCTCAACATGTTATCTTACATATCTTATCCTCAAAATCAAGATTCTATTACATGAGACATCATCACTAATAATTTTTTGAATCTAATTCAACAAGATGTAATCTAATGAGCTTATAAAACATCCATAATTAAATATCAATACTAAACCACATACTCAAAACGAGCCCTTATCACCTTGGATTTTTAAGGTGTGAAAACTTACCCTAAAGGTACTATCATACAAAAGTAGACTGAGTATATTAAGGATAACCTTGTTTCTTAAAAAATAATTATGAATCTTATCAACCATTAAATTAATGTGACTTGCATCAAAACATGCAATTTTAAGTACTAGCACACATATCATCATTCCCATGATCTTACACACTACCATGTTTATGTATATAATTGTATAATTATGGTTTTATGAAAACATACATTTGTATCACATTATCTCTCATAACATTACAAATTTATGTATTTTTTCACACACAAATCATATGTTCTTCTAGTTTTCTTTGTACATAACTCTTGTGCTCTCCACAACTACAATCGGTTCAAATGTTTATATGAAAAAAACATTTTATAAAAGTTTTCACAAGTAATACTAATGTATTTATACTTTAAATTAATGCTTATACGCTTACATAAATCTAATAACTTACCTAACATATAATAATTTTTTATACTTTAAATTTATAGACAATAAAAATAGAAGAGAAGAATGAATGACAACCAAGAAAACATGTTTATATAAAGCCAATACACCACTATGTTAGTATGAGGACCACTTGTAGTACAATATCACACCATGGACATAGGGGTCATGATTTGTGGATTTTAGATGTTTCCATGGATCAAGGACCAAATATTTGTTTATAAGGGTAATTTTTTTTCATTATAGGCATTTATTTCTTTAGGCCCCACTAGTCCTTTAAAAGGTTCTTATAAAATATGCATTCAAAACCTTGACTCACTAATTATGATGGAAAAAGCATACCTCCTAACCTTTTTTGCATTTATATTTATTTCCCAAAAACCTCATATTACCCCATAATTATTCTATGATATTACATAAAATAGTGACTCCTTTTGGTTAAATATTTTACTATAATTTCTTGTGATGATGAAATCTTGAACCATTACAAAGGATAAACTTTTTTGATTTTATTTTAATAATTTACTACACATAAAATATTGAAACATAAAACCTAAGGATGGATATTAGAAAAGAAACTTTCTATAGTTATGAAATCTCAAAAGTATCTAAAGTTTAACACATTTAACAAGGTCTCACTTGTCTACATGGATAAGAAACAACAAAATATGTGTCCCAATTTATGTCATCTAGGGATAGAAATAACATAGGTTGGTTGTGGCTTTTGAATCCTAAGAGGTTGAGTAGATGTCACAAGGCATAATTTACTTTTTTAAAAATCATAAAATAATATCCATTAATAATATACATCTAACAAATCTACATTAATCATTTTATAATTTTATTAAATTAATATTCTATTTTGCGTTTCACACCATCATATAGTTGGTCAAATTCTCTTAGTACTACATGGCTCAAAAATAAATTCACCTTTTTTTAAAATGAAATATATTTATTCCAATTAATTAATTTAATTTTATGGATATAAGTGTTAATAATCCTTATAAATAGTATGTATACAAAATAATATCTCTTTAAACATTAAAGCTAGGGACATATAAAATATTATACACTATATCAATATATAATAGAACCATAGTGGTAAGAACTAGCAACTTAAGTAGTTTTATGCATGATCTTACATAGGTATTTGTATTATTTTAGTAAGACACTAAAATTATGTAGTGAAATGTTTTTAATTACATTTCATAATTAAAAATAAATAAAAACATAATTATTTACTATTAATGATAAACATCACAATAACTAATGATTATATAACATTTTGAAAAATAAATAAATAATATAATCATCTAAATAATTGTCCATTAGATCAAGACATTTATAAGGGTATACAAATTAAGTATTATAAACAAAAATATTATTATCAAGAATACATGTTCAAAGTATTAAAAATAGAGATCAAATCCTTAACATTGATTCTCTAGAGGAACGAAGTAGACAACTGGTAATAAAATTTTGATATGTGTCTGTGTGTGTGTGTGTGTGTGTGTGTGTGTGTGTGTGTGTGTGTGTGTGTGTGTGTGTGTGTGTGTGTGTGTGTGTGTGTGTGTGTGTGTGTGTGTGTGTGTGTGTGTGTGTGTGTGTGTGTGTGTGTGTGTAACAAATTTTTCAAAAGGAGAGGGGACAAGTTTTACTTTAATTGTGGTAGAATTAGATTAAATAATAAAATGCATTTTGATCTATGCGACCTAATATGCCATTACAATCAGATTCATTTCCATCACTTCAAAATTATAATCAAATGGTTTCAAATACAATACCTACAATGTTACCCATGCTAAACATAATAAATATAAAATTATATTTAACCCTAAAAAGCTAGATTAGGAAATCTAGGCTTAAATGGGATAGAGATAGCCTCGGGTACAACGGTGATAAACTATCTATATAGTAGGACAATTAAATTGTAAACTTAGTTATAACATACATTTAATTAATTAAATTGATATAGGCAAAAAATAATAATTACATTTATACTAGATATGGAAATAACAAAGAAATAATGTTCTTAGTTGGTTTTGATATTGACACAGTGCATGATATAGAATAGGAAAGAAGTACACTAGAAAAAGAGTTTGGAATAATCACCAAATTATAGATTGGGTGGCTCTAGAGTCACAAATATGAGAGTCATCTATGGATGGTTATGTCGATGCTACTTTCTAAACTAAACACATGTATCATATATATAGTACCTACTATAAAATGATGTGACCACTTTGATGATTCTATATTTGTATTCACCTTTACACTAGTGCATATGTAAATAAAAATGCAATTGATCCATAAATAAATCCTAGCTCAGAGAATATAAATCCTACTTACACATCCTATTATTTATGCATTAGATTTTAGGGCCATGACCAAGATGGATGGACTAGACCTATCTAAGGGATCTCTTACCATAATAATATCACTAGGGAGGGTTCCAAATTCTCCAATCAAGAAAAACTATGAAATAACCCTAAATAGTTCATATGTTTTCATGTTCACAATATATAAATGATAAAATCAAAGTAAATTATAATCTAGTGCTCACCAAACCTTGTGGCACAAAGTGGGTGTAATAAACATAAAAATTAAACATACATACAATATATATACTTATGTCAATGTATACAAAATCTTAATACATGGGAGAGAAGTAAAAATTAATACTTATCTACTCTTAAAAAGGAGGAACAAATTTAGGAATACTTATGTTTGAAGATGAACCCATTGAGCCTCAATATATCTGTTAGCCAAGGTTATTCACAAAAGGTGTTTGTGGTATGTAAGGATGAAAATGATAAGTCAGCTCTAGGATACACAACCTATCAATGCATCTAAAGGACTTATCTTCAAGATAATATTTGTATATCCAAAGAAAGTATGAAACCTTAAGCTATGTTCCTCAAGTATAATGATGGACAAGCAAATGTGCAATATATATCTCTTCTTTTTTTCTTCTCTTCATAATAAATTATGTAATGAATGTGTTTATATAGCTAAATATAACCCTAGTCCTTTCTAAAAGTTTAACCAATAGGGTCATCCTAATTAACTTTGTATCACTATTGACAAAATCAAATTAGGTCTTGTTCTAGGTCTAGGTCAACCCTTGGCCAACCTAGACCCTAAATGAGTTTTTTCAATTACATTATTGGATCAATGGGACCGACATTGTATCATAAATTATCAAAAAGGAATTTAGGCTAGGGAAGGGCTAATGAAGGTATAAAATGACTAGAGGAGGGTGTAAAAGAGGAGACAAATCATAGGGGGATGTTTTTAAGATATGATTTTTTAGATATCAAGTGGTAGTAAAGGGATAAAAATCTTGTGAAACACCAATGGTCTACCCACTCCTTTCTTAGTGCACCCCTTAAGGCATGTAGTTATAGATATTGAGACTCGATGGGTTACAACAAGAGAGAAATCATTAGTAATTGATAAATTTTAAAAATATTATGTGTATATATGCCCCACTTGAATGTCATCATGTGTCATGTAAGAGCAGTAGGGGATGGTGATTTAAGAAAAGAATATAACAACACACAATGCTAAAGTTGAATAAATTACAGTAAGGATCAAATAAGCTAAATGAAATGATAGAATTGAAAAACACATACATTTATTCACCTTAGTTTTGAAGATAAAAAAGGATATGTAAGAAATGTAAAGGTGTACATTGTATGAAATATTAGGTGAACCCATATAAATTTGTAGAAAAAGAGTAATAAATCAAACATATAATAGGTGAAAACATTCTCTATGATGTAAGGATTAGAGAACATCTTATGGCTCAGAAAAAGAGATATTAGAAATAAAGATATATAATCAAAAGATATAATTTGATGGTAAATATTTGAAAGGTAGATAATTTTGTATAGTAATATAAATAGGTTACAAAAAAATCCATTTGTTATTTTTACTATTCTGAGAAAACAAATCTCTAAGAGACCTATTTAGAAACCAAAGAGCTAAGGCTAGAATGGGTGTAGATAATAGGCCACTACACCTCATGGGTAGAATCATATCCAATGACATGCTTGCTAGGGTAGTTTAGACTCCCGCACCTAATGACCCCTCTAATAGTGTTTGCTTATTATACACAACATACTAGAAAGATGATGAGAAGAAGAGGAGTACTAGTGGAGATACCTATGATTAGGCCTTAGCCTATTATACCATAGACTAGTTGAGCATGGTAGTAGGTGGACATAGGAGGGGACAACATGGATGTGGATGCAAAGACATAACAATAACCATAAAAAGCACCACAACAACAATTAACACCCCAAATTCACCTCAAATATAGGCACTATTGGTGAGATTAGGTACATGCAAGGGATATAATTCAAGACAACTTAGTAGATGCTTTATGAAATAATTTATCCATAAAGACACCTCTCAAGAGAAGATCTCAATGTGGTCAAGTTATGACTCTTGCCTTTATAATAGTGTGAAGGTGACCTAAGGAGGAAGATTGTGACAACTGAGCTGATGGAGAGACTATGCTTGATGGACAAGTAGATGGGGAGATAGTGGTTGGTGATACTATCACTAGTGATAAATGTTGTAATTTTGATTTAAGTTTTGATATTGGACACTAGTTATATGTGATTATAGTATATAAATATATTTTGAGATATAAATGTGATCTAATATGTATCTATTTTTAGTTTTATAGATCTTATATTGAAGGAGATCAGGTGGGGATCTATATTTATGGTTGTACACCATAACATTTTGGATGGGGTGTTGGCTCCATACAATCCCACCACACTAGATGATCTAGTGGTACCATCTACCCCAGCCTAGGTAGGCTAATTTAGACTAGTATGGGATGCCATGAGGTAATTTTAGGCACATTGGGATAGGCTAAAACCATGGATAGGGGTGGGAGAGTGAGATTCATAGACCTTAAAGGACCTGGCTTAGGAGAGAGTAGTGCACATGACTACCACTATCCAGCATGGATAGGTGAAGGCCCAAGTGGCCAATATATAGGGGTAGGTAGGAGGTTTGAGATCCTTAACTACCTCATTATATCATACCATTTAGAGGGGACACTCTTAAGAATCTATGGGTATTATGGCTAGGCCACAGGATAGGCATGATGCAACCTATCCTTAGTGATGGGTCTATTTTGTATTATCTACCTTGTATTATTTAAAACACATGATATATATATATATATATATATATATATATATATATATATATATATATATATATATATATATATGATTTTGACAGTTGGATTTGATCTCATGAGTTGTATTTGATTGTGGATGTTGATGCACAGATATATTTATTTATACATGTATTTATATTTTTTTGTGTATGCTATATGGAGTATATGTGGAGTGTTTTATTTTCTATAACTATGTGAGACACATGCATGGTTAAAAATAAATAGGCAAAAATGACTTGGAAAATCATAATTCATAAAAAATGCACTACACACTATATCATGATGAGAAATGTGTAATAACAAAACATGACTAAATATAATAAATCAAATATGGTAAAAAGGGCAACAAAATGTTTTAAAAACATGTAAAATATTTGCACCAAGTTAAAATAAGTAAAAGCACACTATATCATGTTGGGAAGTATGAAAATAATGTAATAAAATGGAAGGCACAATAAAACCAAATGGTATAAAAACAAAATAATTAAGTCAATAAATCATACTAAATCACGTTGGGAAGTATAAAATATAAATATAATTAAAATAATAAACTTAAATTGATTGCATTAATTCAATCGAGGAAGTATGAAAAATTTAACAAAATGGTTGTAATAATACATGCAATTATAAAATAAGAAGATAAAATTGAAATATCAATGAAGAAATCATAAAACATACTATATCAATATGGTAAGTAGGTAAATGACATGTAAATTATAATCAATCACTACTTATCTCAAATTTGACACATGTAATTTCATTGTGACTTGGGTATTGGAATATTTTTTGAGGAAGGCCTTATCTTATCCATGGTCTTACACTACAAATCACAAAGGGAAAACCAATGAGGTGGAAATAATTGAGAATTATTTTCAAAATTAAATGTTTGTAATGTGGTAATTTGTGTAGAAGGCCTAGTCTTATCCATGGTCTTACAATGTAACTCATGAATGAAATCCCTAGGGGGAGTGATCAGTGAACAAAATAATATTTTTCAAGGGGAAATATGATGATTGTTTTAAATGAAAGAGGGAATGTAAAAATCAAAATTTAGGTGTCTATTATAAGACCTTAGGAAACATTAGGCACATTAAGGACACAAAAGAGACACTAAGTGGATAGTGACCATCAATATAGAAAGGATACCCATTCCTAATAAACACAAAGTTATATATTCAAATACGTGATATACTAAGATTGACTCATGTTGGTTGGATAAATAATAAAATTAAAATGGGCATTAGGATTAAGGATATTAGCAAGAATCTAAGGGAGAAGTGGGCTATAGGGATCCTAGTATCTACTAAAGTGATAGGGACTAGTCATAGCATGATCAATAAACATGATCCAAAGAGTTTTTTAGAAACTAGAGGTGTACAGTGTGAACATGCCATATTTACCCTATGATAAGAGGAATAATTCTAAAATTAGGGACTACATAATATAGAATGAAATAATATGAATAGAAAGACTTAAACAAAAAATTATGATAATGAAGGATCTCAACATCTCTAGCCTAAACAAGACCTCCTATAAATGGTTCATCTAAAGTACTACCATCATCATAGTTGGGTATATGAAGGTTAATAAAAAATTAGGTATGAAATTTTCATTAGAGCTTAGATGATGAATAGAATGTAGATTCTTAGTTAATACTATGGGTATATCATCGCTAGGTGGCTGACAAAAATGCAGCTTCAAATATGGTGGAAGCTAAGAAGTGAGATGAGGAAAGAGATCTAAATTTTTATTTTTAGGTTGATCTTGTTTGACTCATCATCATCAAAATCTATGAGGTTAGGTGGTATGTTCCTGATGATTTTGGGGTGACCATGATAACCTCATGTAGAGTTGATAGGGAAATTAAAACATTGAGATTCTCATAATGAACCACTCAACAACGGTTCAAGGGTTGGATTTTTTAATACATCACACTCTTGGAATTGTTTAAAATTATAAGGGTTAGTATCACCTTGAATCATATAGATATCACCATTGTGGGGAAACTTGACACATTGTTAGGAAGAAGAGGCGATATCCCTCATGTGATGAGTCCATGGCCTACCCATCAAGATATTTTAGGAAAGGGAAAAATTGAATATCATAACCTTCACTTGAATAGTGATAGGTGGGATAAAAATAGGTAACCAAACATATCCTAAAGAAGGAATTTTCATTTTATCATAATGCTGACACATGATGCATGTGTACTTAAGACTACACTCAGAATATCTAGGGGTTTTAATGAAGTCAAGAGAGGCAACACAAGTACCTAAACCTTCATCAATCAAAGTACACTTGACTTGGATCATCGACATGATGTTTAATCTCATCTAGGACCATAGAATCAATAGGAAATTTGAGAGAAAGGGAAGTTTCCATTGTTTTTTCAATGTGTATAAATATCTACTTTCATTATTTCAAGATATTATCTTCTGACCCAGATAAGGTAGCTTCACATCCTACTAGGGGAGGATAGAGGATGTTCATTTTAAATAAGAGATTAATAAGGTGGTTGTAATAAATAATATAAGTATACATGAGTTATGGAAAGGTAATTTAAGATGGAAGATTGGTAAGCTCTATGATAGGGTCTCATTCATCATAACCCATGAGTGGACTACTAGATAGAGGTGATTAATGATGGAAGAGCTCTTGGGAAGGAGGATTATAAGTTTATAAGTTCATGTATACTTGTGTTCATAATATGTGGTTGGTTTAGTTTAGGGATAAATTGGTTGATTGTCTTGAGAGGATGGGGTAGTTGACTTAGGTTTATCTTATGATTGATTAGAGTAAGTGATATTATAAAGTTGAATAATGTTTCCAATGGGTAGATAGGTTGGGTAAATTTTTTAAATAGTATGATAGGTCTTATCCAATAGAGGCATTGGAATTTGTTCATCAAAATAGATAAGGTCCTCTTACCCCATCTATGTTAGGTGAATTAACATGGAAATTTTGAGGTGATGGGTGCATGAATATATGATTATAATAAATGAAAGAAACTACCCTTTGCATATTAGTTATATTTACCACATTCTCTTCAAGAGTTTGGTCTATAAGACTTTCAACATTATTAGTGGAAGTAGTAGGCTTGTCATCATTGTCTTGGTGATTAGGAAGAGGATATTTATAATGGCTAGATGAGCATTAGCCTAATTTAAAGCTTCATTTTTATTTTGTGTTTCATTAGATTTGAAGGAAATGTAACAAGATTTTTGACATTTACTAATGAGTTAATCATGATTGAAATTTAATCGAGGAGGAAATCCATAGCTAAATTATGAAATTGCCTATAAGTCTCATGAGAGTGACCCCAACTAGCATGAAACTAAAACACATTATTTAGATCATACCATGATTTCATAGCATGAGTGGGTTCAATCTCTCAAGGAGGATTCCTTGGTATATGATTTTGGAATTTTGATAAGGATAATGTCTTATGAACTTTGATGTTGTTTATTTGATAAAATTGAGGATTAGGAGTGCGGTTAAAATGGGAAGAGTGCTCTAGATCAAGTTCTAGAGCAATATATTTAATATTATGAATGGTGTCATAGGAATTGGTGACACCATAATTGATAGCATGACATTTTTTTTATGATCATGTGAGTGCCCATAAGAGATTGAGATTGTTCAAATTGACACATGAGAAAATATTATCACTTGGTTTGGTCAAGGGTCTCTTCCAAAGTTTATAGAGAGAGATTCCTAACCCAATATTTAAACTTACGATAGAGATAATTATTGAAGAGATGAAAGAGATTGTCATCTCCCATGTGATGTTCACACTTATTAGATGAGGTCTTCCACCATTTGATGAAATCTTGTGTAGTTTAAGTCTCATGTTGATTGTAATTGATAAAATGAGCCAAGGTATTCTTAAGGAGGTCACTATTTGAAACTATTTCACTAAAGTGTTAACTAAATCCTCCAAAATAGTGATACAATGGGACTTGAGTTGATTATACCAATCTAAAACATATCTGGAGAGGTTTTTTTCTAAGATCTTGGTAGAAAAAAAAGTGTTTAATTTGACCCAATCATTGTATAGATTGCTAAATGATTTTAAATGTAAGGTAGGATAATTTGACCTACTATAACTATGGTAGGTGTGATAACTCCTATATCTATGTTATAAATTTGAGGCATAAGAGGTTAATTTTGAATATGTTTAATCATTTTGTTAATAAAGGGTGGTTGGGGAATAAGGTTGACATGGGAATCCCTTAGGGTAGGGGGGTGTGGATGGGGGGCATTTTAGGTTTTTCCTCCCCATGGAACCTATTGAGGCTGATTTTAGATGTGAATAAAGTTATTCTACATTTTCATTATTTGATTGGAATTATTATCTTGTAAAGCATGCCTTTGGTTAAGAGTTTATAACAAGATTTGATGGTTTTGAGTGGTGTTTTGACTAGTTTTCATGGCATGTAAAGCATTAACATTGGTATTAGTGGCATGTGAAACACTAGTGTCTTGAGAGGTAATTATAGAAAAGGAGGCACTATTGGCATGATTATCATGTGCATAAAAATATTCACTAGTAGAAGGATTAGAAGATAAAGAAGCATTAGTGGAATATTTACCATTGGTAGTAAACAATGCACTAGTGGATTGATTGAGGAGGGTGGGTCTTGGAAAAGGCCCACTAGACGTTGAACCTTCCATGTTAGTAGAGAGACTTGGCATAGAGGTAGAATAAATCAAGGAAGAATATTTCATAGTATGAGGAGTCAAGATAGAAGGGAGAGGTTGAGAATAAATGAAGCTATCACCCCTAAATATATGAGAGAATGTGAGGGAAATAGAATGGGGTTCTTCTTCTTGACCACTTATCATAAGGTTGTAAATAATGAAAGGGTATTTTCTTCAATGTTGAGAAAACTCATTATTGAAGAAAAGCATTTATGTAATATACTATAATTTAGGCCAATATTCTAATGATAAAATATGGTTATGAGAATACGAGGAATGAGGATGAGTCACATAGTTTTTAGTGTGAGTGGCCACATGCATATTAATTTAATATAAAGTGGAATCCAAAAAATATTTATGGGGAAACCTGTTGGTATTGGTAAAGTTCATGATATATGATGAGTTCAACTCTATGTTGTCCT
>JARHVA010008996.1:0-357500 GCA_037957365.1 Torreya grandis | reverse complement strand
TAATATTAGGTGCACATTACATAAAATATTCATATTAGATATGTCTCATGATAGAATTTCATATGAAAATGGTACCAATTTATATAATTTTACCACAACTGTGAATTTGAACTATATAATTGTGTGTTTTGGCCAATTCTAAATCTATGTAAAAAACATGCTTCAAAATCATGCCCCCACTATATATGGATATATTTGAAAACTAAAATAAATGCCAATTTAGAGGATATGTTTACAAAACATGCTCCCATTGAATATAGGTGTGTTGAATACTGAATAAGTGTGGATAACATGCTTCTAAAGCATGCACTCTCTGAATCTAAAATAATATAAAAGGTGAATAAGTGTGGAGAGCATGTTTCCAAATCATGCCCCCGCCCCAAATCTAGGTATGTCATAAATTTAATTAGTGTAGAGAACATGATTTTTAAGAATGCCCCCATTGAATCTAGGACATTTTCAAATATAAATAAGTGTGGAGAACATGCATCCAAAACATGTTCTAACTTAATCTATTTGTGTTTAATAATGAATAAGTTTGGAGAACATGCTTCCAAAGCATGCCCCCACTGAATCTAAAAAGTATGAAAAATGTGAATAACTTGGATCTACAACATGTTCCCACTAATATGACATCCCTTTGATGTGAGGGAAGAATACAAACATACGGTTGACTCACCTTTAAATGATAAGATAATTGAATAATATGTTAATGGAACCATGCAACATATATAAGAACATGTATAGGTAAATTTAGTAACTAAGTACATAGAAAAATATGATCCCATGAAATCCTAAGATGCATCATAAAGTTTATGACAATGTTTAGATAGTAATAGTACAAACCTAAAAAGAAAACAAGCACACACATAAGATCACTACAAAACAAGTCAACATACATTGGTCCTAAGAGACCATAAATAAGGGGCATGTTTAAATTCTTCATAATCAAAGGGACATGACTTATTAAAATGTATAAAAAAGTAAGGGTGACAATATAAAATTTCCATACCAAAAATAATGGCATTTTCAAATTTCAAAGAAATCACACATAGGCATGAGGGCCATAAACAAAGGCTGTTATTTAAATGCTCGAACAAGAAATACAATAACAAGTCAAGGCACTCAAGGAAGTGCATATAGGAAATCATATGAAATAATATAAACATATCATAGTATCCCATGGATCAAATGTGTTAGTAAAAAATGTTAAGTGAATAGTATATCAAGTACCCTATGAAATATATAATCATGGATAAAGTCATGTGCAAGTACGTATAAGCTCAAACATGGTAATGAAAAGTGATCCTTAAACCATATAACCTATGAGTATCATTATCAAATGAGTGGGTGTCCCCAATGTTTATATGACAAGAATAGAGGGAAGGTATAACATCTGAAGTAGGAGTAGATCATGTATCTGTGTATTCATGTATCACACTCAAGTAGAATAATTACACATATGTGTATGTAAGAGTAACTGATATGTCTTCCATCAACATGGAAGTAACACATAGATGCCAAGGAACTAACGAGACACATTTATGTTGAGAATATTTTTATATTTTTTCAAGTTTTTTTTTTTGTTATTTTTTGAATATTTGAAGACACTACTCTATGATCTCATCCAATGTATGGTCATAGGTATCTCTCTACTTAGTGCATAAAAACCTTAATTTGTATATTTTACATTGTTTTCATCATGATTGGATAATTATAAAAGGCACATAAAATGTTACTCCTTATGATTTACATGTGTAGTAGAACTAATGCTATTATTTGGAATATGTATTAATTTTCCTTCTTGAAAAAATGAAATACATTGATAATTTTAATCAATTTTAGATTCCATTTGGTATAACCAAAGAGTTCTTAGTGTAAATACATATGGATATGTGGTAGGAATAACCCAAACCCATGTTTTAATTAATTTAGGACCATAATCAATTTGGATTATTGTGTTCCCTAAGGAGTATTTTGAACTAACCTTTCTGTTCAAGTCTTTTAGATCAAAACCAAGCTGCTAAAAATGTATTATATGAAAATTAGTTTTTTTTTTTTTTGTATGATCAATATGTTTATATGAAAAATAATCATCACCCATGAATAAGGTGATTATCAAGTCATCTATTCTTGGATGTTGTTTAATCTGTTTACTCTAAATCTCCTAGTGTGAAGTGTGTGCATGTTATAATTCAAAATTATTTTTTTAATGATCATGAAAATAATTTATAGATTTTTTATGTTTTTATTGATTACCAAGTTTGAACTTTATTCTTTTGGAGGGTCATTAAGTATAATCATTTGATCATCGATGAGATATTGGACCTTGTGTTTTAAGGTAAAACATCTATTCATATAATCTATTGATTCTTGTTGATAATCAAAATAAACATTCACATCATATCCTTTTCATATAGGTATATTCATATCAACATCTATAGGATGAACGAAAGATATATGATGACACTCTACTAACCACAAAATTCATGAAACTAGAGACTTAGGTAAACATGATAATTATATCTTTAATGCCTTAGATATAACAATATGGTTAAGTTGTCATACTAGTGTATCAATGAATGTTGTATTATTTGTATAAGATATGGGTTGAGATATATATTTTTCATTTTTACTACATACTTTTCCTTTGTACTCATACTCATAGTATTGCAATGTAGGATTATCTATTTGTTGGACCATTGGATAATTTTTGAAGGGATTAGGATCTATTAGACATGTGTAAATGAATCCTTGGTGAATAAATTTTAATAAAACATGTGTGAAAATTATAGTTAACCTCATACATATCATGTATCTAAGGCCATCCTATGAGAATTTTATAGTTTGAATCATTTGGAATAACTTGATACAAAGTGGGTAATGTACAGGGACCCACAATAATATTCAATGTTAGTTGTCATAATACTCATCGTAAAATATTATAAAATACCATAATGATAATATTATATAGTTACAAATATAAATGTCTAATTCCAATTAAGGATATGAAAGATATGCTTCAAATGTTGAACCTTGAACTGTTGTCCACAAGAACTCATTTTACTATTTTATCACAAGCACACACATAGATGTAGAGTGGAAAAATAGATATTTATTAGAGGTAGGGATGGTGTATCTTATTTTTAAAATTATATATTATTTTTGATCCATTTTATTGAATTTAATGTGATGGCCACATATGGTGATTCTACATTCTATAGTAAGGTTGTCATCTATAATGTTCTCACCAAAATAACCTTATAAGGTGGTGACTTGTCTAACAAGTATAAAAGTGAAATAACATCATTATATGTCTTTGAAATTGATTTAATATGCTAATTTTGGTTTTATTTATTGTGATAAGGAATTTGTGCTACTAAAGGCAAGTCTTGACAAATGATATTCTTTGAGGGCATGCTATTGTAGGGGCATAAGATAAGTATATATTAATAATTATGGGCAATATAAAAGGTCTAGGTCATCAACATAAGACTTGTCAGAGTAAGAGATAGGCTAAAAGGAATAAGATAGAATGGATAAAAGATTTATGAAATTATGAAAAGGTTCATAACTAAAATTAACATCTATGGTCTGAGTTTGCCAAGTGTATACGACTGAGGTGTTATATAATCCATAAATATTGTCTACTAATTCATGGTAGTTTGTTGAGGGGCATATATGGATGCACTCTACCTTATATTACCTAAACATAACCCCATCATATGACTCAATTAAATATATACAATATACATGTGTTTCCATTATATTATAATGAATCCATTCCCAAAATTATAAAATGGAAAATCTAAGCCTTCCACACATAAACTTATGAGAAATAATCTTATACGTAGCATGAAAGTGTTTGACCAAATGATCAAAGATGTTGTATTTCATATATATAAGAATATTACACGTTTCCATAGGCCATTATACTTGAGGCTAAGCTTCATGGAAATAGCTAGGAAGTTAACAACTTATGTAGGTGAACACTCCAAGTTGTCAATGGCTTGGTTTAACAATGAACTAGTGTCCCATGTACGACCAACTACAAGTCAAGATTAGACTATGATAATTATGACCAAATATACTAGACTAAAATATATATTAAATATATAATTAATTTTACAATAGACTCATCATCCACACTAAAAAAATACAAAAAAAGGAATATTTAATTTTCATTATTTTCTTAAACATCCTATATCCTAAAATATGGTTTCGTACTACTTCAAAGCTAAAAGGGATTAGATATGGATTCATGACCTCTTTAGGCCTTTTGATCCCAAATTATTTCATTGACAACTTATCCTTCTTGGAGATAAACCCACCTTGCCTTTTAAGTATACCCAAGTCTGGCATACTTTCAAAGTGGAGATTCTATTTGGTTATGGAAAGAAAGAAATAATGTAGTATTTAATAATGCTTCTTTAGATTGTAATTTGTATTTTTTGAGAAAGTCATCTATTATTTCTAATATTATTTTATAGATAAAAAATCAAGAAAACAAAGTTTCCATATATCGTGGTCATCTCTAGGACCTTCTCACTCATTGGGGAGATGTTCTTTGTGCTATAGAATGGGTTCCTCCATCTCTACCTAGGGATCATATAATTGATGACATAATTACCTTACCACATTGAGGTGGACACCAACATAACTGATCTCAAAACTACCCTCATATTGTCACCCCATATCAGTACATGACCCCTCCTAGGAAGTCGAGAGGGTAGAAACCTCTGCATCTTTCCCCTTTTGGGAAGGATGGTTTGGAGGCTCCTCCTCCTCCTCTACATCTAGATGCTTAGGGGGTGCCACCTAGAGGTTAATAAAATATGTTGGACGAGTTCCATAGGATCTCTTTGGCTATTTATCATACTCAAACACAAGAAGATGATAAAGACACTAGCCAATTCTAGATGGTAATAACTTGTTGAGCTTGGGATGGGATCCTGATGATATGGATCATCCACCTTTTAGCTTTCTCTAGTAGTTTAATATTTTCTCCTTTGATTTTATAATAACTTTTTCCTATGTGGGGCTTAGTTGTTCTTGATTATGTTGTTTCTTGTTCCTAGGCTTTGCCTAGTCTAACATTAGCATGCTTCCATACCACCTATTTGTTGTGAATTATATATATATATATATAGATATATTTCATAGAATTTTTTTTCAAATTATGTTTCCATTTTCATCACTACATATTTGACTATTTGAATTCCATATGGGATGCCCAAATTTTCTACTAGTCCATTTTTTAAGAATTAAATCTTACAAATTTCAAGTGAATCACTCATTTTATTTTAATTTCACATCATATTATTTAATATTAAAATTTATAGGTGATTTGTAAATCCATGAGAAAACCAAACTAAATTGACACTAAGTATTATAATACTTTTTTATGTAGAAATTTGTTTATTCTAATCAGTAAACCAAATGGGTTTGATCCAAACACACACTTCACACATTCTAACTCAAAATAGGGCCATGTAATCTAATTTAAATAGGATTTATCCAAAGGTGTTCATCAACATATCTTATGGTTATATAAAAATAAGGATAAAAAAAAATTATATAACTTTTACAAAGGTAGAAAAGTATAGTAAGGTAATAATGTTATATAATTTTAATTAGACGATATACAATTATTTTAGTAGAACATGAAATATTTGATAGATTCATAAAATATAAATTTAAGTTTGAGATGATTTAAGACAACTAAAAGCTACTTAAAAAATAATAGATTATATCCTCTAACATTCATATAAAATAAACAATTGGAATTTAAACTAATATGGTAAAATCCTAATGAAAAATATATACTCCCATATCCTAAAAAGATTCCTTAAAGTTATAGGAAATAAAGGAAAGAATGACTTAGAACATGGTTATGCCACTACCATGGATTGAAGGAATCATCTTCATCCATGCAACTTCAAGTCATGTGTCATTATAGGTAGTAATTCTCCTTCCCATACAACATTGTGTCCCACAAAAAATAGAGATAATGCATCCTTATTCTCCATGAATCCCACCTTTCTAGATGAAAACTTTTTTTAAAGATTTTAATTTCATCTACCATAATAAATATTTGAAAGGAGATAAAAAAATGATCCACTTGAGCATTGAATTTCCTTGAATGAGACCATTTATTCATGGACATAATATTTTTAAACTATATCATTTATTTTTGTTTTCTCTCTTGTAGAAACATGTCTAGTTTCAATTTCTTTGAGTGCATGCCTTCATGGGTGCACCAAGAAAGGGGTGGGTAGACAAATGGTGATTCACAAATTTTTTAGTTAATTTTATCATACCTAAACCCACTAAAAATATCTATCCCTATGAAAATATCCTATAAACATCCCATAACTAATAGAAATCTCATTTTTTATTAATAGTTAAGGCATGGTTGACCTAGTTTCAAATGTTGTGGTGCACGTTACAAAAATAGGTTAACCTAGTTCAAGATTGAAAGGTAAATTTAAAAACTAGGTTATGGAAGGATGGCCTTGTTGGAAAAAAAATTCATAAGGTTTAGATCTATCCATGACTATAAATACAACCTTCAAATCAATCTAATAGAGAGGAACATTCATTTTCACATTATTATAGCTCATAATTATGCTACGTCTATATTTGAAGGAGCCATTTCCTAGGGATTACCTTGGAGGAAAGATCATTTATATTGTGTGAAGTCTTGGATGCAAGTATGAATATTTTATCCTAGAGATGATTTAAACTATTTTTTTCCTTACAAATACACAACAATCTCTTAAAAAGCACCATTGGCCAAGGCGGGATTTAGACTCGACTAGTTTTCTCAAAGGTTAGTATCTATAACTTTTGGTATATCATTTGATAGATAGGTATTGCACAAATTAATAGGTTGGAATGTATAACTCATTAATTATATTACATATACTCTTAACTTAGTGTATCTATAGAATTTTCATGGCTTTACATCTTCCACCTTAAGTGATCTAGGCCCCCATTTTCTTACTATGAGCCCTTAATTATTTTGTTTGTTTTAGACCATCCCCCTTTGTGTTATAAGCATTGATAACAATAGATTATATTTAATTTTATGCATTAAAATACCTATCTAGGGTTTTCTCATGATAATATCTACCTATAGGATTTAGAACCCTCTAATTTGTTGTTGTGTGATAAGTGATCCCTTAGTTAGGTTTATCAAATCTGATTTTGTCATGTTCTATATACTTATATATCACGATATATGTTTGTTTATTACCTTCTCTAATTTTGGATTTAATAATTAGGATAAGTTTTAAATCTATATTAATTTATTTTCATACAATCTAGTGAACCCATGTAGACACCCCATTCTAGCTATAATTGGCTTACAACCAGACTTTAGATTCATTTCTACCAAACATTATAAATTAAATCTAGGAATCACTAAAAGTCCTAATTTCATCCACACATTAGACATTAGTGCTTAGAATCATGTTGATGCATCCATATTTGGGGTATTATCCTATACGCTATAATAAACTCTCACATATTCATCTCCAATCATCTTGTGATGTAACAACTAGTAGTTTGTCATTTATACACATTAAGGCACTTAAACAATTACTAAAGTGCTAAAATGCTAAGCATAATAAATTAATTAATTAAACCAAATTTTATGCTTAAGTGAATTTTTCATTTGCAATTAGTGAAAACAAATATATAAAAAAAAGAAATTTCAATTAAATATGAGGTCATGATGATGTCATCATCCTCAAAGTTAATGAATTAAAATATCTCCCTAAAGTGCCTTAAATACAGAAATAGAGTGCCATGTTTAATAACTGGGATATATATCCCCAAATATTAATTACATGTACCCTCCTTAAATTGACTAGGGTTAGATTTAAATCATTTAGGGATGGTTATAACTCAATTATAGTAGACTCTAACCTAACTACACTTGGGTTAGAGTTAACTTTGGAGGCTATAAATGCAAGGCCTCACCCATAGATTTTTAAGCTCTCTTGGTGTAAAGTTATTGTGCAAAAATAAATACAATGTTTTTTTAGTTTAATGTTATTATGACAAAATACATCCAAAAATTATTATTTTATTTTTACCATGCCCATTTTATTATCCAATCCAAAGCTAACCAACATTACCAACGTGCCACCAAGAGGTGGAGCAATGGAGCTTCATTGACAAAGATTTATTGAGCACCAAACTAAGCATATCAACCCATTTTTAAATCAAAACACTTACTCTCATGGAAGGTAAAATCATTTTTTTCTTTAAATATTTTAGTTAATTGTGAAGTTATTTATCTCCTTCAGTGTCGAGGATAGAGGTGTTAGTTTTTAGTGTGCATGTTTTGCTTTGATTTCTTGACTAACATAATATTAATCTCACCTCTTAGATTCATTATACACATTAATGGCATGCCCAGTGGGATGCACACCCAAAAATAATCTTCCCATGGAATTTTATAACCTCTTGCTAACATTTTTCATGATGAAATTTTTATTTGATGACCAAACAATTTAAAAATTGAAGCTCACAATTGAGACATGAGAACATGCATTTTTGCACCTAGTAGATGTAGAGTTGTGATATTTCAAATGTGTTTTTTCTTGGTAATTGCATTTTTTCATTACAAAGGTGTGTTATTGTGTCCTTATATTTTATTTCACCTACAAGTTGTGACATTTCAATGGGTAAGTGTAGTTTTGCCTCAAACTAGTCAATTTTACATCTAAAATTGTATTTTTCTATCATTAAATTTTATTTTCCTTAATTTATATGGTTTTAACTTTGATACATGCATTATTGTTATTAAAATATGTGTTTTTGAACTAACTTATGAATTTTTGTAGGGAAATGTAGTATTTAAACTAGTATATGCATTATTACCATCGTGATATACAATTTTACACTATTAAAGTGTGGTATTACATTAACTATTTGTTTTGTAGAGTGAAATGTGGTATTACCTAGGACATGAATTTTTTTCATTGTGGTATGTGGTATTTATTTTTGTAAATGTTTTTTTCATTAACAATCTATGTTTTAGGTAGATATAGTTTTGATAATAGTTGTAGTTTTGTGAGGGACATGTGGTTTTGCTCTATGTAAATACGGTATTGCACTATCTGAAAAAGAAAAGAAAACTAACAACTATATTTAAATTGTTGATTTCTCATTTTCTTTTTATATTCTAAGTAAAGGAAACCCATAACATTTTTTTAGGACCCAAAGGCTAAGGAATAATTTTTTAGCACTTTAAATATTCATATCACATTTACATTTGGTGCATAAAAATCATCTTAGTTGCATTATTTTTATTTTTAAATGTTCACTAATCAACAAATAGAATTAAGGGTCTAAATTTCATATCACATTATGAACATAAAATTAGACTAAGGGTCTTAAGAGATTATTTTTTCTCATTTTGTTTATTTTTTGTGTGTTTTTTGTAAAATAGACTTAGCAAGTATGTTCTCCCCTTGTCCCCTTTAGAGAACTTGGATGACAAAAAGTGATTTGGCCATTACCCTTATTGCTTAGTATAATCACATAAGGAATGTTTCAAAGTAACTCCCCAAGGTCCAAGTGACTTGGATGATCCTAAAATGACCTTAAAGTACTTCTATGTTTATTTCTTGTATCTTGGATTGTAGGTCCAAGTGACTTGGGTGATCCTAAAATGACCTTAAACTCACTATATATTTATTTCTTTCATCTTTAATTTTAGGTTCAATGTAATAACCCTTCATAAGTTATTTAGGGAAGCATTGACATGAGATTTCATCTCCTAGCATCATTTCAACCCCTCTCCATAGTGGGGTATGTAAATGAGGGCACATGATACTATGATTGTGAAGGGTATGAGCAGCTAGCCTCTCCAATCATATAAAATCCTAAGTTAGGTTTGGATAACTAGGGGAATTCACTAATAAGTACACAGATGGAGTCACTATGTAAAGGAATAAATGTTTTCATAGTAAGTTAGCCAGTATGAAATCAATTTCTATGATTGCATTTGTAGTGTTAACCACACTTGTGACCATATATAACATGAGAAACTTATAGTTTTAGACAAACCCTTCTTGTCACATAAATATTGTCAATGCAGGGTGAGTAGCCCAAAGTTCCATGTCACCATAAGAATTATTGAGAAAAGAGGGGGCCTAAAACCCCTACTTTTCATGCACATATAAATTTTGGGATTAAAAAATTATTTCCTCTCAAGAAGTATGGATGGAATTTTATAAAATGAATCAACCTTGTCATTTCTTAGGAATAGGATGATACATTTAGGTGTTTTTATGTATTTTATTTTTTACTTACATTTTTTTGAGTCAAAAAATACTTTTTTTATCAAAATCACATTAAAAAAAGTCATGTTTCCACACCACTTTTAGCATAAAGAGGTGTTTATGCCATCCATTTGATACCATACCTTTACCATAAATATTTCCAAAACATTTATGTGTGTGTGTGTCACTTATTTGAAAGGGGATTCATTATTCTACCCATTTAATTCCAAGTCTTTACCTTAGATTTTTTGAAATAAACCATTTTTCATACCTTTTGAGTGAGATAACATTGTTACATTACTTGTATTATTTCCAAAACCTATTGCCTTGTGTCAAAATAAATTTCAAAACCATGTGTGTCTTTTTGGAATATGCCTAGTATGGTTATGCCATTCATTTTGATCTAGTTTATCATCCTCTTGATAAACCAATTATTTTTAACCAAGTTCAAAATTAGTCTTTTAAAGTTCAAATTCAAAACTTGATTGGTTCATGCCTTAGCCTCACTTAATTTTGTCTTAGATATTTACCTCTCACTTTTAGATTATGCAACTTAGACTAATTCCTTGCTTTTTTTGGTGATATTTGTGCCTAGATTTTGGAAGTAATCTCTTTTTCATGTGCCTTGCATCTCCTTTTTTACTTAGAACTAAGGTTAAAACTATCTCTACATGTACAACCTTAAGCGTAGTTAGTTTACATTTGAGTCTTGCTCATCACTTGGGCTTAAATGTTTTACTCCTCATCCTTATTTTTTATTAATTATAATTAATTTTCCCAATTAGTTTTAGGCATGTTCCTAAAGTCTAATTTATTTTATCAATGATAATTTTTTTGTTTGAATCCATATGCCTAATTTTTTTTTGTTTGAATCCATATGCCTAATTTGAGTCCAAGTGTTACAAATTGATAGATTACTTATCTTGCATTTTAGACCTATTTTGTGCCAAGTCTAGCTTTATGACATGTTCCCAAGGACATAGAACTTTACCTTTAATTATTATACCTAGTTTATTCTAAGTCTATCTTTGTGTCATACTCTCAAAGACATATCACTTTACCTTTCATTTTATGTCTAGTTGTTTTGGGCCTAGATTTGTGCTTTGTTATCAAAGACTTAACAACCTTTTCCATTTTTAGACTTAGATTAGAGTTGTTTGAAATATGTTTTACCAAGTTTAACCATTTGTGTGAGACATTTGATATTAAAATATGAATATTTTTAGACTAAGTTTATCATTGATCAAATTTTGGAGAATAACTCCATTCCTAGACTAATTTTATACTTTAAACCAAGTTTATAGATATACCAAGTTTGGATCATTTTCCATTTAGACCACATTTTAAGAGTTTGTATAAATCTAGATTTTTTATGTAATAAATGTTAGTCATTCATTTGATATGTCTCATTACACTCATAGTGGAACCATCTAGGTTACAATAATGTGGTCACAAATGATAAATTTGTTCAAGATCCATATGGTGATAATGTATTTTGTGAGATGGATCCTTATTCCCCTTACACTACTCAATATGTGGAATAAATCCAAGATTCATTAGCACATTACTTGGTTTATACACCTCTTTATTTAGATCAATATCAAGAATAAAAGATGTAATATATCTATAGTATGGAATCATTTTTTGGACAAATTTTAACAACCATACTATGTTATTATGTCATCGACATATGACCCATATTTATTTAATCATCATGTTGATGTGGTTTTTATGCACACCACAATCAAAAAGGTAGTATATAATGTTTTAGGATCTCAATGGAGGTATATTCCACTCCAAGGCATGATTTTCAAATATGTGGTTTAAATAACCTATTGATGGAATAGCTGGTAGGGCATACAAGTTGTTGACAAAGTTTTCTAGATGGAGGTATGGTTTTTAAATGGTAATGAATTCCAATGTGAGTTGGATAGGTGGTTGGTTGTTAATCTAAAGTGGTTAGATCTTAAAAAAATGAAAAAGGAGGGAAGGGTAAGGCAAAGAAGAAGACTACATGGTTTGAAAGAATCACCTCTCTAGTTAGTTTCTTAATCGATAAGTTCTTTCAAAAACTATGAATATTGTAGGCAACTATTACACACACAGAGTCAAATATGATTTATAAGTCTAAGGAGATATTGGTATAAGAACCTCATAATCCTCAATCAAAGGTTACCCCTTTTAGAATAGATATTGAACACCCTTATTTAGGACATTATGGCTTGGTATAATGAGGTATCTAAGGTAGCTTTTGCATACATACAAAAAACTACATCAAAATAAAACACTCATACACATTCCAAACATGAATCAATCAACTTACTTTCTCATAATTAATGTCATTTTCTAATCCTTCAATAGGTTTTGCACATCTAAGACTAGCATATCAATCAAGATAAGAAATAATTCATTACAGCTATTACACACTAATAATTATTGAATCATACAACCAAAAGGATAAGCCGAATCAAACAAAAATTGGAGAGAGAATACACAAACACATTTGATGAAAATGAAAATTGCTTTCTCTCTTATGTATCTAAAAAAATCCACTGCCCCCTCCAACTTATGGATTGTAATTATTTAAATAAGTTTGGGGAAGAGGTCACCTCATCCTCTAAGTCCATGCAAAGTCATTACATGTGATAGTTATAACTATGGTCGAAACTATATAAGAGTATTTTTACAGTCATCAGTTTAAGTTAGCCTTTACAAAGGCTATGAAACATGTGCATGTGTAGAAAGAAGGGAAATGTTTTACAATTAAATCTTAAACTACATGAAAAATAAATATATGCATGACAATACCTTATCTTATAGGTTATGAGAAAAACCTATCAGATATTTTAAGTTATCCACTTTTAAATATAATTAAGACATGTATGAAGGACAAGTATCCCTTTATCAAAACCTCATAACCAATGACACTATTTAACTATGTATTACATGTTACCCTTGCCTTTATAGAACAAATTATTCCTTTTCTAATTTAACTATGAAACCCAAAGCCTTAAGTGTCAAAATATCCATGCAATCTATCTATGTGACAATTCCCATGTCAAACTATCCATTTGATTTTAAAAAGTGACCATTATTTTCTTTAGACATATGTCCTTACTTCATGCTCCCTCAGGCCAAATTAACTTTTCACTATTGATCTTTATCTTTGAGTTCATGAAAACATGCCATATAGTAGCTTCCTATTGGTTCTAAGTCCTTTTAAAAATCCAATTAATGTCACACATTTGGATCTATTTCTATGAATCAACACGATTCATTGATCTTGAGATTATTTGAATCCAAATGACTATCTACCATGGTTTAAAATTTACATCTACGCTCCCATGATTTGATGCCCACATGACTATCATTAATGTCTGCATGACCATCAATATTTGAACACCCCCTTGAGACTCCTTGCTAAGATTAATTTTGATGTCTACATGCCCATCATTTGGTGTCAATATCAACATCTTTGATATCCATGTGACCAACAATCTTTGAACACCTCTTCAAGACTCTTTGTTGAGCTTAATTTTGATGTCTATGCACTTGTCATTTGACATCCACATAACTATCAATATTTGAACACCTCCTTGAGACTCCTTTCCCCTGTAAGCATAACATAGACTTAGTAATATCTAGGAGATATAAAACTTAGGATAAATATCTTAGACTAAGGTCTTAGCACTTAGGATATAAATTTAATCTTAAGGTTTTATTTGTGTTAATAAACATGGAAAAAAACTTTGGATAGAGTCCAAGATAATATAATAAATTTCCCATGCTTAGGCATGCCACCTAGAAGATCAATGGGTCTTCAAACTTTATTGACTTATTAACCCTAAGGAAGGGCCCACAGACTATTGATCTATTATCTAGGCTCCAAAGATGTTTCCACTTGGCACCCTCATGGAGCTCTACAAGTCTATTGACTTGTCAATCCTATTTTTTCACCATTAGATCTTTAGTATGTGATATAATTTACACCATTTATCTACCATTGACTTTGAACCTTGATCTCATGTCATTAGATCTTTGGTACATGAGTTAATGCATACCGTTTATCTACCATTGAATTTAAACCTTGATCTTGCATTATTAGATCAAGTAAGCCTGAGAAAACACATATCATTAGATCTATGGGCATAAAATTAAAGAAATAAGTTAAAAAAAATCCTTAGCCTAGGTTCTTTTGTATTATTAAAATATGATTAGGACCTTGGGGTAAATTTAAGCCAATCTTAGAATATAATGAAATAACCCTGATGTTAATTAGACCATATGAACCATAAGATAGAAAGGACCTAGCATAAATATTTTATCCTATGGTTTGATTTGTATTAATAAAATATGATTAGGACCTTGGGATAGAGTTTTAAAAGTGCTTTCTACTATTTTTTACCATACATAAATTTTAAATCTATTTCAAGAGGAATTTAGGCTAAACAATTTAGGCCAAAGTTTTTTTTTAATAGATTAAATTTAATCATTAAGAGATCAAGGGTTAATAAAAATAAAGAGTCAATTTAGCATTAAGGTGTAAGACCCTAGGTAGTGTTCACATCAATGAAACCCCATTAAGCCTACAACATGAAAACATAAAAATCCAAGGTTAAAAACATTACATGAATTTAAATAAAGATTCTATGATAACATACCCATATAATATAGATCAACGCAAGATATTTAATATTATTTTCTGATCATGTTGAATGTTTACTTTAAATCACAAATTTGAATAATTTGAACAAGTGTCCTTATTTTCAAAAATGGGTGTGTGGTGGGTACAACAAATGGTCACTCACAAGGGGAATACTCCTGAGTATTAAAGAACCAAAAATTTGGTTATCAATCCTTAAATCAATAATGAATTGTGCCATAAAAAAATACTTAAATTAGAAACATGAAAGAGACTCCTAAGTTGATTCACACAACATACTAGCTTTTAAATTTTTTGGATTTGTGTGTGTCAAAGGTGTAATTCATTTCACCCTTGTGATGAGTTTTTCAAAGGCTTGATAAAGATATAGGTTTCATTATAGTATCTCTTAAAACTCATTAAATCAAGGGAATCTTTGGCATCTCTCTATTGCAGCTAGGTATCCATAGCCCTGATAGAGGTACCTTAGGATCATTTCTCCTCTTTCCATCATTTTCTTTTAATCATGATGCATGGTACATTGACCTTATTTCATCATGTGAGCCTTTTGATTTTTTTTTGATTTTTTTTGCTCTTTTGAAACCATCAATTATTTTCTTATTTTATTTTTCTTTTTTTATTGAATGAAAAGAGAAGAGCTAGAACCCTAATGACCTAGTAGAATTATAAAACAAATCATTACTAGAACACCCCTGCCAAGCTACACTTTACCCAGAATTTTCATTTCCAATAGGTATTTAATGTCATAAGTGAATTTTATCCAATAAAATTAAAAAAACTTTATAAATTTGTATGAAGCACTCTAAGAGAAACTTTCACATGGCTAGTAAAAGTATTCAATTGTGACAATATCCAGAACGGTTCATGATTACATACCTTTATCTTGGAGACTCAAAAAACACATAAATATGCCTAATATATAAATTAGTCCCAAATTTCCAAATTTTAATTTTCGCACTTTTTACAAGTCTATTTAAGCATAAGCTCAGTTGGTTTGGAGTTTTAGTTTAGTTATAGTAAAAAAATCATATTTCTAGATAAAGCATTAAAAATAGCTAATATATAAAGTGGGAAATCTAATCTAAGAAAGAAAGAAACTAATATAAGAAAGTAGAAAATTTAATCTAAGAAAGTAGAAAATTTAATCTAAGAAAGTAAGAAAATAAACTTAGAAAGTAGTAAATCTAATCTAAGAAAGCAAGAAATCTAATCTAAGAAAGAAATAAATCTAATCTAACAAAGCAAGAAACTAAACTAATCATATAGTTGCATTCATTTGTCCCTCATTAATTAGTAACATTAGCAAATGGCACAACCCTAAATTAGTGCTTTGGGAACTACCCATTGATTATATGTGTAAGGTCACTACCTTGCAGTTCTTTTAGATAGAATTCATTATTGACCATGATCTCAAAAATATGGTATGGTCTAATCCATAATTGGGAAAACATATCATGTTATCCTTTCTTCTCATGGGATTTATCCAAAAGTAGCACTCGATCTAAAATCCTGAGTGCTTTAACCTTTGCTCTATTACCAAACCACCTCTTGACTATATCTTGGTGTTTGTTGAATTTTTATATGGCATAGTCCTTGAATCTTTCATTTCTATGATGCCAAACAATCTTGACTATATTTCATCACATGGCTCCACATAATCTTGCATGAATTGATAAGTGGGTAACTTCAACATAATGGGAAATATAGGCCTGAATCCATATACCAATAGATAGGGTGAAAATTTAAGGTATTGATTATATCTTATTTAGTATACCCAAAAATTATACTTTAACAAGTTATGCCAATCCCTAGGATTATCCCCTACTAATTTCTTAAATGCATCTATCAAATTATTGTTCATTGATTCTACTAGTCTATTTTCTTGAGGGTAATGGTTAGAAGTTTACTTGATAATAATTCAGCTATCACATGCCCACCTTGTAAGTTCTACTAATATTAAATTTGGTCCATTGTCACAAACCAAAGAAATAGGTGTGCCAAATTTGGTTGTTATGTGTTCCTCCAAGAAGTGGATCACATAGTATGCTCTATAATTCTTTATGGATATGGCTTTGGTCTATCTAGTATAGTAGTCAATAGTAGTAAGCATGAATTTATGTCTTATTAAGGAATTTGGGTTGATGATGCCAATGAATTCTAAACCCCATTAAGAAAATGGCCTTCCTTCAATAACTGGTTGTAAATGTATTTCTATGTGTACCTCCCTTTTAGCTAGAGTTTGGAATTTGTGACATGTTATCACATGAGCATGAGCATCCTTAAAAAATATTAGACAATAGTAACCCATTATTAAGATCTTATATACTATGGTATTCTCAGATGGAAGACCATTGCCTATATTTTAGTACAAATTCTCTAGAATCCCTTTGGCTTCCTCTGTAAAGACACATTTGAGATAAATGCCTTCATAGTTTTTTTTTGTAGAGGATCCCCTTCTTGATCATGTAATGAGAAACTTTAAGTCTCAAATCTTTCCTTCATTCTCTATCAAGCCCCATGGAATAAGTACCTATAAGTAAATACTATACGATATTAGTATGCCAATCCCCTTTGGACACTTGAGCCTCACATATCTCTTTAATGGTGATGCATGGATAAGGTTCAGTCATGAGCTGAATGATGAATATACCTTAGACAATTTTGTAGGATTGATTTCTATATCAAATTATTGTAATTTCACCATCCATTTTCCATGACATTCTCCTAATTCATTTTATTATATGGTGAGCTTGATAGTGGTATCAAGCACCATGGCAGTGACTTTATTACTCAAAATGTAATGTCAAAATTTCTTCACTAATTTAATAAGAGCCAAAATCTATTTGTCAATCATGGAATACTTGAGTTTTGCATCTTTTATATTTGTGCTCATGAACATGATTAGATGTTTGGTCTCATCCTTCGTTTATGTTATAACTACAACAATTGTATGTTCTAAAGTGAATGAATATATGTAGAAATATTTTGTGAAATGTTGAATGATTAATACTAGATTTTATTATATTACATCTTTAATGCCCTGGATGGACTTTTGGGTGTTATTTTTCCACTCTATTTTAGCATCATGCTTGATCATGGTGTCTAGAGGCCTATTTTTTTTCTCAAATCCTGAGATGAACTTCCTCACAAAGTTAATCTTTCTAAAGAATGATTTGATATCTTTCTTGTTATTTGGTGGTGTAATCTTTGAAATTTCTTGAATTCTATTTGGATCAATGGTGATCCCTTCCTTGGTGATGATGTGTCCTAAAAACCTACCTTTAGTCACTTTGAAAATGCTCTTCTTTGGGTTTAGTGAAATACCAAACCTTCCACATTTTCTTGTTAGTATTTTGAATGCATGATCTATAGCACATTGAAAGGTTTATCCTATGTTTATTAGGCTAAATTAAATCCTCTTATATGCATAATTTTCCCATTTCATGGTAAATGTTGTCTTCATTCAATATTTAGATTACATTAGTACCTAATTATAACCTAAAAATCCATCTAAGAAAGACATCATTTCATAACCATTTACTATCCAATCACCTCATCTAGAGAAGGTATGGGATAATTGTCATTTTTAGAAGCCTTAATCAGGTTCCTAAAATCCACACATAGTTTGATCTCACCATTCTTCTTTCTTATTGGGACCAAATTGGCCACACAAGTAGAATGTCTCATTGGAAAGATGATTTTTGCACTTAACAACTTATCTACATTTCTCTAGATAAGAGGCTCTAGAATAGGATTTATTGGTCTCTACCTTTGTTTGAATGGCTTGTGATCTATCTTCAAAGGAATTGTATCATTAATTACCTATGGGTCATATAATTTTAAGTCCTCATATGTCCAATCAATGATGTCTTTTTAGTAGATGATTAAATCTTTCATTTACTATCTCTCTTCTAAGGTGAAACTGAGACCAATATTTACATAGCATGGGCTATGTTCATCTCCCATATTTTCTATTTTGGAATTTGATTAATTAACCTTGGGCTTCCTGATCTATTGAGCTTGAGGGTCTATGTCAAAGGACCTTTCCAAAGAGATAAACATAGTTGGGATATGATTTTATTTGTGTTGGAGAATACCTTATGTATCTGATTCCTCTTGATAGAGGTGATTAATATCCTTATCATCAATGATTTAGGGCTCAAGTTCACCTTAATTTATTAAAAAGTAAAAAAAATAGGGCTCATTATCAAAGACTTAGAGATTTTTTACATTATCATGAACAAAAAACAAGGCACTAATTCAATGGAGAACCTATTTACCTTAGATTCTTGAAGGGGTTCTAGATTAGTAGTGGTAGTAGCTAGTAGATCAACTGCTTGATTTTTCTCTCTAGAAAGGGATACTATGTTAAAAGCTTCAAAGCTTTCAATCAAGTTCTATGCTTTATTCTTATAACTTTTCAAATAACACAACTTTCATTGGTATTTATTTTTGACTTGGTTGACCACCAGCTTTGAGTAACCAAATACCGGTACTTGCCTTACATTATTCTTAAGTGCAAATTGTAATTCTAGAATTAAAGCCTCATACTCAAATCTATTATTAATACATGGAAATTGCAATCTATATTCTAAAAAAAATGTTTTAATTTGTGGATCAATCATCTCTATTCTCATGTTTGATCCATTTTTGGATCTAGCACCATCAAAATGTAAAGTCCACAACTATTTAGAACCCTTCAATTTTGTCTTTTGTACTTGATTTTGAGTACTAAAAGTGTAAACACCAAGGCTAGGAGACTCATACTTTACCTCTTCATTCTTAACATTATATTATGTGATGGGATACTTTATTTTTGATGTTCTATCAATACTAATTTGATTTATAACTCCTTTTCATGACAACCATAAATGAGAAAAGTCTATAGAGAGATATTTGTTGAGTGTTTTAGACCAATCTCTACTTAGAAACAATATATAGCCTTTAAGTATGTCTACCACTAGGATATAAATAATCATTTTGACTCATGGTTCAAAGGATACTTGGATATGCACATCCCTCAGTTCACCAACTATAAGGACTATTGTCTTATCTAATTGTGAAACTATCTTCTTTGAATGGTTTGTTGTGAAACCAATATTTTGAAACATGGAAGTAGGTATTATAGTTGTAGAAGCTCCATAATAAACTAAATAATTATGAATATTCTTACCTAATTCCCTAATCATGAGCAAAAATGGTGGAGCTTCTAGCTTTCTCTTGTAGATAAAATTAGTGTTAGATTATTTTCATTTGTTAATTGATGCTTATGTTTTCTCTATAGGTGTCTTCCAAATAATAAACCTATACAACATCTCCTTTTGCTCTATAATCTGAGATAACTCATGCAGAGTTATAGTTTCTTTGATCTTCTTCATGTTTTCAATTATTTTATATACTCCCTTACTAGGTTCCTCCTTGGTCTAAGGCTGATCACTTCCTTTTGGAGGAGGTGGATTATTATCAGCTCTAGGATTAGGTACAATTGTAGTAGCATTTAGAGGATTTGATGTTGTGAGTGGATACTTATTCCTTAGATTGTATTCCTCTTTCTATAATTATTGGAAAGTGTGAACTATGTCTATTTTTTCCTCTAACTCATTTTCATATTCAACTATAAATGGAAACTCATGAGTTTCAAAGAACATGGCAGCATTTGAAGAGATAGAATCTAGATGATGTTAAGACAAATTATGTATATGGTCTTGCCTAACCACCTCTCTTTGAAATATTTAAAATGCTACAAAAAATTTAATGTAGTTGAGCTCACCATGATTATAAGTATTAGGAATTATACATGAATTGGGAAGAGTCATTTCTACCATGTTGATCTCTAGATACTTGTTAAGCTTCTCTATATTAATTTTAGGCCTATTGAATGATTAGTTGTATCTCTAAAATCTAGTGTTTTGATTATTAGTTGGGCCATTGGCATTGCCCATCCTCCTTTGCATATTTAAGAATTCATTACCTAGCTTTTGAACCATATTATGAATAGAATCTAGTTATACCTTTATATATTTAGTACCTTGTAAAATAGTAATAAAAGGCATAATTGATTGTTGATTCTATTGGTAATCATTTCCTGATGTATCATTATTCAAGAATCTAAAATTTGGTTGTGTTGTTTATGTTAATAGAGGCAATGTGTAAAGCTAGTTCTAATTGAATGTGAGGATGTTCTACTTCATGTGTGGTATTTCATTCAATACTAGGAAGTTGTTATTGACATTAGGTATTCCAAAAATCTAAGGATTGATATATATATATATATATATATATATATATATATATATATATATATATATATATATCAATCCTTAGATTTTTGGAATACCTAATGTCAATAACAACTTCCTAGTATTGAATCAAATACCACAATATATATATATATATATATATATATATATATATATATATATATATATATATATATATATTGATGGCCTCTGCATATACTAACACCAAATTATTTTTAACAACTTCTCTTCTTAGGAACATAGTCGTGACTCGGTCCAAAACATTCTTCTATATTTCCAATGCTAATGAGATTCTAGTTTGTAACTTGGAGTCAAATAGCTATAAATATTTTAAAACATTGCATTGAAAGCATGGATAGGTTTATTAGGATCTCTCTTCATGGTGGTGAAATGTTGATATGCCAAACTAGGATTGGTAAACTATCCAAATTGTGCAAGAAAATCAAGTTGACACTCATCCCAAGAAGTGATGGAGTTTTTTTTAAGATTTAGGTACCAATCAGAATTATCATCCTTTAATGTAAAAGGGAATACTCTACATTTAATGTATTTATTAGCAACATTCATTAATCTTAAATTAGCTTTAAAATATTTGATGTGCTCCTATATTGTCATTGTTCCTGAAGAAGAAAAGGATGGTAGATAATTTTTAGGATTCCTAAGTAAATCATGCATGTCTCTTAGGATGGTAATAGTAGATATAAATAATCAATGTGGTTTTTGAGCCATTGGTTGATTAATAAATAAAAATTTCCTTATGAGTAAAGGATTCTTTATTGGAGGAGGTGGATTATTATGAACTAGGGTTGTTGGCACAATTCTATGTCTCCTATGATTTAACAAGGGTGAGACTAGAAAATTGGCCTAAGAATTAGATTTGGTCACTCTCCTAGGTGACTTCAATGTAATTATATGTGAAGGATACTACTACTATTAGATGTTTAGGCCATCTTTCTAGTTCTAGTGAAATTGTTGATGTGGTTTATACACACTATAATTAATGAGGTAGCCCCTAACATTTTAGGATCTTAATGGAAGTAAACTCCACTCTAGGGCATGAGTTGTAGGTATGTGGTTTGAACAACCTATTGATGGAATATATAGTAGGGTATGTAGGTTGTTGAAAAAGTTTTTTGGATGGAGGTATGGTTCCTAAAGGGTAGTGAATTCTTAAGTGAGTTGGATGGGTGGCTAGCTGCTAATCTAAAGTAGGTAAATCTAAAAAAAACTCAAAAAAGGAGGAATGATAAGGTAGATAAAAAGACTCTATGGTTTTAAGGAATAACCTCTTTGGTTGGTTTATAAATGGATAAGTTCTTTCAAAACCTATGTCTATTACAAGCAGATATTGCACACACATAGTTAGACATAGTTTATAAGTCTAAGGGGATATTGATACAAGAAACTCACAAGCCTTAGTCAAAGGTTACCCCTTTTAGAGTAGCTATTACACACACTTATTCATGAGATTATGGCTCAAGATAATGAGGTATCTAAGGTATATTTTGTGCACACACAAAAAATTACATCAAAATAAATCACTCATACATATCTAGAACATAATTCAATCAACTTAATTGATAATAATTAATTTAATTTCCTAATCCTTCAATAGATTTTGCACATCTAAGACTAGAATATTAATCAAGATAAGAAATAATTCATTATAACTATTTCACACAAAGAATTATTGAATCATATAACAAAAAATATAAGCCTAATCACATAGAAATTAGACATATAATACACAAACATATTTACTAACATTCAAAATTGCTTTTGCTCCTATATATTGAAACTTTTCCCACTACCCCCCTCTAACTAGTGGATTATAATTATTTAACTAATCTTGGGGAAGGGGTCACCTCATCCTCCAAGTTCATGAAAATTAATCACATGTGATAGTTAGAACTTGAGTTCTAACTATGGTCAAAACCATATAAGAGTCTTCTTACAGTCATCAGTTTAAGTTGGTCTTTGCAAAAGTTATGCAACATGTGCATGTGAAAAAATAAGGAAAATGTTTTAAAATTAAACGTTGAAATACATGAAAGCTAAATATATGCATGATAATAACTTCTCTTATAGGTGATGATACCAACCTACCATATATTTTAAGTCAGCTACTTTTAAATGGAATTCAAATACATATGAAGGATAAGTATCCCTTTACCAACACCTCAGAACCAATAACATTGTTTAAATTTGACTAATCTAATCATAAATGTGTGTTGCATGTTTCCATTGCCTTTAAAGAATATAATAATCCTCTAATTTAACTATGAAACCCAAAATATTAAGCATCAAAATATCCATGTATTCTGTCTATATGGAAATGCCCATGCCAAACTGTGCATTTGATTTTAAAAGGTGATGGATGTTTCCTTTGGAAACATGTTCTTGCTTCATTCTCCCTTAGGATATATCAAATTTTAAATATTTATCTTCATCTCTAAGATCATCAAAACATGCCATGTGGGAGCTTCCTATTGGTTTTGGTTCCTTTGAAAGGTCCCATTGATCTCACACCATTAGATCTGTTTATATGAATCAATATGATTCATTGATCCCAAGATTATTTGAATCCAAATGGGAATCTACTGTGGATTAAAATTGATGTCGATGAATCCATAATTTGACATCCATGTGACTATCATTGAAATCCACATGACCATAAATATTTGAACACCCCTTTAGGACTCTTTGTTGAGCTTAATTTTGATATCTATGTCCCTGCATGAGCATCTTTGATGTCTACACAACTGTCAATATTTTAACACCTTCTCATGACTATTTATTGAGATTAAATTTTATGTCTTTTCACCTATCATTTTATATCATGTGAATGTATTTTATGTCTTCATAACCTTCAATCTTTGAACAAATCCTCAGGACTCTTTACCCGTACAAACATAGAATAGACTTAATAAGATTCAAGAGATATATAGCTTAGGATAAAGATCTTAGACTAAGGTATAAGCACTTAGGATATAAATCTAATACTAAGGTTTTATTTGTGTTAATAGACAAGGAAAAAAACTTAGGATAGAGTCCAATCTAATATATTAAAGTACTCATGCTTAGGCATGACACTTGGCATCTCCATGGGTCTTCAATATTTATTGACTTGTTAACCCTAGGGAAGGGCCCATAGACCATTAATATACTATCCAAGATATTTATGTGTTTCCACTTGGCAACCTTGTAGAGTTAAATAGTTTTGTTAACTTTTCAACCTTGTTTTCATGCCATTAGATCATTGATACCTGAGTTAATGTGCATTGTTATTCTACCATTAACTTTGAACCTTGATACCACATTATTAGATATTTGGTACATGATTTAATGCACACCATTGATCTACCATAGAATTTGAATCTTGATCCCATATAATTAGAGCAATTGAGCCTGAGAAAATGTGTGCCATTTAATCTATAGGCATAAAATTAAAGACAAGTTAAAAAGAAAGGCCTTAGCCTAAATTTTGTTGTATTAATAAAATATGACTAATACCTTAGGGTAAATTTAATCCAAGATTGGAATATAATGAAATATCCCCCACATTAATTAGACTACATGAAACATAATATATAAAGGACCTAGCATAAGGATTTTAGCCTAAGGACTGAGTTGTATTAATAAAATATGATTAAGACCTTGGGCTAGAGTTCTAAAAGTGATTTCTAGTAATTTTGACCCTACGTAAATTTTGAATCTATTTAAAAAGGATTTTAGGCTAAAAAATTTAAGTTAATTTTTTTTTAGACATAGATTCAATTTAATCAATAAGAGACCAATGGTTAATCAAAATAAATATTTAATTTAGTATTAAGGTGTAAAATATTAGGCAGTGTTTACATAAATGAAACCCCATTAAATTTACAACATGAAAACATAAGAATCTAAGGATAGAAACATTAGATGAAGTCAAATGAAGCTTATGTGAAAATAAACCCATGTAAACTAGATCAACACAAGATATTCAATATTAGTTTATGATCAAGTGGAATGTTCACCTTAAAATAGAAATTTGTAGAATTTGAATAACTCTATTTTTATAAATAGGGGTGCGTTGGGTACAACACATCACTTGCTTGAAAACAAGGATGAGGTTTTAGTTAGATCTGTATAGGTAGGGAGCATGTTTTAAGAAAACTTCCTCCATGAAAACCTACCTAGTTTATTTAGAGTGATGAGAAATATACCTTACACACAAATTATGGAATAAGCCTCTACTAATTATTCTCAATTACTTATGATGATTTCATACCAAGACCCAAATATGCTTACAAGAGGAAAAGGTCCCATGGAAGACCAATTCACATAAATGCAACAAGCATAGTAGACCTATTTAATTTAACACATAACTTCAATGCTATGTCCATATTAAATTCTCTACTCATAGAGATAACTCTTTCAACATGAGTGCTAGTAAATTCAATAGGTCAAGATAATCTAGGTATAAACCCATTTTCATAAATTACTTTAGTAGGTGACATGATCAATGTCCCATTTTTTAAAGATGTGTTTGTGGAATCTAAGCAAAAAAATATATGAAATACCATGGATAACATGAATGTGTCTTCCAATCTAAGACAAAGTGGTTTAAATTCACCAACAAATAGTATTTAATAAGTGACTTTATTAATACCTCGAGTGGTTCAAAATAGTAGGGGGAAGCAATTCCTACTTCTTAACCACAACACAACTTCCAATCCTCATCCAGTTGCTTCTTCAAGAATGAAATAATAGGGATTAATTAACAAAGTACCAATAATTATTTTCCTCAATAACAAGTGTTGAATGTTATCCCACCTTAATAGGTGATGGATAATATTCCATAACAATAGGCGCAGTCCAATTTACCATTGCAATAGAGTCAAAATACTATGCCACCTCAATAGGTGGTAACCAATGTTTCATCTCAAAAGGTAGTGAATGTACCTTAATATTCAAAGATCAATATACCTTTACAATCACAAATTTGGTCTAATCAAAAACATATGTCTATTGGTCAAAGACAAATTCCAAACACCCAATAAGCATATATTTCACAAAAATAGGTGTTTTTTACAAAATAGAGGTATGAATGTCCAACAAGTACCAATTAGGTAGCCATTACCTTTTACTTAGTATGTGCCATATATCTAAAGATATGGCCTTGATCAACAACAAATTCCCTTTATTCAATCGGGTTTGACTAGTTGTCAACAAGTCCCTACTCAACCTCAGTAGGCATAGTATGTTCACAAAATGATATACTTCCATCAAATTCATAATTCCCTCAGACCCAAGTCCATATAATCAATCTAAACTAGAATATGTATTTATAACACATGAAATATCAATAATTTCATCCCAATCTATGAATTCATGTTCTTAGTTGATTCACCCATCAAACCAACATTCCATAGCATTCCATTCCTCCATTATACCCCCATCAAATAAACACACTTTTGACCACCCATCCACAACCAAGTGTGATGAGTCCACATTATGACTCATTATTACCATGATATATCATCCTTCAAAGTTATAAACCTATTAATTGAGTTTATAATTTAATTTAATCTTAGGGTTTATAACTAGCCTAAGGTAGAAAATGGATGCTTTTATCTATATAAGCTCATATGAGTCTAAGTTAGCATTATTTGCATGATGTTCTAACCATTTGTATGTTTAGTTTTCATTTTTTGATATGCATAAGTATAATAGAAGCTAAATAATATTTTTTCTAAGATCTCATGAAGATAAGGATATGCCATGACCAAAAAATGATCATTTGAATCATATCTATTATTCTATCATTCATTTATGGATTATAACTATTAACTAAAAATTTTGTTAGTTAATTATGGATTACAACAGTCAGCTACAAATTATGATAGTTGTGCTTTGGAGTCTCATAGCTCAATTTAGACTTGGCCATAACATGATCTAAAGCCTTCCATAACTCTTCCACATATTCCATGATCACTGAGACTCCTTTTGATACTTTATATATTTATACATTTCTATATATAGATTCCTATTTCTTTATAGCTTTCCACTTATGAACATTATTGTTACAGGCTACAAATATAGAGTTAGAAGATATGGATATATTACATGTAAAGATTTGGTGGTTAATTATGGTTAGACGTAGCAATTGCAATCTCATGTGGATCTTTCTAATTCCATGTAGATCTTATTTAAATTCTTTTATCTATTTTGGCTATACCAACCAATCTCTTTGAATTTTTTTATTCTATGTTAGTTGAGCTGGTAATTGGTTTCTAGGATAGCTAGTTTGTTTTGCATATAATAAAAGGATAGATCCATGATAGATCTTGAGATAGAGACACAAATATAATAGGTTTTGTTATTTTGAATACAATAAGACCTCATAATAGATTAATCTTTCATTCTATGTCTTAAGATAGCATTTTAAGACTGAGTTGATTCAACCCTAAATCCAAGGGTGAGTAAAGGCCTACTCCCCAGGGAGATAAGAGACATTACTTTTGATATTTATTATTTGTTTCAATTGGAATTAATTTATATGCTCTATGTGATTAGATTAATAACCTATAAGATATAATATATGTTAATGTGTTCACTTTCAGATTTGAATAAGCATTTATCATTTCTTTAATTATAGTAACTTTCATTTTACAACTTAGTTTAGAAGTTTGGGTTTGAGATTTGGTTTCAATGTGTTTACTTCATAACATTGTGTGATTTCTCTTAGAGTATTAAATTCAATAGTTTGGTGTGTTTACATTTCAAATTTGTTTCTTTTCAACATTATTTTAGATTCTTAGGAGTAGATATTTAAGTTAGTACAAAACCAAAACCCACCTAAACAATATTATTAACTGAAACCAATAGGTAACCTACTATAGACAACCTTGGACACTAGCCCTGGTATGAATTGACACCAACATAGATTGGTTAAATGAAGGGGTAACAATGACACCCATTATTTTTGGTTTTGTTTTTAGGGAATTCTTAAAAAGTGTTATCAAGGTAAGCACTCAAGCTAATAGTCAAAATATAAAAATGAAAAAAAATAGAATAAATCACTCTCTTGTCAAATTTAGGTATTTGAGTAGGTAAATCGATTCACAAGGAAGGTTTGTTCCAAAATATCCTTATCTTTTAGAAGAAAGAATAATATTACTTTTAGAAAAGATATAAAGTTTGTAGAAAGAAATAAGTGAATCTTTTATAAGTACCTCCCAGGATCTAGAAGAATCTTCCTCTTCAAGAATTGAAATTTCAAAAACTAAATAAAAAAAGGACCTTGAAGAATCTCCTCCAAATATCACTCTATTACAATGAGAAAAAATATAAGCCATGTATAAAATCCTCACAAGAATCCTCCTAAGAGGACTTTCTCTTATCCTATTGTCTTTAATAATGATGACTGAACAATAATGAAAAATATTTCCCCATCCAATTTACTTACCTTTAGAGGTCTATCAACTAAAGACCCAGATCAATTTTTTGTTGAGTTCAAAGTTCTCTTCCAAACCTATGACTACACTTTATATAATAAAAAATTGAATCTCTTTCCTTTTACCTTGAACGAAGGAGCAATGAGGTGGTTTATGGGACTAGCAAGAAACTCTATCAGCACTTGGAGAGAGATGAAAACACTATTCTTGAACAAATACCAATATTCTTATAGGATCAAGGATAAAAAATAATGAAATTTCAAAATAAATCAAAATGAAGATGAAAACCTTGAAGATTACTTAGATCAGTTTGATTTTTCCCACAACAATTATGGATATGAGCTTCCAAGGAAGTGATCAAAACTATTCTCTTTAAAGGATTGGATGATTCCTCTAGGTATTCTTTAAATCTCATGGGGAAGGGATATATTATCAAACTAGACTTCTAAGAGATTTCATGATTATGTACCAACTATTATAGGACAAAACCTAGTAGTAGGAGAGGGAAACTAGGGAAATCTAGTGATGTAAGCCAACTCATAAAGGAACTAGCAAACTTAAAATATATATATACTAGTTTAGTTGAACACAATGTTAGATGGATTACAAGATAAGGATAAATCTAACACTAAACCACTAGAAATTAGAGTATATTAAAACATGCACTCATAGACTATCCTCTAGACAAAACAAAAATATGTTGAATATATGATGTTCATAGCCATGACATAAAATATTCTAGTTACCTTCCTAATCTTAAGAACTATTTCAAACAAAATGTCTAGAAAATATAAGAAATAAACTATTTTTAAAGATAAGTAAATACCTTCCAACAAAATAAACCACAATATTTTGGCTCAAATATTCCTTTTCCACAATGGCATGCACCTAAACAAGTGTGGGAAGTACCACCATAGTAGGGAACCTAGGAGTGGATGACACAAAAATTGATGATGTCCCAAACTTTTCATCAGACATGGATACCCTAATTTCACCAACATCCATGGATAAATCAACATTCAAATCTTTATCCAAACTAGAACTAACAACAACAAACATTGATGGCTCCTCAAGGAAATCAAGCACCCTCTATACAAAAATTAAAGAAACCTTAGAAACCTACCTATATAGCAGTAAATCCAAAGAATATACAAGTTTATGTAAATGAACAAGGTGAAACCATATGGGTAAGTGTTATTGAATGTGAAAACATACATCTCAAGTCAGTAAAAACATTACAATAAGCTCATATCATCATCATAAAAATGCCTCATGAAAAATCAAGTCAATAAACTCAAAAATAAGAGGAGTTAAGAGAGAAACCTATAAAAATAGAGGAAGTCACCATAACTCCTCCATATGTTTCTTTTCTAGAACAATTGAAGGAAGTGGAAGATAAAAAGAAATTTGTGTTGATTCAAGAACTCAGAAAACTCAACATAGAAATTCCATTATTGCAAGCCATTAGGGACATTACATAACTAAATAGGGTGATCAAAATTTTCTGTTTTAATACATCTAGAAAAAAAAAACAATATCCAAATATCATACAAGTATATGTCAATCTTGTTGATTTATTAGTAGGTAAGGTACTTTTACCTAAATATGGGGACCCAAGGAGTCCTGTCATTTTTATAAATATTGGAAAGTAGGAGATACCAAATGTATTTGTGTACTTGGGAGATGATATTAATGTAATGACTACATAAACCATGAAAAATATTTCTCTAAGATATTTACAACCCACTACCACAATCTTATAGATGGAAGATCATCCCACTACCAAACTAGAAGGTGTCATTAGAGATATAGCATTGAACATAGAGTCATGGGAATACCCTATTGATTTTATATCCTCTAGCCTAAAAACAAATAAATTAAATACCCATTGATTCTAGGAAGACCTTTTTTTATCAATAGTGGCATCATTGATTGATTTCGGATTAGGGAATATGACCATCTTGAATGGTCTTAAAGCAAAATATATCTCTTTATATCCATCTACTCAATCATTAGTCAATCTTGTCAAATAGTTGTGGGTAGATCAACCTAAGTAAAAACATTATAGTATCTCTTCTTTATCTATGGTCACAATCGCTGATCATGTGGAAGAATTAGAGGATGATTTATTACGAAGTATCAGAATTGCTATGGATATTGATAGTCTATCTCTAGATTTGAACAATCTAGATATAGATCTTGTCAGTCTAGCTATATATTTTGATAGAGATCCTATCATGATGGAAATTCCTATCCTTTTGAACACCCATCCTTTTCCACCTCTTCTAAAATGATGTGAGACCATAAATACATTCAACAAAGTGTTATGTAGTGGGCACATGAAGGCTAAAATTCATTTTAATAGCCTTTTATTGTCCTTTAGTTGGAGTGATATTTTTTTACTACATCCCTATCCTATTAACTCTTTGATGAGTGAATTCAAACAAATAGATTGTTCTCATCAAGGCAATAAATAAATCATAGTAGTAATAGGGAAAACACTTAACATAAATACTTTGTTGATAGATGTTCAGGAAGTGAAATTTTGATGTACTTAAAGATCATACTAAATATTTTTCTTTGGAATATAAAGACATAAAGGGAATCCATCCAAGTGTATACACACCAAATTTACATAGAGAACTTTAAACTAGTAAGGTAACCTTAAAGAAGAATCAATCCTACCTTAAGAGACTATGAAAATTGAAATAGAAAAGTTTCTAGAAGCGGGATTCATATATCCTATTTATGACAACCAATGGGTCTCTCCTTTAGTTACTATTCCTAAGTAAAATTGTAAATGGAGAGTATGTGTATACTATAGGGAATTGAACAAAGAAACCATGAGATATTACTTCCATTTGCCCTTTATTGACCAAGTACTTGATAACTTGGCAGGGAAAAGATATTTTTATTTCTTGGATGGCTGTAGTGGGTACAACTAGATACAAGTGGCACCTAAAGACCAAGACAAAACAACCTTCACTTTTCCATGGGGTAAATTTTGATATAAGGTATTTTCCTTTGATTTATGAAATTCACTTGTTACTTTCCAATGAGTAGTCCTAGCCATATTTTTAGACTTAACCAATCACTGTGTGGAGGTTTAATTGATGATTTTACTATTCAGGAAGAATCCTTTGATGAAAGTTTGAAAAATCTTATAAAAGTACTAAAAATATGTGAGGAACACCATCTATCATTAAGTCATGAAAAATATATGGTCATGGTAGAGGAGGTATAGTTTTAGGATATCATATTTATTCAAAAGGAATCCAAGTAGATCTAAAGAAAATTGAAGTCATTTCAAACTTATGTGTCCCTCAAAACCAAACTGATATTAAAATATTTTTAGGCCATGAAAAATACTACAGAAGGTTTATAGAATATTTTAACAAAATTGCTTCTCCAATAGTTGCTTTGCTGACAAAAGAGAGTGAGTTTATCTAGAGTTCAAATTACTAACAAGACTTTGAGACCATTAAGGAAAAACTAAGTTTTGCACTGGTCCTAAGAGGACCTAATTGGTTATAAACCTTTCATATTTATACTGATGAATATAATCATGCAATGGGAGATGTACTGGGACAAAAATATGAAGATGGACATATATATGCCATATACTACACTAAAAATAACTTGACTTCAACTAAAATAAACTACACAACCATTGAGAAAGAATGTTGTGCTATGATCTATGTCATAAATAAGTTTAGACACTATATTATGAGTTACAAAATATTTGTATATACTGATCATGCAACTATCAAATATTTGATGAACAAACTAGTGGTAAGAGGAAAAATTATCATATGGCTATTATTGTTATTGGAATTTGATATAAAAATTATTGATATAACAAGAATTTTTGCTAATTTTATTTCTAGATTAAAAAAATAAAATTAATAAGAACCTATATAATATAGTTTACTAGATGAACAACTATTTGTTATTTTAGAAAAATCACCTTGGTTTGTTGATATATCAAACTTTTTGGCTGTAAGAAGCTTTCCTTTTTAGTTTACCAAAAAGGAAAAGAAATGTTTGATTAAATTTACTTCTTTTTATAAATGGATTAATAGTGTTGGGTGAATATTTTGTTGACCAGCTAACTGGTGACCAAAATAGTTCCTATCACCACAGTATAGGGAGATTGGTCATCCAATGTTGCAAGTCTACCACATCCAAAGGGGACAAATCTTTCCTCTCATCAAGGGGAGGTTCCCTACTAAATATATGGAGGCTATATACTATATCTATAAGTAGAAAGTAAGACACAAGGGTGGGATAAACCATCCATCTCTCTTTTTTCAGAGATGATGCTAACAAATAGAGGAGAAATCTTGGGTGATTGGTGAAGATACATCTCTTCTTTTAGAAGTAACATTCAGTCAAGAGCCAAATCCCTTCCTGGATAGTATAAATCTTGGTGAAATGATAGAAGGCACTTCTCTTCTTTTAGAAGTGCTTGTTCTTGCAAACAGTAGGACTCTTTCTGGTAACAAGTGACTGGTAACTGGGTCCAAAGTAACCAACAATCTAAGATGTATCTCAAAGTCTCCACCTTGACTACCCTAGAGTGAGGTATGAAGAACAATGGGGACACAAAGTCATCCCAAGGTCATTTACATAGAAATAGAAAAGAAAAACATACACTAAAAAACAATTATGTCAACACAAAGTCTGAAAGTAACTGGTTTTGAGACACCTTCCTTATCACTTCCACTAGTTCTACTTGTTAAATTAAATAAACAAGAACACATTCAGAAGATAGATATAAGAACAATCTCCTAAAATGGTACAAGATATATAGCACAAATTCTATGAATCACTTGCTTTCTCATTCAGATAAAATAATATGACATACAATCTGAGCTCAAAGTCTCAGTATTCACCTTTCAATTTGGGTAGAGTTTTGCTTCTGTATTTAGGAAGATCTCCCTTGTAACAAATGAGAGATTACAATATATAGTGCTCCAAGAAAGACTCAAGTGCTTATTTTCATGAAAAAATCCCATGCTACAATCAACATCTTCAATGTGCCTTCAGTTCTATCTAGAGGGACCATGTTGGGAACAACACATTGCCTCAACTATGGTGTGTCCATTCATCTAATGTCTCTTCCTTGGTATGGACTGTCTGGTCCTTTCTCTGATGTCTGTGTGGTTGTCCAATTTTCCATTACTTCATGGAAGAAAAATAGGCTTGCGTCCTTGATTTGGTGTGCTCAGAAGTCTACTTGATCCACTGTTTCACCTACTAGAAATAACTCTTTTGAAGATATTTCTAGTCCTTTGGTCTCGCTCCTCTCTTCACTACTTAAGAACTTCTTTGCTCTCTAATTGAACCATCACTTTAATTGAACTTGCCTTTTGAATCATCCATGTTTCTTCTTTGTCCTTTATCGCCCTTCTTATGTAGGTATTTGGGGGGTCCTTTCTACGTCTTTGACAAGTGGCAAGTTCCATTGTTATGAAACTCATTAAAAACTTACAGAAAATGGGATCCTTGACATGTCTTACCTGAGCCAACTTTAAAAGGAGAATTTGGATGCAAACACTAGTCACATTCCACTGAGTCATAATAGGACACATGACGTATTCCGCTTAACTTACATAAGCTTTAGGAACCTTTTGAGAGTCTTGCGGAAGATGACACGTGGCGGCTTCTACTCTGCTTTGTCTTTTTCCATCAAGAAATTTTGTGTGGGCTTTTCCTTTGCTTTCTTCAGGCTCTATTCCTAGGTGATTTCCATCAAACAAAATGTTTGGAGGAATTCCTTTAGATAATTTATCTGAAAGACTCTACTTTGCCTTTTGCCTTGTTCATTTTTTCGAAGGAGTTCACTTTGTCTATTTTTGCTCACTACCCTCCATAAGGGTTCTTGTCCTTGGCTCACCACCATCCAGAAGGGCACTTGTTCCTTTCAATTTGGGGTAGCCCCTTAAACCTACCGATTGAACCAACTTTGGTTCAATGGTTTAATGGTTCAATCAGCTCAATCCCTTTATTTGGCTAAGTCCTTTATCCGCTTGAACCAACTGTGCATTAAACCTTTAAACCATTGAACTCATTAAACCTTTGAACCAAAATGGTTTAATGGTCAATGGTTTAATGGTCAATGGTTCAATGGTTCAATCCTTCTTCTCTTTGATAAGTGTTTTGAAGCCATTAAACCTTGAAGTGGTTGAACTTTAAACCCTGACAAATGCACTTAACTCTTGCTGGTGATGTTGAACCTTTAAACCCATTGAACCTGTTGAACCAAAATGGTTCAAGGTTCAACAGTTCAATGGTTCAATGGTTTTATCCTTGCTTAGAATCTTTTTGATGGACATTTTGGTTGAACCTTGTCATCGAACCAACCTTAAAATCACCTAAGTGCTGAGAGCTTGTTTCTTTCCTACAGAGTCGATAGAAATCAACCTGTGAAGTCTGTAGTTTTCTTTAAGTTTTCTCTCTAGCCTTGAAAGATTTCATAGAAATGTACCTACAAAATCCATAGTTTTAATCCTTCAGAGTCCATAGATTTCTTCCTACAGAGTCCATAGATTCAAGCCTACAGAGTCCATAGATTCAATCCTACAGAGTTCATAGATTTCTAGAAAAGCTTTGAAAAATGAAGAACCTGAATGCTCAAAATAATTTTTTGAAAAGGGGAGAGATGATTTTTGGTCTGTACAGGGCCAAAATAGTCTATAGGTTGTCCCAAAAATGAGTGACATTTTTTGGGGACAACAGCTGGCTCCAGTTGGGGAACTTCCTTTAGTTGATAACTTGGAATATCTAAGGGGAGTAGAAACTAGAATCTCTAGTGCCTTGAAGTATGCCATTGGCCTACGGAGTCATGCTACCCATAAAAAAAGTCTCCAAAAAATGAAAATGAAAAACACAAAATAGAATTAAAGACTATATAGATATACATATGTACAGGTGAACTTATCTGGTACTTCAAGAATTGAAGTACTTCAGATGCTGCTCATCGTGGGATGAAGAAAAGGGGAGGCCATCCTAATAAACTAGTAGGAAACCATTTTGTCCCCATAAAAAGTGATAGGTGAATGGAACTCTCCACTAGCAAACTAATTTTTTTCATCTTCCTCTTGGCCTTTTCTTCTTCTTGCCCCATGGTGGGATGTCGTATTCAAACTAAAAACCATAACTCCTTGCTTTCTCTATGAAGAGTTCCTTTTACTAACTTTAGAATAAAATATTATGGTCCACCACCATAGCTTGTTGTTCTACTAGTTCGGTCTAGCACATGCTTTGATTGTCAACATTAAACCCCTAACAAACCATCAGCTCAACATCTCATTTGGTGTGAAGGAGTTTTATTTCTTCATCCCAAGCAGTTTTTAATTTGAGCAACAGAGATCTATATCTAATTATGTTAAAATTTCTACCATCAAATTCTAGGATCCAAGCATCATCAAAAATTGATCTTCTATCAGATTTCTCTTCATCAGAGATGGAAGATCTTTCTTGATTTGTACTATGCCCTACCAATTCTTCTAATTCTTGATTTGGATCAAATCCTAGATTGTCAGCCATGGGACTTTGATCAGCTGAGACATGAGCATCCTTTGTGGTCGAGTAATTACCCCTACCTAAAGGCTCAAAAAAATTTGAGCAGTAGTGGCTGACATTTGGGTGACCATAGTCTTTGCCTCAGAGAGGTCCACACCTAGCTCTTCACCAATGTTTAACTGCTCAAGATTGGCTTGCAGGGATTCAAACTCAGTCATTTGAATTTTGAATTTATTGACATGATCAATCATGGAAAATGACTAAGATGGACTTGGAAGAGAGGATGGGAGTTCATCCTTTTGGTTTTTGGGAGGGGGAGGACTGATCTGCAAATTTGAAGTAGAAGGTGTAGAGGGGTCAATAGGTCCTCACTTTTTTGGCAATCACTGGGTCCTTTGAATAGAAAGGAAGAGGGGTTATTTACTTAAAAATTGAAATTTTTGGTTGGGGTTACTCCTCTATCTTCTCTTTGTTGGCTTACTGGGCTGACTGATTCTCAGACCTAGTGAATACTGCATATGATCCTTCAACTGCTTCACCTTCACTTCTGGGTTCATCCTAGAAATTTAGAAAACTAATGTGGGAGTCACCAACTAATTTTTCTTGATCCTCCATGAAGAGACCAGCATCATTTTCTTGCTCAAACTCAAGTTGGAAATAGGAAACATGTTCTGTTTCCAGATATCCCACTACTGAGTTGGTTGGAGGTGCTTCAGGGCAAGGTTCCTCTATGGGGGAGGGAGATGATTTGGATGCCCTTGACTTCTAGTAGCATTTCCTTGATATGGTTTATTATGGAATTTCCTCCTTGGTATATATTTATATAGATTAGTAGAAGACATACCTTGTGCCATTTGCCTTTTCAAGGCTAGCAATTTATTTGCTAGCTTTTATACCATTGGGTCAATGGTGGTTGTGGGCGAGTATTCAGAAGATGAAGAGGGTTTACCTCTATTAGGATCTCTCCTTATCTCTCCTTCTAATATAAGGTCATATTCTAGCTTAGTATCTAAGTCTTGAGTAGCCTCAAGGTCTATGTGTCTAGGCCATCTCAACAGAAAACTCACTTCAGGTAGCTATGAGTTGATGAAGAAGCATTTGAGATTCTGAGGTGTCGGCTAGGCAACCATGGGAATCTTGTGCCTTAGCTTGTTAAACTTGGCAATAAAATCCATCATAGGTTCATGAGGTTCCTTTTTCATGTGAGTGATCTGGGCTAGGAAAGCATGTGCATCCTCTATAGACTTGAACCTAGCTCCTAATTTGGCTTTGAGAGCGTCCCAGTCAATCACTGATCTAGCTTGCAGATGGTAGAACCACTCTACAATAGCACCTTGTAGGGTCTCCACAAAAATTCTAATTGCCACATATTCAAATTCCACCACTATCACACCACAGGCTATGCTGGAGGTTGAAATGTGTTCATCAAGGTGAACTCACCCATCTCCAAAGAATTTGGGAAAGTTCTTTCTTGAGCTGTGTGGAAGTTCATGTAGAGGTGGAGTCAAGTTGAGTGGGCCAAAAGAGTTACCCCATGGGCCTGGAACTACCATGATTTGATTATAAAAAATAGGGATAACAAATTTGGGTGGAGTGGCTAGATTGTAGAACAAAAATGGAAAAGAACTAGCCCTGCTTTAGCTTGAGGATTGAGGCTTCAAACTACACACTCTTTTCCAGTGGCTCTGGTTTTACAGACCAAATAAAATAATGGAGATGGAGGAAGGTGGTAAGGCTATAATGATAATGGGTAAGACATAGAATGGAGTCACCAAACTATGTAATGGATAAGGGTAAAGACTTCTTCAATCTAAAACTTGAGGTTTTAGATTTCACGTTCATCCCTAGCGGAGTCACCAAACCAAACATGCATTGAACCTTTGAACCTTTGAACCCATCAAACCTTTTAACCAAAATGGTTTAATGGTTTAACGGTTCAATGCTTCAAGCCTTCTTCTCTTTGATAAGTGTTTTGAAGCCATTGAACCTTAAAGTGGTTGAACTTTGAACCTTGACAAATATGCTTAACTCTTGTTGGTGATGTTGAACCTTTAAACCCATTGAACCCATTAAACCAAAATGGTTCAAGATTCAATGGTTTAATGGTTTAATGTTTTGATCCTTGCTTAGATTCTTGCTGATGGACATATTTGTTGAACCTTGTCATTGAACCAACTTTGTAATCACCTAAGTGCTAAGAGCTTGTTTCTTTCCTACAGAGTCCATAGAAATCAACCTGTGAAGTCTATAGTTTTCTCTAAGTTTTCTCTCGAGCCTTGAAAGAGTTTGTAGAAATGAGCCTATAGAGTCCATAGTTTTAAGCCTACATAGTTCATATATTTCTTCCTATAGAGTCTATAGATTCAAGCCTACAAAGTCCATAGATTCAAGCCTATAGAGTCCGTAAATTTTTGGAAAAGCTTTGAAAAATGAAGAACTTGAATGCTTAGAACAATTTTTTGAAAAGGGGAGAGATGATTTTTGGTCTGTGTAGGGCCAAAATAGTCCATAGGTTGTCCCAAAAATGAGTGACATTTTTTGGGGACAACAGCTGGCTCCAATTGGGGAACTTCCTTCAGTTGAAAAATTGGAATATCTGAGGGGAGTAGAAACCAGAATCTCCAGTGCCTTGAAGTATTCCATTGGGCTATGGAGTCATGCTATCCAAAAAGAAAGGCTCCAAAAAATGAAAATAAAAAACACAAAATAGAACTAAAGCCTATTCAGATATACATATGTATAGGTGAACTTATCTGGTACTTCAAGAATTGAAGTACTTCAGATGCTACTCATCGTGGGATGAAGAAAAGGGGATGCCATCTTGATAAACCAGTAGGAAACCATTTTTTCCCCATAAACGGTGATGGGCAAATAGAACTCTCCACCAGGAAACCAATTTTTTGCATCTTCCTCTTGGTCTTTTCTTCTTCTTGCCCCATGGTGGGATGTGGTCTTCAAACTAAAAACCATAACTCCTTTCTCTCTCTATGAAGAGTTCCTATTGCTAACTTTGGAATACAGCAGTATGGTCCACCACCATAGCTTGATGTTTTACTGGTTTAGTCTAGCACATGTTTTGATTGTCAACATTAAACCCCTAATAAACCATTAGCTCAGCATCTCTTTTGGTGTGAAGGAGTTTGATTTCTTCATCATGAGAAGTTTTCAATCTAAACAATAGATATTCACATCCAACTGTGTAAGAATTGACACCATTGGATTCCAGGATCTAGGCATCATCAGAAGCTAATCTTCTATCAAATTTCTTTTCATCAGAGATGGAAGACCCTTCTTGATTTGTATTATGCCCTACCAATTCTTTTGATTCCTGATTTGGATCAAATCTTGGATTGTTATCCATGGGACTTTGATCGACTAAGACATGAGCATCCTCTACGGTCAAGGAGTAATTACCCCTGCCTAAAGGATCAAACAAAATTTGAGAAATAAGGGCTGACATTTGGCTGACCAAAATCTTTGCCTCAGAGAGGTCCACACCTAGCTCTTCACCAATGTTTAACTACTCGGGATTGGCTTGCAAGGATTCAAACTTAGTCATTTGAATTTTGGATTTCTTGACATGATCAATCATGGAAAATGATTGAGATGGACTTGGAAGAGAAGATGGGAGTTCATCCTTTTGCTTTTGGGATGGGGAGGACATATTTGTCAATTTGAAGTATAAGGTGCAGAGATGTTCGATGTACTTACTTCTTTGGCAATCACTAGGTTCTTTGATTAGAAAGGAAGAGGGGTTCTCTGCTCAGTAATTGAAATTGCTGGTTCAGGTCACTCCTCTATCTTCTCTTTGTTAGCCTATTGGGTTGACTGATTCTTGAACTTGTTGAATACTACATATGATCCTTCGACTGCTTCACCTTCACTTCTGGGTTCATCCTAGAAATTTAGGAAACCAATGTGGGAGTTGCCAGCTGATTCTTCTTGATCCTCCATGAAGAGACTAGCATCATTTTCTTGCTCAAACATAGGTTGGAAATAAGAAACATGTTCTATTTCTAGATATCCCATTGCTGAGTTAGTTGGAGGTGCTTCAAGGGCAAGGTTCCTCTGTGGGGGAGGAAGATGATTTGGTTGCCTTTGACTTTTGGCAGCGTTGCCTTGATATGGCTGATTAGGGAATGCCCTCCTTGGTATATCTTTATATAGAGGATTAGAAGACATACCTTGTGCCATTTTCCTTTTAAAGGCTAGCAATTCATTTGCTAGCTTTTGTACCAATCAGTCAATGGTGGCTTTGGGTGAGTATCCAGAAGATGAAGAGGGTTTACCTCTATTAGGATCTCTCCTTATCTTTTCTACCAAGATAAGGTCATCTTGTAGCTCAATATCCAAGTCTTGAGCAGCCTCAAGGTCTATGTGTCTAGCCCATCTCAAAAAAAAACTCACTTCAGGCAGCTGTGAGTTGATGAAGAAGCATTTGAGATTCTGAGGTGTCAGCTAGGTGACCATGGGAATCCTATGCCTCAGCTTGTTGATCTTGGAAATAAAATCCCTCATAGGCTCATGAGGTTCCTTCTTCATTTGAGTGAGCTAGGCTAAAAAATCATGTGCATCCTCTATAGGCTTGAACCAAGCTTCAAATTTGGATTTGAGAGTGTCCCAGGCAGTCGCTGATCTAGCTTGTAAATGGCAGAACCACTTTGTAGCAACACCTTGTAAGGTTCCCACAAAAATTTTGATTTCCACATCTTCAAATTTCACCCCCATCACACCACAGGCTATGTTGAAGGCTGTAATGTGTTCATTAGGGTGAACTCTCCCATCTCCAAAGAATTTGGGGAAGTTCTTTCTTGAGCTATGTGGAAGTTCATGCATAGGTGGAGTCAGTTTGAGTGGGCCAAAAGAGTTACCCTAGGGGCCTCAAACTACCATGATTTAATTATGAAAAATAGGGATAAAAAATCTAGGTGGAGCGGCTAGATTACAAAACAAAAATTGAAAAGAATTGGCCTTGCTTCAGCATGACGCTTGAGGCTTCAAACTACACACTCTTTTCCAGCGGCTGTAGTTTTGTAGACCAGATAAAATAATGGAGATGGAGGAAGATGGTAAGGCTATAATGATATTGGGTAAGACATGGAATGGATTCACTAGACTATGTAATGGATAAGGGTAGGGATTGCTTCAATTTGAAACTTGAGGTTTTAGACTGCATGTTCATCCCCAACAAAGTCACAAAAAATTGTTGGGTGAATATTTTGTTAGCCAACTAACTGGTGACCAAAATAGTTCTTATCACCACATCATAGGGAGATTGGTCATCTAATATTGTAGGTTTACAACATCCAAAGGGGACAAATCTCTCCTCTCATCAAGGGGAGATTCCCTATTAAATATATGGAGGCTATATACTATATATATAAGTAGAAAGTAAGACAGGGGTGGGATAAACCATCCATCTCTCTTTTTTTAGAGATGATGCTAACAAATAGAGGAGAAATCATGGGTGATTAGTGAAGATAATTCTCTTCTTTTAGAAGTAAAATTCATCCAAGAGCCAAATCCCTTCCTTGATAGTAGAAATCCTAGTGAAGCAACAGAAGGCACTTATCTTCTTTCAGAAGTGCTTGTTCCTGCAAATAGTAGGACTCTTTCTGGTAACAAGTGACTGGTAACCAGGTCCAAAGTAATGAACAATCTAAGATGGAGATCAAATTCTCCACCTTGAATACCCTAGAGTGAGGTACAAAGAACAATGGGGGCACAAAGTTGTCCCAAGGTCCTTTACACAGAAATAAAAAAGAAAAACACACACTGAAAATAATTATGTCAGCACAAAGTCTAAAAGTAATTGGTTTCAAGACACCTTCCTTATCACTTACACTAGCTCTACTTGTTAAATTAAATAAAGAAGAACACATTTAGAAGATAGACATAAGAACAATCTCCTAAAATGGTACAAGCTATACAACACAAAGTTTGTGAATCACTTGCTTTCTCATTTAGATAAAATAATATGAAATACAATCTGAGCTCAAAGTCTTAGTATTCACCTTTTAATTTAGGCAGAGTTTTGCTTCTATATTTGAGAAGATCTCCCTCATAAAAAATGAGAGATTAAAATGTATATCACTCCAAGAAAGACTTAAGCACTTGTTTTCATGAAAAAGGCCCATGCTACAGTCAACATCTTCAATGCACCTTTAGTTCTATCTGGAGGGACCATACTAGGAACATCGCATTGCCTCAACTATGGCATGTCCATTCATCTAATGTCTCTTCCTTGGTATGGATTATCTGGTCTTTTCTTGGATGTCTACATAGCTATCCAATTTGCCATTACTTCATGGAAGAAAAATAGGCTTGCATCATTGATTTGGTGTGCTCAGAAGTCTACTTGATCCACTATTTCACCTACAAGAAATAACTCTTTTGAAGATATTTCTAGTCCTTTGGTCTCACTCCTCTCTTCACTTCTTAAGCACTTCTTTGCTCTCTAGTTAAACCATTGCTTTAATTGAACTTGCCTTTTGAATCATCCATGTTTCTTCTTTATCCTTTATATCCCTTCTTGTGTAAGTCTTTGGGGGGTCCTTTTTGCGTCTTTGACAAGTGGCAAGTTCCACTATTATGAAACTCATTAGAAACTTACAGAAAATAGGATCCATGACACATCTTGCTTGAGCAAACTTCAAAAGGGGAACACAGATGGATAAACTTGTCACGTTCTGCTGAGTCATAATATGACACGTGATGTATTCCGCTTAACTTACAGAAGCTTTAAAAACCTTTTGAGAGTCTTGCAGAAGATGACACATGGCATCTTCTGCTCTGCTTTGTCTTTTTCCATCAAGAACTTTTCCATGGGTTTTTCCTTTCCTTTATTTAGGCTCTCTTCCTAGGTGAATTCCTTTGGATAAAATGTTTGAAGGAATTCCTTCGGACAATTTGTCTGAAGGACTCTACTTTGCCTTTTGCCTTGTTCATTTTTTTGAAGGAGTTCACTGTCTATTTTTGCTCACTGCCCTCCGCAAGGGTTCTTGGCCTTGGTTTACCACCTTTCACAAGGGCACTTGTTCCTTTGGCTTTGGGGTAGCCCCTTGAACCTACCGATTGAACCAACTTTGGTTCAATTGGTTCAATCCCTTTATTTGGCTAAGTCCTTTATCCACTTGAACCAACCGTGCATTGAACCATTGAACCTGTTGAACCAAATTTGGTTCAATTAGTAGGTTCAAGGGGATGCCCCAAAGCCAAAGTAACAAGTTCCCTTATGGAGGGTGGTGAACCAAGGCCAAGAACCCTTGTAGAGGGTAGTGAGCAAAAATAGATAAAGTGAACTCTTTCAGAAAAATGAACAAGGCAAAAGGCAAAGTAGAGTCCTTTGGAGAAATTGTCTGAAGGAATTCCTTCAGACATTTTGTTTGAAGGAATTCACCTAAGAAGAGAACTTAAAGAAAGCAAAGAATTATCCCACAAAAAAGTACCTAATGAAAAAAGACAAAGCAAAGCAGAAGCTACCACGTGTCATCTTCCACAGGACTCTCAAAAGGTTTCTAAAGCTTTTGTAAATTAAGCGAAATACGTCGCATGTCCTGTTATGACTCAATGAAACGTGACAAGTGTTTGCATCCATGTTCCTATTTTGAAGTTGGCTTGAGTAAGACGTGTCATGGATCCCATTTTTTGTAAGTTTCTTATGAGTTTCATAACATCAAAACTTGCCACTTGTCAAAGACGGAGGAAGGACCCCCCAAAGACTTACACAAGAAGGGCTATAAAGGACAAAGAAGCAACATGGATGATTCCAAAGGCAAGTTAAATTAAAGTGATGGTTCAACTAGAGAGCAAAGAAGCACTTAAGTAGTGAAGCGAGGAGCGAGACCAAAGGACCTGAAATATCTTTAAAAGAGTTATTTCTAGTAGGTGAAATAGTGGATCAAGTAGACTTCTGAGTGCACCAAATCAAGGATGCAAGCCTATGTTTCTTTCATGAAGTAATGGGAAATTGGATAGCTACATAGACATCAGAGAAAGGACTAGATAGTCCATACCAAGGAAGAGACATTAGATGAATGGACACGCCATAGTTAAGGTAATGTGCTCTTCCCAGCATGGTCCCTCCAGATAGAACTAAAGGTGCATTGAAGACATTGAGTATAGCATGGGCCTTTTTCATGAAAATAAGCACTCGAGTCTTTTTTGGAGTGTTATATATTGTAATCTCTCAGTTCTTACAAGGGATATCTTTTTGAATACAGAAGTAAAACTCTGTCCAAATTGAAAGGTGAATACTGAGACTTTGAGCTTAGATTGTATTTCATATTATTGTATCTAAATGAGAAAGCAAGTGATTCACAGACTTTGTGCTGTATAAATTATACCATTTTAGGATATTTTTCTTATGTATATCTTCTAAATGTGTTATTGTTTATTTAATTTAACAAGCAGAGCTAGTGGAAGTGGTAAGGAAGGTGTCCCGAAACTAGTTACTTTCAGACTTTGTGCTGACATAATTGTTTTCAGTGTGTGTTTTCTTTTCTATTTCTATGTAAAGGACCTTGGGATGACTTTTTTCCCCCATTTTTCTTCGTACCTCACTCTAGGGCAGTCAAGGTGGAGAGTTTGAGATACATCTTAGATTGATGGTTACTTTGGACCTAGTTACCAGTCACTTGTTACCAGAAAGAGTCTTGATGTTTGCAAGAAAAAGCACTTCTGAAAGAAGAGAAGTGCCTTCTTTCACTTCACTAGGATTTATACTATCTAGGAAGGGATCTGGCTCTTGGTTGAATGTTACTTCTTAAATAAGAAAACTATCTTCACCAATCACCCAGGATTTCTCCTTTATTTGTTAGCATCATCTCTAAAAAAAGAGAGATGGATGGTTTATCCCACCCTTGTGTCTTAATTTTTTCTTATATATATAGTATATAGCCTCCATATATTTAATAGGGAACCTCCCCTTGATGAGAGGAGAGATTTGTCCCCTGTGAATATGCTAAACCTGCAACATTAGATGACCAATCTCCCTATGATGTGGTGATAGGAACTATTTTGGTCACCAATTAGCTGGCCGATAAAATTATTCACCCAAAAAATAGTATATTGTTTAAACTTAGACCTAATCATGTTTTACATAGGTGTATAAAGGAGAATAAAATGTATGACATCATTTTTCCTTGTCTTGATGAACCTAGTGGATGACATTACTTAGTTAAAAGGACAATACATAAGATTCTTGGAGCTGGTTGCTTTTGGCCAACTCTTCATAAGCAAGTCCAAGCATATGTTTAGAAATGTGATCCATGTCAGAGAATGGGTAAACTTGTATTATTTGCTAAGATGCCTTTTCATCCTCAAGTAGTTCTAAAACCTTTAGAGAAGTGGGGCATGGATTTTTTGGGCCCATCTATCCACAGTATCAAGGCAAAGAGTACTTCCTAGTATGTACAAATTATATGACCAAATGGGTTGAAGTACAATATTTTTCATTTACAAGAGAATAAATAGTGGTATATTTTTTATATTCTAAGATCATGTAGTGTTTTGATGCACTTAGGGAGATAATATTATATCAAGGACCTTAGTTAATGTCCAAAATTATCTAAGCATTCATATAAAAGTACCAAGTTAACCATAAAAAGTCTTATCCATACCACCCTCAAGAAAATGGATAGGTAGAGGTTACCAATAGAGAATTAGAGAATATCTTTACTAAAATAGTTAGTAACAATAAAAATAATTGGGTGGATAAAATTATAAAAGCTATATGGGCATACAACACCATGTGGAAGACCACTACTAGTTTCTCACCTTATGAATTTATATTTGGTAAAAAAACCTCTTACTTCAAATGAATTTGAGATGCAAACCTTAACGACTGCACTAGAAATAGGAATTGACTTGGATGAAGCACACACAGAGAGAATTTTACAATTGAATGATTTAGATGAGATGATTTATAAAATTTAAAATAGAAAGAGATGATGTAGTACCAAATGAAATAATGGCATGATTTACACATCAAGGAAATACAATCCAAATAAGGAGATTGGGCACTTTTGTATGATTCTAAGTATCAACACTTCAAAGGTAAGTTAAGAACTAGATGGTTAGGACCATTTTAGATTAAAAAAAGATTTTTGACAATGGTTTAGTATAATTACTTCCTAATATGGTAATCATAAGACACTTCTAGATAATGAACATTAGTTAAAGCTATATCAGAAGCCTTCTAGTATAGAAGAATTCATCCAGCTAATACAAAAGGAGTTTGGCCCTATAGAAGAACTCAAATCATCCATGGATATTGATCCTTGAAGACAAGATGGCCTTAATAAAGGAAGAGGGTCTACCTCTTCTCTTAATAATAATAATAATAATAATAATAATAATAATAATAATAATAATAATAATAATAATAATAATAATAATAATAATAACAATAACAATAACAATAACAATAACAATAACAATAATAATAAAATTCAACAATGAAAATCCTTAGGGATCTTGTTGATAGAGATGACCAAAAAAATAGCTTGTTGGTTGTTCATGTACTTCATGATGAGCCTTGATCAGAAAACTAGTAAATGGTTGGTAAAGGGTAAAACATAAAAAAATTAAAAAAATTAAAAAAAAGTGAGTTTAGAAATCTAGGAATAATGATTGATTCTCCTTAATCCAAAGTAATAAACATTGATGTGATTATGTTTTATACTATTCATTAAAACCAATTCATGCAATTTACTTTGTTACAACAAGTGAAGAAGGTTAAATAAGGACAATATCATGGGTTTGTAAGGTAGAGTATCAATTATTTTACTAAAAGTTAGCTTTTGAACTTTTGATGTTGCACACATATGCTCATATCTTTGGAAAAAAATCCCATAAGTGATATATGAAGAATATTCCCACTGCATCAGTATGGAATATTTTCATAAAAACTCACCTTTTTAAAATTTGATTACATGGTATATAAATTATCTTATCAAGTTATAAAACAATTTATTATGACTTGTCTTTATCATTATATTACATTCATGTCGATAAGAAATTTCTATAGATTTGGTGGCATAATAATTATGAATAAATAAAAAGGGAAAATTTAGTAATCATTATCACTTTGTGGCATTATTAGTTGTAATTATCATTATCACTTGACACGCTTGAAGGATATTAGTTTTGTTTGCAATAATTAAACCAAATATCATTGTTATCCATTACTTTCTAGCAAAGTTTATTCTTGAGCAGAGTTATGGATTGACTATGTTTTGTATAGAATTAGAATTTAGAATGGGGCAAAAGAAAAATCATAACTTAAATCTGTGAATGATCTCTTAAGAGATGATCCAGTAAATCAAGTATTTGTAGCTACATGATGGCTTGAGTTTCTCTTCAAATTCTAGGGTTTAGATAAAACCCTTGTTACAAATTTCACCTTTCATTTAAAGATAGACTTTTTTACTATGTGAGGCATGAAAATTCCATTCTCTAACTAGGTTATTAGTGATTTATCAATAATTACAGATAAAGGGGCCAAAATTGTAGGAAGATCCTCTTGTAGTGATCTCATTCATATCTTTAGTAGTGAAGGAGAACCAATGCTAGTGTATGTTCAATATATCAAAGGTATCAAAAGAGATTCCTTTCCTAAACCTTAGAGGTTTGTATCTTTTTGGATTATCAAATACCTAACTTGTGAGGGTTAATATAGTGTTTTAAGTTGTGTTGTGATGAGAATGTTGATTCATCTAAGGTATGGCAGGAAACAACCCTAGCACCGAATCGATTTAACTTTATTTTTTTAGGATACATTCAAGTCATGTATATGAGATACACTAATTACCTATCTACTATTTGACACCATGGACTAATTCAATTGATAATCCAACACCATTCTATAAATTAAGAATAAGGCACATAAGCTTGGATTACTTTATGTGAAGGAAAAAAAATGAAATACTCCAAACTTGAAAATAAAATACCATGAGATCCTCTTTCCTTGAGCTATAGAGTCCCACTAATTATTTATTCATCCAAATTAATTAATCTTTAGTCAACTCATAGTACACAATCAATAATTAGGGTTGTTACACTTAAACCTCTGAGTATTTTCAATGTAATTTCACCATCTAAGCCAAGAAAAAATAAAGGCCTAAGTCTTCCACCAGTAACCCTAATAAATCTTCCAAAAATATCTCTACATAGGAACATATTCAAATCATAGAAGATGAATCATCATCAAACCCCTTTTCACATCTTTCACCTCAAGAAGCCTCACATGAGAGATTCTTTCTTTCCCTCAAAATAAACAAAGAAAATTTATATTAACTAATGATTATGATGAAACAATGGCGACATAAACTCTTGATAATCTACAATAGGAAACCATTGCCACTAACAGTGGGGCATAGGACAAAGAAGAAGTAGAAACCCCTTTTCCATAGGATGATTTTGTAGAGGCATTCCTGATATTGCTCTTATTAACTCCACATAAAAATCAATTTATAGAGGTAAAGATCCAATGATTTATGAAGAATCTCACCCTTCCAAAGAATTAGATGATGTAGAATTGTATTATGCTTTAACATTATCTTAGTTGGAGGCCATATCAAGAAAAATGTAGAAAACATTGCTAAGTTAATCTCTTCATCCCAGAGTAAGGAATTTGTCATCAAATAGAAAGTATTAAAATTTAGTCTTTGAAAAAATTAGATAAATTAAAAAAGGACATTATTCATTTGTGGAGATACACTAAAACACTTGAATAAGATAATATCTCTTTAAGGATAGATATTCTAAAATATAAACAAAAGAATACTAAATTAAAATCTCAAATAGATTCCAACTCTTCTAATGTGCCTACTAAAGTTATTATAGAATAGGCTTGTCAAACCAATCTATCCTATATTGATGTTAGAAACCACTAGGAGAATGTTTGTTTTGAGCTTGGGGAGCTGAAAAGGAAAAAAACTTCTTGGGAAAAAAACAACAATTACAAGAAGACTTGGCACAATTATAGGAAAGGAAGAACAAACTAGACAAACCATTCATTTCACCTATCAACTTGGTGAAAAGTTGTTAGTGTGTACGAGTCTTTCCCCTTCATATAGTATATTATTGCATGAGTAATTTTTTAGATGGTAGTTACTCTAGATTTATTGTAGTTTGCCCATTGAAATTAATACAAGTATTAAATTCTTGATAGTTTTTCAGAACAATGCCCTTGATAGACAAGATTTGTTATGTGAATTCTATTTATGTGATCTCATTTTAGGGAATATAAATAATTTATTGGTGAATTTTTTGTTTGATAATTATATTTGAGGGATCTTATTTATACATATAGGAATCATATAACATTGCAAGAAAGATATGATGATCATATAAACACTACAAGGGAAGTTGGTCTATGCATTAGACCTCAAATTAGTGATGCACAATAAATATTGGAAAAAATACAAATTTTTTATCAATAATATAATATCCCTAATCACTATATTTATACTAAATAATTTGGCATAATCAATTTTGAATTATTTGTTCAACATTTATTTGACCAAGTGGTGATTGCTTGCAGACAATGCTAGAATATGTTACCAGTCACTTTAAGGTGAAGAGAAGTTCTATCCCATACCAATATCAGATGAAATCTTCGAATGGATAAGGTCATCACTTAGATAATTACTTATGTACTTCAAGGATGAAAAAAACTATGGATAGGGATGAGATTCAGGCCTCCTCTATTACTCTCCCCTATGTCTCCATGGTAGAATACAGGGCCATAATTTGATGAACAATTTTTTATTTGGATTCATTTTGTTAATAGATATATGGGCTTTAATCCTCACCATGAAATAATATTTCAATATTTATATTCCATATATGACCGTAGTCCTAATATGGAATAGAGGGTTCATACTAATGAGGATAGGGAGAGTTATTTTGCAGTGGGACATACAAAAGGTAATGTGTGGGGGAAATGATGAGTCTACATTATGACTCATTATTGCCATGATATATCATCCTTAATATCTATAAACATGTCATTTGAGTTGAGAATTTCATGTAGTATTAGGGTTTACAACTAGCCTAAGGTATAAAATCGATGCTTTTATCTCTATAAGCTCATGTGAGTCTAAGTTAGCATTCTTTGCATGATGTTCTAACCATTTGCATGTTTAGTTTTCATATTTTGATATGTACAAGTATAATAGCACCTAAATAAGATTTTTGATAATATCTCATGAAGATAGGGACATGCCATGACCAACAACTGATCATTTGAAGCATAGATACATATTCTATCAGTCAATTATGGATTACAACAGTTAGCTATAGATTCTATTGGTCAGCTACAAATTACTACATTCAGTAATGGATTATGATAGTTGTGTTTCAGAGTCTCATAACTCATTACAGACTTGGAAATATTATGATACAAATAATTCTAGAATCTCTTCCACCTATTCTATGATGATATAAGACTCTTTTTGATACTTTTTATTTTTATACATGTCTATATATAGTTTCCTATCTTTTTTTATAGATTTCCATTTATGGACATTCTTATTATAGGCTACAACTCTAGAGTCAAAAGATATGGATATATTTTATGTAAATGTTTGGTGGTTAAATATGTATATATGTACTAGTTTCAATCTCATGTGGATCTTTCCTCATTCTATGTAGATCTTATTTCAATGATTTTCTCTATTTTGGCTCTACCAACCAATCTCTCTGAATATCTTCTTATTCTAAGTTAGTTGAGTTGTTACTTGGTTTTTAGGATAGTTAGTTTAATTTTTATATAATAAAAGGATAGATACATGATATATATAGAGAGAGAGACATATATTGTAAGTTTTTTTATTTTGAATACAAGAATACCTCACAACAGATTATTCTATCATTTTATGTCTAAGATATCATTTTAAGACTAACTTGATTTAACCCTCAATCCAAAAATGAGCAAGGGCCCACTCCCCAAGGATATATGAGACATTAATTTTGGTATTTATTAGTTTATTTATTATTTTATTCAATTGTAATTAATATACATATGCTCTATGTGATTAGATTAATAACCTGCATGATAGAATAAATATTAATGTGTTCACTTTCAGATTTGAATAAGCATTTATTAGTTTTTTAATTCCAATAGCTTTCATTTCAAAACTTAGTTTATAAGTTTGGGTCTTATTTATATGTTTTGAATTATGTCCCTAATGTGGCTAAGACTATCCATGAGTTAATATGTATGCATGGTTCTCAACGACAAAGTATGCATTAGTGATCATGCATGGACCCTATTGTATTTGCATGGTTAAGTAGGATGATGGGTGCTGGTAATGTATAGATAATGTTTGATGGGTAATATGAGCATTTAATATTTCTTATTTTAATTTTTTAATTTAAATTAATTCATTAGAATAGTCTTGTGAAGGTCTAGGTTCTCCTACTTGAGTAAGCAGATTGATGACACAACATTCACACATGTGAAGGTGTCAAAAGAAAGTGGTCACATGGCTTTGTTTATGTTTGTGCCAATATCATGTGTTTAAAATTTTAGGTACTTACATGATATATATAAAAAGTTATGGTAGTGAAAATTTGGTCTCTCAAGCAAATTTCACTAGTTTCCATAGTCAAATTTGCATTAAAAAGTGATTGTTAAAATTCAAATATTTGAATTTACAAAGGAAAACCTATCTAGAATATTTTTTTAATAAATTTTTAAGATTAAAATTGTTAATAGTGGTATAAAAATAAAATTGGTAACTTAAGGGTAAATCCAAGAAAAATTATTTGGAGGTTTGATTGGTTGTACACCTATATTTATTATGGTCTAAAGTTGACTAAGGGTTTGACCTTCTTCTACAAATGACCTGAGAAGGATGTTTGAGTTTTTATTTATGATTTTTGGATGTTTAAATGTTAATTATCTATTGGATACTTTTTTAGAATCACTTATGATCATTTATATGGAATTTATATGTTTGACCAATCCATTTTCAGTATGAACAATTGCTTACAAGTTGACCTTTGGTTCATTCACAGTGTTTTCAGGTACAAGGCAAATGATTGTTAGGTTTTACATATGTAGACATGTGTAGTGATGACATATGTGCTTTTAAGTGGTCTTGTGTTCCTAGTTTTTCTTGGTGAAGTGTTAAAAGAATGAATAGGTATTCATGGACATATAAGGGCTTCTTAATCCTAATTAAAAGGTATTTTTGATTAAGGGTGATCTATCCAAGATATATATGACATATTTAGATGTAATTTATTATATTATAAGTTTTATATAAGCCTTAAGTGTTAAGGCATGTCTTGTGGCTGACCAAGAATGTGATGATCATGAAGGCTCTATAAAGGGCATATACAAAGATGAAGGCTTCTAGAGTTGACAAGCAAAGAAAAAAGAAGTGTGAGAGATATTTGTGGATATATTGAAGAGTAGATCAGGTTTAGGAATATATGAATGACTTATAGGTCATAATTATTATGTTATAATAGTGTTCTTATAGGGTTGAAGATTAAGAATGAGCAAAGAGGTGTAGAGTCATCCAAAAGGTTATTTTGGATGCATTGCTTACATGTGAAGGTTTGAGAGAGTGTCAAGGGTTGAATAGAATTTATATACACTATTTATCCATTTGATTGAAAATAAATTAGATCTATAGAGGTGTTGATATCATAATGTTTTGTTTGGGTGCTCAAAATCTAAGACAAGTGGGTTCTTGTTCATGTTTAGGTTTTGGTTATCCTTATGAAGTGGGTATTTTACTAAAGTATCTAATTTATGAATCTATTATAGGACTTTAGTCCACTTTTTTTCAAACTTGAGAGTGGGTTTTATCCCCCATGAGGGTTTCCCACATAATCCATGTGTTATGAGTGTTGATCTTTCATAGTTTCCTTTGTTAATTGTAATAACTAGTTTATATGATTCGTGATTGATTATATTGATTAGTTGAGAGTTTAAAGTTTTGGAATTGGAATTGAATTGGTTGCATCATTGATTCACCTCCCCCCCTCTCTTAGTGATTATACCTATAAAAATTCATATTAGAGACACACCTTTTCATGTTTAACCACTTGAAGGTGAGAAAAGGTATAATGGGTAGTGTTGGCCATTTTGGCCCACATATCAATCTTTGATTTTAGCTGGAGGAAAATTCCTACCAGGGTCTTAATGAAATAGAAGATTCAATAGTTTATAAAAGGGTATAATAATGAAAATAGAGGGATATAAGAATCATCTCATGGTGCTCATGACCATGCAATGGAATGGAATAGATTACATAAATCTTAAGAATATATCAAAACACTGAATAAATGATCAAAAGATGAATTATACAAGTTTAAGGATTAGACCATCACTAGGACATCATATGGAAACCAAAATGGAATAGGTTGCTTGTGAAATTTATAAATATACTTAAAAATCATTTCATGACCATCATACCATATGTGATTAATCTCCTTAGTTACAAAATCATGTTCTACAAGTTTCATATCTCGATGAGTCTTCTATATCTATATCTAAGCCTTCCAAGTTCATCTTGTTGAGTCTAAAGGGCTATGTTATCCTACATGTCACATAAGAATGAATGAACCAACTCATTTTTGCATTTAATAAATTCACTTATAAATCCCCCATGAGCAAAATATTATAACTCCATGGATTTTTTCATGCCAAGAACATGATCTAAAAGTTTCAAGTCTATGTGAGCTTTGCAGCTCAAGTTATGAAGCTTTAAAGTTGAAACAATAGAGTAAGACATCCTTACAAATGTCAAAATAACTCTTGTTAAAAAAAATCATTTTGATAATAAATTATATGGTTGTAAAAACATCAATGATGGTCACATAAACATCATTTGATGGGAGTCCAGACATCAATTTTAAGCTCATGAAGTAGCCATTGGATTTCAAATAATAGGTCTTTGTAAATCTGATGGTCTACATTACATTATACATCTTGATCCGATAGTGAGAGATAATTCAAAATTTTAATGGGATTGAGAGGACACCATATGGCATAATCATGTAAGGCATATACTAATAACAAGATCCTAAAATCAAAGCATGATTGACATGCGACTCAAGTGCAGAAGCTGACACTCTGATAGTTAATCTTGACTGCAAATGTGGGGATTTTGAGTGGCACCAACTTAGAGAAATATTAATAAGTTAAAGTAATATCAATGACTTATAATAATTCATACTGAGAGGATCAATGGTATGTATAAGGTCAAAAAATCAAGATCTGATAGGGAGGATCTGTGAGGCTAATGGGAATGAAGATAGGTTGGAGCATTTTGATTACTCTAAGCATTTTTTGATGGGAAAGGTAGAACCAAAGGGTAATTTTTTAATAATATAAAAAAAGGTCTTATAATTTAGTCAATCTGCCATTAGATATTGGTTAAACACCATTAAATGGACACATTGATGTAGTCAGGCTAAGGGACATATAAGGACTACCATCAAAGCTCAATATAGACTTTTAGCTAGAGGGTTTGTGTCATAGAGGGTTCATTATGTGATTGTGTTCAACATTATTATAATAATGATCTATAATTTCAAAAAATTCCATGAAGGCATACATGTATACCCAAATTGAATGAAAAGGACCCTTCTCTCCATTATGTATACCATGATAAACTAGTTAGGAGCAGTTAACAATAAGACAAAATTATAATAGACTTATCCAATTATTGTAACCACATAGATACCAGAACCCATCTAATAATAACTTTTTCCCACCATTAAAACCAAAAGGAACATTAGTGGAGGAATAATGTAACTGTGTAATGGATTGAAGTACCCTGAATCAATTAGGAGGCTTGAATGAGCATAATTTGTGCAGGCAATTGTAACTACATTTAAAATAAGATTGAGCTTTGTTTATTCCCCCTTTTATTACTAAAAATCCCTCTCTCTTGCTTCTTTTATTATATAAATATATCCTTTGAGCTATTTTTATCATCCCTTAGGTTGGTATGATAAGACTCTATCATATTTTATATTTTACACCTTTTAGAAGTAATGAATAGACCATTTTGTCAATCTATGTTATAATTATTGTGTTTGATTGATATTGTAAGTGATATAATCAGAATTTTATAATTATAAGCTCAACCTAAATGATATTAACTCTCTTTTTAGGTCATATAGTGTGTATTAGCTTCGATCTCTTTCTAGATATATTGGACTACCAAATGTAAGTGTCTTCAACTAGACCTTACTTTCATTGCTCTCTAGTCTTAATGCATCAAACTGATCTCTATATGAAATATTGTTGCTTAAAAAATATATTAGAAACTACATTAGTTCATTTCATAGTCCATTAGTGTGTTAAAGATTCTGAGCTTAAGAGTGGATATAACAAATTCATGGTGCATCACCACAAGTTAGATAGGTTTACTTTATGCAATTTCTTGACTCTTTTCATTCCAATTAGTTTTTAGGTTGTATAAATAGAGGTCTAAATTATTAAAGTTGAGGATCTAGCCTCATTAAAAACCCTATAGGTCTTACCCCATTATAGGATACACACATCCTGGGGTCAGTCCCATGTTGAGCTAGATTTAGAAGTAGGACTTGAACACTTATGCTTTCAGCTAGGGTGCAATGTAGAACTCCAAAGTTTTGGCACACTTAGTGGGATACAATAATGACATATAGACATTAGTTGTAATATATTAATGGTGTGGAAGAATATCTAAGAGGTTTTGGAATAGTCATTAGAAGATTGAAGACCAACTCATGCATTAGATCTCCACTAGGTCTTCTACAAAATGTAAGGAAGTGTAGTTTGTATAATTATATTTAGATAGTAAAATAAATATAAGGGTATTTATTTCAATCCCAAATATATCACCCCCTAATATTTATACCTCCCCAAGATATGTATATCCTAATCCTACTAAACCTACTAAGAGTCCACTAAAGCAAGTGTAAATGGCAAGGCCTAGATTGCAAGATTTTGTACCATTAAATGGTGGTAACCTTATTAACCTTCAGAATCATGATGAGATCCATGTTTATTCCTTAAATAATTTTCCATAATTTATAAGAGATAATGTTACTACTCTTGTAGAACACATAGCTGACATTTTAAATCTTTACTCAATACATAATATCACACAAGAGAATGTAGCCATGAGTCTATTGACCACCTCCTTAAAATTGAAAGCCCTAAAATTATTTAGTGGTATAACTCCTATAGACATCTAGTTCCTAACACCATTTGTGTTGAAATTGTCAATCTTACTTGAATTATACTCAAATGTACATTTTAGGTCAAAATATATAAAATGCCTAAATGGTTCAAACTTGTCATTTACAAGTTCCATTTTAGTTCAAAGTATCCCTAAATATGGAAATGAATTTTATGTGCTAGATAACTTTGATCAGATCATTTTGAGTCAAAATGACCATTTTACCATTTAGTGTTCTGGATCACTCTTTTCTTCTAATTCATTAGTACACATCACATACCTTTGTTATTTGTTGTTGGCAACATCCTAAATGAGAATATGGTTCCAACACATCTAACATCACCTTCTAATTCCTCTCCAGTCAAATTATGACCTAGTAATATGATTTTCTGACCATTTTGATTAATTGAGGGCCAATTTTCAAATCATTACACAAATGTTTATTAACCTTATTTAAGGCTAATTAATCCAAATTAAGAACTTAAGTGGATTTTCCATGAGAGTTGTTGAATATTAGTTTTTGAAAATTGACTCTTATTGTCTACATCATCAGGTGACATCATTTCTTGGGAAGACATCCCTAGGCCACAAATGCCACAAATATCAGGATTATGGGTTACCCATGTCTAGTTAATGCCATCCATGCCTCTTGGATTCCCCTTTTTCCAAAGTCATGATGAAGATAATTATGTATTTAATTCCAAATATTAGGACTATCCTCAACCATAAATCTTCAACTCAAGATGGATGGTTTAGGTTGATCTTGACCAATCTCAAAAATCTATAAATAGAAAGGCCATGAACATCATTTATAAGATATTTTTGGTGCAAGGTTATTACACTCAAATATATTCAAATCTTGAATATTTCCAAGTCATAATGCCAAATTATTTCCACAAAAATTCATTGATAGGCTAGTCTAGTGATTTACAATCAAGATCCTAGGTTTTATGGTGCATTTTTGAGTCATTAGAGGAGCTTACCACCATTGTTGACAAAGACAAGGATGCTTGATCAAGGGAGAACATGTTTTTGAGTCACATGGGTATGGTGAATCCATTTGAGAACATAATATGGTGTTTCTTTCCTTCATTTGTTTCTTGATATCCTTTGTAATTCTCATAGGAATAGATAGGCTTAGTTAGTTAGTTATTTATGGATGTTTCATTATTTATGGACTAATGCTTGACCAACTTGCTTTATAATACTCTCTACATCTTGGCACACCAGGTGGGATAAGATGCATCTCACACCTAAATAATATCACTTTGTAACTCTAAAATATCCATTTATACCCTTAAAAGTCTTGAAAATTGATTTTCTAACTTTATTTTGCCATTTTTGGTTGCCATAGTTTTTACACAGTCACTAACATCAACAAAAATACTGACATTAGTTAGGTCCTAGTTAGCCAAAGTAACCATCATTGGTTGTAACAACCAATGTCGGTCACTATGTTTTTAAAAAAACATAGACCTGAGAGCTAATTTTTCAAAGTTTATTATTTCAAACTCAAAGGGGCTTCAAAAATAAAGGATATGTTACCAATTTTGTTGTAAGACCAAGTTCAAAATTTGCTCAAAACATGTTAGAATCACATTTTCATGCTTAAAATTTGATTAGGAACCTTGTTTTGGTGTTTAACAAAGAATTTTTAGATGTTTTTGGTGAATGTTTTCAAAGTTTTCAACTAAGACCAAGGGGTCAAATGAACACCATCAAAATTTTCATTTGGGTTTAAAAGTGAACACACTTATTGGTTCTTGTTTTCAATAGTTGTCTAGTTAGATTTTGTTTAGCAAAGAGAGGAATGTTGCATGTATGCTCTTCCATTTTTACCCTATAGGGAACCCCTGTAACCAAAAGTGCCAATCCTATTACAAATAGCCTAGTCCAAGGCTTAGAAGTAATGTCCCCTAAATCACTCCCCAAAAACTTACCAAATTTTGGGTGATCTTGAAAATGACCATAAAGTCTATCTATTTTATGCTTTCTTTATTTTCATGCAAACTTGGCATGTGAGGGGGACATCATTACCTCCCATGAGTTCTTCAGGTAAGCTTTGACCTGAGGTTTCACCTCCTAGTATTGAATTCATTTGACTCCTTTGGAGTTGCACATGGGATGTATGTACATTTGGACATCGCACTAAACTAAACAAATAGTAGGATGTAGTGGTTATAAAAAGGACTAGACCTTTTTACAACTAGCTAATGCCATGGTCACCCAAATTTTGTACTTATCTTTTTCATTATTTGACATGAAATTCATTATGCAATTTATTCCCCTAGAATGATCAAAACCTTGCTAGTTTAGTAGACCCCAGTTTGCCATACCTTATTAGTTTAGACTTAGGACATTTTTTTTTGTCATTAGCTTACTTGGTCTTGATTTGTGTCTAAAATTGTTTGTTAACTCAATGAACTTAACCAAAACACATTGTCCTCAATTTTATTAAGAAATGGAGGCATTACTCTGTCTAAATGGAATATTCATCTTTTCCTTGTTTAAATTGGTATCAAAAGATTTGTGTCATGTTATCCATTTGGGCACAGTCATACTACCCAATTAAGTATAGACATTTTACCCAATTTGTTTAAATCCTTCATTTATAATCCACATTATAAATTAAACCTTTTTGAGTTTTAAGGGTTGGTTCATCAAAGTGGGTTCACCATTTATGCACTAAGCTTATTTTAACTTGGGTTAAATTTTCTATTTGGATTGAAGGTCATTTATTAAGACTCAAAATCACATTATCATCTTAGTGGAATCAAGTCATCTTGCATATCACTCATGATTCAGGTCCTAAAACATATTTTATCCTACTAGAATCATGTGGTGATGTTGTGATACCTATTTGGTCCTAGCTTTATACTTATTGATTCATGTAAGTTTTTACATCCTGGGTTGCTTAGTTCATTTTGTCTTGTTTGTAATCTGGAGGGCTTTCCTCTAAAATTCTAGGGTCAACTTTTCAAAGTTGGAGCTAGCTTTTGTAGTGTGGGTGTATCACAAAGATCTAGGCTTTTGTGTACTATTTTTCACCTTGGGTCTTTGAGTTGCCTTACTCTCTTTTGATATATATAATATCAAATTTACCAAAGGTTGAGTAAACTTGTGAACTAAATCTTCTAAATTTGTGCATGGTTTCAAACCACCCTCTTTTATAGTCTCATTGGTACCTTGGTCATTTTTTTAAGAGAGAGCCAAAGCATACTTTGATTGGTTACCAAATATTGGTCCAAAGTTAGTTAAACACATTAAACAACTCTTTTTAGACATAACTCAAAGGTTCACTCTTAGTGAGGCCTCTTATGGCCTTAGTTATGAGGATGATAAATTTTATGATCGTCAAGATAACCCAATTATTTTTTATGATATCCCCATAAAATAAGTATTTGAACATGATTACAATGAATATCAACCCCAAGAAGATCAAGATGAAGCCCTTTTTAGATGTATAGAATCAGGTGCTAGAATACCTTCTGACTTTCCCATAGAACAATTGCATACCTTAGTTATAGAGGGAGAATAATGATGGCAAGAGCAAGATTTTTCACAATGTACCTTCTTCATCTAAAAAAGGAAAATAAATACAAATAGAGTCAAAACCCACAAATCTAGACTTTCTAGTTAAGATCAAGATAATAAGTTAATGATATGAAGATCAACTTGTCATAGACTTAACTGACTCCCTAGTTGCCACTTCAATTCATAATAATGCTTCAAAATAACATGAAGATATGGTGGAAAGTACACAACAAGTATTGGATTAGAACATTACCATAGTGGATTAAGGTATTCTAAATGAACAATTAAAGTCACAAGAGACCTTACAAGATGTTCTATTTGACATGGAACATACATTATTCAATCATCAAGAACCTCTTATTACTTTACAAACTCAAAAACCCAAAAATTTAGTTTGAATTGAGGAAATACCTAAAACAAAATAAATATTAGTAAATACACATAGAAATTTCCAAAATCAACAAAGTGTGAAATAGCCAAATTCAAGGAATGTTTACAATCCAAGGATCAATGGCCTATGTTCTCAACTCAAGTAGCAAATCAAAACCAAATCATGGATTGAAAGGTATATGCTCCTTATAGATCCACACAAAACTAGGGGCACATTCCACCACAACAACAATAAAACCAGGGGCACATTCCACCCTAATAGCAACAAAAATAGGGGCACATTCCACCCCAACAAAAAAAAAACTAGGGGAACACTCCACCCCAATAGAAATAAAACCAAGGGTACATTCCACCCCAATAGTAACAAAATCATGGGCACATTCCATCCCAACAATAATAAAACTATGGGTATATTCCACCCAAATAGCAACAAAACCAAGGGCACATTCTACCCCAACCACAACAAAACTAGGGGTACATTCCACCCCAATAGCATCTTATCCAATCCATAAATGCACCAAACATGCAAGAATGGAATTCTATGAAGGAAATTTTCTAGAGATTGGAGATGAATAATAAAGTCAAAAACTACAAATTTGAGATATGCCCATATCCATTTGACTTATCTATTCTCCAAAACCCCTTTCCACCTCAGTTTGAGGCACCCAAATTTGACAAAAACAAAGGTAAAAAAGATCCATGTGAACACATAAAATCATTATTCATGTTATGTCAAGAGGTTGTTTATAGTAGTGAGTACTCACTATGATTGTTTCCATGAAGTTTAGTAGGACAAGCTCTTGATTGGTTACTTAAACTACCCAAGGGATCAATTTTAGATTGGAACGACAGATAAAAAAAATCATTAACCATTTCTCATACAACATATAACATGAATTGATTATTTTTGACTTATGTAAATCTAAATAGTGTGATGGTGAATTTTTTTTTGCATATCTACAAAGGTAGAGAGTATTGGTAGGCTACTTTCAACACAATTTACCAAAAAAAAATTGACTGATATCTTTGCATAGAATTTGCATCTTAATGTTGTGCATAATCTACGGTTAGCTTGTGTTGACTCATTTGAAGAAATTATTGACAAAGGAGTGTAGATTGAGAAGGCTCTTATTGTTAGGGGCCTTGTTAAGATCTTTGTACAAGGACAAGCATCTAATTAGACTAAATCACCAACTCAAATAGCTATGTAGGATAAGCCTAAGGGATTTAGCAAAAATAAAAACATGGTTGGAAATGGGGTGACAAAAACAAGACATATACAAATGGTACATGTTATGCCTCCTACAAATGTACAATTAACTCCCTCAAATCCACTACCTACTTTGTAAAGACAACCTCCACAAAGGATGTTTAATAACAATTTTAGAGTCTTTAGAAAGTTAGGAAAATTAGTTAAAATAGTGTAAAAAAATCTCATTGTATTTAATTTAATTATATGGATAGTATCAAGGCCATTTCTTCAAGATCAGCCAAAACCAAACTAGCACAAAGAGAATGAATGGTGTAACTTTCATCATGTTGCTAGTCACGGTGCATATCATTGCATTTGATTTTAACGTATTATTGAGGACTTTATCGAAAATGGTGAGCTAGAAATTAAGTTGGATCCTAATTAGGACACAAATCAAGATATGGGAATCTATAAAGACCCCTTTCCTCAACATCATCCACCACCACTAATAAATAATCAAAATGGTCACAATCAAGGATAGCGATAGAATCAAAACCAATAACAAGGTTAGAATCATAATTAGCATAATCAAGATCATGATCCCCACACTAATAATGTGGCTTATAATAATGTACCTTATGAATACAATAACACTATGGGATGCATTTATATAACCCACATTACCACTATTACTATAATGCCATGTGGATGATCTCATGTTCCTCACAACATGAGACCCATCATTATAGTTTCAGTACCCTCTCCCCTCATAGTACCATGCCAAGTTTACATCATCATGTTACTACTCCATTTGCATGGGTTAATAATCCTAAACAATAGTACCATTCTTCTAAAGGCTCCTTATTGATCCAAAATTATAGCAATACTATTAATCAACCATGAATCACTATCCAAGGCCTTTGCCTTGATCTTCTAATTATAATGACTCCTTTCCACTTGTAGGTTATGTAGTTACAACTAGATGCCTATGAGTTACCATTCAGGGCCCTTCACACACTTCTTTCCATAAACCTAATGAGAACATTATGCCAATGATTCCAAATTTGAATATTTTCCCAATAAAGACTAAACTAGTTTAATCCACAATTTGAAGGCCTTTTAGAATAATGGATTAATTAGATAAAATCTCTACACAAATTTCCATATTAAAAATCTTGTAGACATCTGATGTCCATAGAACCATCTTCAATAAAATTTTACAAGAGTTTATTATGCCTAATGATATAAACCTTGATCAATTCTAGAACATAGTTGGATATTTATCTTCATTTTAGCAAATCACATTTGATCACAAGGACATGTCCACCCTTGGCCCAAACCACAATAGCCCACTATACATTGAGATAATCATTATGGATCACAAGATTAAGCAAGTTCTTATAGATAATGGTTTACGACTGAACATCATATCTCTTAAATTAGTGTGATGATTGGGTTATATGGACAAAGACATTCAACCAAAGACTATTACAATCAAGGCTTACAACAACACCAAGAGGGATTCATTTAGTATAATTTGGTTGCTAATCATGGTTGGGTCTATTTCTCATCACACATTATTCCATATTATGGATGTGGATCTTCCTTATAATATAGTTCTTAGTCATCCTTAGATCTAGAAAGTACAAGTAATTCCATCTGCTCTTCACCAATGCCTTAAGTTTACCCATGATGGGATCAAGGTTACTATTCCTACTAATCAGTAGCTATACCAATACTACAAACATCTTAAAGTAGAGTTTCATAATTATAACTATTGCCCAAGTTTAGAATTCATTAGAAATAAGAATAAAGCCATCATTTCTCATCCATCTCCATCTAATTATATAGACCTTGGTGATCTAGCCTCCACTTCAACTTCTATTTCTTTTAGCTCTATCCAAGAAAGTTATTATCAAATATGTAGGCATTTCCACGTACTATCTAAAGGACGTCCTCCATAATACAAAATTACCAAAATCCCCTAAAACATTTGGTAAGCCTAAAACTTCCAACAATATTAACATACCTAATCATATTTGGCAACCAAAGAAGAAATAACCAAAACCTCCTATGGTTTTTGTACCTACTATTAGACCAAAAAAAGATCAAGAGCCTTTTACTAAGGGAGATTGGTTATATTCTGAGGGCCTTGTAGATTGTTTTCAAAATTCAAAGTATCATATCCCTAATAGAATAATGGATCATCTTGACTATATAGGGAAAGGGCTTGGCCCACAAGAATAAGGAATTGTAGAGCCCTTATTAGCTAAAGTTGTCAATTGGAATCATGGTCTCAGATTTAAACCTCTAGAGGATGACCTCATAAAATTTGGTAGTGAATCATCCAAAGTGATTGGTAACGAGACTCCTAGTAGTGACACAATGTCCCATTATAGCCTTTTCAATGAGCTTATTGATTTAGATTTGTTTGATTCAAATGCCATATTGACCATAACACCTATTAGAGCTTCTCATCCTGAAGCAAAAATCCATCCTAGTGGTGTTTCCCTTCCTAAAGTAGGACATTATATCTCTACCATTGGTGCTTCCAATATTGAAGCAAACCCTAACTATAACCTATGACTTTGCCATTTTGAACTCATATATTGGGATCAGCAAAATTTCATCTTATACCTTGATGAGTTTCAAAATGAAGAATTGATTGCAAAATATATGGGCCTATGAGATGCATTCCCCATTAGTGATCATAAAAAGGGTTTAAATTTTTCATTGAATTATTTTACCTAATTTGGAGAGCAAGAAAAATTTCTTGGTCATAAAAAAAGAACAAACATCAAGATATTTAGGTGAAAACCTCTTTGAGGCACTTGTTGATCTAGGAAAAAGTAAAGAAAAAGACAAGCCTTTGAGTGAAAACCTATTTCAAGCTCTCCCAGGTAGGAAAGTTGTTCATCCCCTCAAGATGTAGAAAGTCCATCTATCCGAAGTTAAATAGCTAGTACAAGCATCTCTTCAGAACAACATCAAATATTTGAACATCTTGCTCTTAAGTTTCTAGATGTCTTTGCCAATTGGCCTTTACCTAAAAAGGTAGATTTTGATTCTTCATATTATTTAGATCTTTGGGAGGAACAACAAGAAGATATAGTAAAAGAAGATCATGACCATACATTTCCTACAATTATAGAAGATGGATCCACGCTCCTTATGTAAAGCATAATAGAAGTGAATTTGGGAACCCATGAGGATCCTAAAAATGTTTATCTTGGAGTTTCCCTCACTGAGATAGAATGTGAACATACTATATCCATTCTTAAGGATTATATAGACATATTTGCATGGGCATATTCTAACATGCCAGGCATGGATCTAGATTTAGTTTTGCATCATCTAGTTGTTCACCCTAATCCTAAACCAGTCAAGAAAAAGTTGAGAAAGATGCATCCAAACATCACCATCTTGGTTAAGGCTGATTTGGAAAAGTTGTTAGGATCCAATTTTATCATACCACTAGACTATTCTAAATGGATTTCTAACATAGTTCTAGTAAGTAAAAAGACCCCATGCATACGTGTTTGTACTAATTTTTGTGATATCAACAAGGCATATCCTAAAGATGATTTTCCTCTACCCAACATTGACATGATTGTCAACTCAACTATTGGGTACAAGATGCTATCCTTAATGGATGGATTTTCTAGTTAAAATCAGATCAAGATAGCCACTAAAGATCAACATAATACCATATTCACTACTTTGTGGGGGACATTATGTTACCAAGTCATGTAATTTGGTTTAAAGAATGCTAGAGCCACATATCAACATGTAATGACTATAATATTCCATAACATGATGTATGACATTATCAAGGACTGTGTTGATGATATAATAGCAAAATCAAGAACAAGATCTAGACACCTTGACATTCTATGAAGAATATTTGAGAGGCTTCATGTATATAATGTATACTTGAATCCTAAGAAATGTGTCTTTGGAGTCACATCAAGAAAATTACTAGGGTTCATTATATCACAAAAAGGGATTGAATTCGACCCTGTAAAGGTCATTGCTATTATGGAAATGCCTCCACCAAACAATCTTAAATAGTTGTGAGGTCTACAAGGCAAGATCCAGTCTATACATAGGTTCATTTCTCAACTAGTAGATAAGTGCCACCCATTTACCTATCTCTTAAAGAAAGGGGTAACATTTTAGTGGGATGAATATTATTATATAGCATTTTCAAATCTTAAAAAATACTTGGCCAATCCACCAGTCCTATGACCTCCAATACAAGGAAAGTCACTACTTCTTACATATCAGCCATGAAACATGCACTGGGGGAAATTTTGACTCATCATGATGATCATGGTAAGGAACATGTAGTTTATTATCTAAGTCACACATTGGTAGCCTATGAACATAATTATATTCCTATTGAGAAGGTATGTTTAGCTATGATGTTTTCCACTTAGAAACTATGTCATTATATGCTAAATAATAAAACTATTATTATCACCAAGGTAGATCCTCTTAAGTTCCTCGTATATAAATTAGCTCTTCAAGGATTCATATATAAATGGATTATGCTCCTTAATGATTTTGATATAGATTACCCAAGTCAAAAGGCAATAAAAGGGTAGATTCTTGTGGACCAACTTGCAAAAGATCTTGTTATGGCCACTCAACATCTCAACTTTGACCTTCTAGATGATTATATCATGACGATAGAACAAGTATCACAAGAGGTTGATTAGTGGATGCTCTATTTTTATGGATCCTTCACATATTGAGGATCTATAGCTGGCATATTGTTTATCACACCATAAATGGATTCGATCCTCAAAGCATTCCATATATAATTTTAGTATACAAATAATATGGCTGAATATGAGGCATTAATTATAGGGATCCATCTTACCATACAATGGGACATTCAAAGCTTAAAGGTCTATGGAGATTTGTAGATAATCATAAATCAGACAATTAATCAATATAAAACAAGAGATGATAATCTTGTTCCTTACAAGTAAATTATTGATAACTTTAAAATACATTTTAAATCTATATAGTTTGAGCAAGTTCCATGAGTCAATAATAGATCTACCAATGCTATGGCAACAATTGGTTCCATGATTCAAATTCATGATAGTGATAAAGATTATCAGTTCTTGATTGAAAATATTCTTTATCCAGCACATATTCTATCAAATTTATAGAGGATATGCACCATTACTAATCCTAACCCCTCTCTTGAGCTACCATGGTACCGAGATTTTTATAACTATTTCCATAGCCATGTATTCCCTGCCAACCTTTCCAATAACCAAAAAAACTTTTCATTCATCACTTAACATGTTATATCCTCCTTGGAAACATGCTTTATCAAAAAGTCTATGATGGAATGTTTCTTCATTATTTATCTTTGGGAGAATCCAAGCTGGCACTAAAGGAGGTTCATGAAGGAATGTGTAGGGCCCATACTTATGGTGTAGTCCTAGCAAAGAAATTTCTTAGAATAGGCTATTATTGGTCCAAAATGGAGATATATGCTTGTAATATTTTAAATGTGTTCTTTGTCAGTACCATGGTAAATTGATACATGTACCTTCTTTACCATTGCAACTGATTACAACACCATAGTCATTCTCAACATGGGGTCTTGATCTCATTGGGAAAATTAACCCAACATCTTCAGATGACCATAAGCACATTTTGACTATAGTCAAGTACTTTACCAAGTGGATTGAGGCCATTCCTCTCACTTATGTTTCTAAGAAACAAATATCCAAATTCATTCATGACCATATCATCTATTGATATCGCATCCTAGCCTATATTATATATGATAATGGAGGATCCTTTATAAACCAAGATCTAAACATCTGTTTATGAAAAATTCAAGATAAAGCACAAGAAATCCACTCCATATAACCTAAAAGGCAATGGATAAGCTAAGGCCTCAAATAAAACCATTCTATCCATCTTAAAAAAGATTGTCAATGATACTAGCCATAATTGGCACTTACAACTCTTTCCTACCCTCTAGGATTATAGAACCAATCATCGTACCCCAACTGGAGCTACCCCATACTCCCTTGTTTTTTTCACTAAATATATCATCCCAATTGAGATTAAGATCCCATCATTAATAATATCAATAGAGTACATTGAATATGATGATTACTGTAGAGCCTCACAGTTACCAGAACTAAAACTTCTTGATGGTAAGTGTTTGGATGCCCTAGAAAACTTGCAAGCATATCATAATAGATTGTGAAGAAGATACAACAAATGCATTATCCCTCAATAATTTGAGATTGTTGACTTGGTTTTTAAATATAAATAGAATAACATGAATGTTGAACCCAAAAAAAAGAGGCAAATTTTATCTTAATTAGTTAGGACCATATATTGTCACAAAGAAATATAGATTAGTAGCATACCGACTGGCCAAATTAATAGTGAATAAATTGTAGATCCCATGAATATCATACACCTTAAGAGGTTATATACATGAACAAATTTGAATAATTGTCTATAAGACCCCTAATTTGGGGGTAACTTATGTTGTCATAATTTTGTGCCACCTTTTTATCTTACCTTGAACATATTTTATACTCCTTGGTCCACTTTTCATGAATCATGATAGTAAAGGATTTGAACTCTTGGCACTATGAACACATCCTTCATCCCATTTTGAATTTATCTCTTTGAGAGGCATATTCTTTGTTTTATCTAGGACATGTTATAAGCTTGAACACTTTTTTGTCCTTTGACCAGTTATGATCTTGATTATGTCTCATGAGCATTATTAACATCTTTAGCAATAGTTATAAAAAGTAGTTTAACTAAGGAAATCTTATGTAGCTTCTGATAAATAAACATCTGCATCTTCTCAATTCAATTATTTGTTGTTCTTTATTATTTTATCAAGAACCTCACTTTCATCAATTTGTGAGCATGGGCCTTTATAGCTAGCTTAGCTATTTTATTAGAACCTCTAGTCTCAAGACATGCATCTTCTCAACTAGATGGTCCCACCTTGTGCATATTTTATCCCAAAACACCAAAAACATTATAAATAATTTGAAAATACCAAAAACTTAAAAAATTGATCCACAAAATAAAAATTATCTCATGCTTTTATACATTTGTACATTCCCCATCTACCATCCCACACTCTCATTGGTTTGCAAGCAACTATTAAGTTTGAACACTTTCACCATTTTACAAGCAAATATTAAGTTTTAATGCTCTCACAATTTTGTAAATAACTATTAAGTTTGAATGCTCTTGCCATTTTTCAAGCATATAAATACCAGTTCATTTCATCTTGTCCCATGTACTTGTTATTTTACAAGATCATCCTTTCTTGTCTCATTAGCTTCTTATTTTCCAAACCATTCTCATTTATTTGTCATATCTTCCATTTATTTTATAAAATTAATCATGCTAGTCTGATCATCATTTTTTATTCTATCCCATTTCCTGAGATAACTACATTTGGCCTAAAGTTCATGTTAGTACATGAGTCCATGGAACTATGTAGGTAGTGTCCACTTGTCTTATGCATCTGGAGTCAGCTCGACCAACCCCTTCCTTTTCTTCTATTCATCTATTTCTTCTATTATTGTTCCTCTTTAATTAAGGAATAATTATTGTGTCATTATTATTTTTTCTGATGTGGTGGAAAGTAATGCCTCAATGGCACATGCAAGAACATTTATCTTTAAACTACACTAGGTTTTTGTTTGTGTGTGTTTATTTGAGTTTTTTTGGTGTTTTTTTGTTTTTCATTGGTGTTTTATTGTGCTTTCACACCTCTCCTTTTGTTTCTTCTTTTTTTCTCTTTTTATCTTGGTCTTGTGTTTCCTTGTTTATTTTTACTTATCCCTTTTATGTTTCATGAACATCTTGATGATTCACATGGATCTCAATTATTTATTTCTTGATCTTATGTTATTTGTTGTTCTTGGACCATTTTGTTTATTTTATTTTTATTGGTGTCTTGTTTTTCCTGATTGATTTTGGTTTTCTCTTTTGTGTTCAATAATACCTTGATGGTCCACATAGATCTTGATTATTCATATCTTGGTCTCATGTTGTTAAGATGTTCTTGCCTTTTATTTTTAAAAACATTTTTGTTCTCACTTAAGTATTGATAGATCATATCTTTATTTCAAGTTAGGTTCATTTATGTTTGTCTTTTTCTTTATTTTTTCTTTCTTGTTTAAATGTAGATCATTGTAACTCTAGTTTTGGTCATTATTTCACCATTACCCTTAGTTATAGATATTAACATTTGAACTGGCTTAGAATAGTTGGAATATTATGTCATTATAAGTTATTCATACTTATGATGACTAATTTATTTTTCTATATCAAGCACTTTGTGCTCAGGTCTCAATGTCTTCACATCAACATCAACTTTGATGAACGATTCTCAAGAACACTCCATAAAACCTAGGCTCATGACATGAAATGAGGATTCTAAGTAACATGCATTTTAGGATTATTTGTCTATGCTTAGATGTGCATCTCTTTGCATACATTATAAGTCTAATAAATTCTCGATCATTTTTCATCATTCCTCATTCTAGTCTCTCCCAAACTTGGTTAAACTAAATTGGCCTAAAGTTTATGTTGGAACATGAGTACATGGAACTATGTAAGTAGCGCACAATTTCTATTGAGGTCATCTCAGCTATCTCCATTCTTATTTTCATCTCTCTCATTAATTTGTACATTCTCATATGCTTGGTTTTATATGACTTTCTAAGCCATTACACCATCGTATGTACATTTGCACCTACTAATTTTAAACTATATTTTTAGTTATATCCTTGATCTATTTTACTTTCCATTTACCCATGTTGGAGCACAACATTTAAACCACATCTGAATCAAATTGGCTCTACAAGGGTAAATCATTATTTATTATTTATCAATGATCAAAATTCACCCTACTGGGGCAAAACTATTTTATCATGATCAAATCAACTCTACTAGAGTGCTTATTATATTCTCTTTGGAGACCCATTCTAGTGGTGCTTCCCTTCCTAAAGTAGAACATTCTCCCTTTTCGTATAAGTCAAATCTCTCCACATTAAATCCCATGATGAAAATATTTTAGTGTGCAACTTATCTTGGAATTGATCAATGTTATAAGCATGCAATTTGTACTCTCAAATTGGGTATGTTTAAAGTGAGTCCCTTACATTTATAGATTATATCTTTCCCATTACCCCATCTCTAGGGACTATTATACCTCTCATTATATTTTGATCATTGATGGTAAGCATGTGTGCAACCATTAGCTCATATGGATGTGATCTATTCCATGGGTTAATCTCTCACTTTCTCTCTCTTTTTGAGAGTCCATCCTTCTTTTTCATCCTAGTATGTCCTATTGAGGGGGCATCATGGGTATGTTCCAATTTCTTCTTGACAACTCTTTTCTTTGAAAAGATGTTTCTTTTCCTGAATGTATCACTATGCCTTCTCAAACAGGGGTAAAATGTAGACATCTAGTTCTTAACACCATTTGTGTTGAAATTTTCAATCTTACTCGAATTGCACTCAAATGCACATTTTAGATCAAAATCTATAAAATGCCCTAAATGGATCAAACTTGTCATTTACAAATGTCATTTTAAGTCAAAGTATCCCTAAATAGGGTAATGCATTTTATGGGCCAACTAACTTTGATTAGATCATTTTGAGTTAAAATGACCATTTCACCATTTAGTGCTTTGGATCACTCTTTTATTCTAATTCATTGGTACACATCATGTACCTTTGTTATTTTGGGTTGGTAACATCCTAAATGGGAATATGGTTCCAACGCATCTAACATTTTCTTCCAATTCGTCTCTAGTCAAATTATGACCTAGTAATATGACTTTTTAACCATTTTGATTAATTGAGGGCCAATTTTCAAATAATTACACAAATGTTGATTAACCTTATTTAAGGATAATTAATCCAAATAAATAACTTAAGTGGACTTTCCATGAGAGTTGTTGAATATTTATTTTTAAAACTTGATTCTTATTATCTACATCATCATGTGACATCATTTCTTGGGAAGACATCCCTAGGTCATAAATGCCACAAATATCAAGATTATGGGTCACCCATGCCTAGTTAATGCCTCACATGCCTCTTCAATGCCAATTTTTCCAAGTTCATGATGAATATTATTATGGATTTAATTCTAAATATTAGGATTATCCTCAACCACACATCTTCATCTCAAGATGGATGGTTCAGGTTGATCCTAACCAATCTCAAAAATCTATAAATAGAGAGGCCATGAACATCATTTCTAAGTTATTTTTGGTGCAAGGTTATTATGCTCAAATATATTTAAAGCTTGAATATTTTAAAGTCATAATGCTAAATTATTTCCTCAAAGCTTCAATGATAGGCTAGTTTAGTGATTTACAATCAAGAGCTTAGGTTTTATGGAATGTTCTTGAGGCATTGGAGGAGCTTACCGCCATTGTTGACAAAGACAAAGATGCTTGATCAAGGGAGAACATGTTTTTGAGCCACATAGGTATGGAGAATCCATTTGGGAAGGTAATATGGTGTTATTTTCTTTCATTTGTGTCTTTTTATCCTTTGTAATTCCCATAGGAATAGATAGGCTTGGTTAGTTAGTTCTTTATTTATGTTTCATTATTTATGGAATAATGATTGAATAACTTGATTTGTAATCCTCTCTATGACTCCTACTTCAATAAACACATGGCATGAGTTTGGTGAATCTCTATGCAAGAATTTTGAGGATAGAAGTGACCATGTGTCCCTTATTGAGAAACTTACCTCCATCAAGAGAGCATCCCAAGTGTCCATGGTTGATTTCAATTATAGGTTTTAAAATAACTAGGATAGGATCCCTTTTATCATCAAGCCTAGCCCTAACTGTGCTTTTCTTTACTATTTTAGAGATTTGAATTTAGATATTGTAGTCATGATCTAATCTATGGGTGGGAAATCTCAGCCTAGAGCCTATGAGATATCTATAAGGGTATAAAATTACCTAATACAAGTAAGGAAGCTCATGCCAACACCTCTCATGCCAATTTTTCTTGAGCTTTAGCCTACCCCACATACCATTAATCCATTTCCTACTCCAAATCACCAAGCTTAAACTAATGATAGTCAAGTAGACAAGTTTACCAAGATTGAAAGCTTATTAAAGGCATAAAATAACAAGCTAGTGTCTATAGAAAGGAAAAATAGGCTTCACATAGACAATTCTAAGGTCCCTTCCAAACCCAATACCCTACTTAGTCTTATAATAGACCCCCTTATCCAATAGATCAACAAAATTAAGGCTAATTTTCCCAAGGTATATCTAATAATGGATAAAATCCTACAGCTATAAATAACTCAAGAGCCATGATCTCCATACAAAATAAAATTACTCAAGAGGTTCAATGGTAGTCAAAGGTATAACCTAATGAAATGGTGATGGCCACTATTCAAGACATGTATGAATACCTTAGCTGGAAACATGATCCTCCATTACAAGGTCATGATATGATGCCTCTTCCACCTCAAGGCCCTCAAATGAGTTAAGATAGTATGCCTTCCATGTCACTATCAGAAGTTCAAATACAATAGTAAGTGAACATGGGTAAGGCACCAGTTGATATCATATGCATGAATTTTCAATAAGGGAAACATATGTTTGATCATGTAGTAGCTAATATGGGATAAACTTATCAAGGAAATAATGAACTAGTTATAGCTTAGATAAGGGATAAAAAGAGAATATTGGAGAGCAACTTGGGGAAACCTAGGATTTCTTCATCATCTCCTCATGCTAGTCAGCAACCTAGTTATTAAAATGTAGCTATCAAAGCTCCTAAAAATTAACAAGTGCCCCAAAATCATGGATAGAAATAAAATTCCCCCTTTGTTCCTCAAGTTACTCAAATGCCAAGTGATGATTATACTTTCAAGGTACAGTCCAAAGGTATTAATCTTCCTTTTAATATTATGGATCATTTGAAAAAGGCTAATGTAACTATGTCCATGTATGATGATCTATCTATTATAGGATAAATAGAGATTCTCTTAAAAAAATATCCAAAATTTCTCATGTGGACAAGATAGTTGATAAGGTGAACACTATTTTCATAAATAATATTCAGCCTAGTCAATCCCATAACCAAGTTCCTAATAAAATTCAAAGTATAGGTCAATCTCAAAATGTCATTCATTCATATAAATTTGTTAATCCCCCTCCATTTTATATGTTAGTCATCTTAGGGGATTGTTTAGTACATAATTACATGATAAATTCAAGTGCTTAAACCTTAGTGATGCCTAAATCCATAGTAGATAAGCTTGAGCTCAAATATGTGCCTAATGAAAAAGTTGTTCTTCAATTGGATGGCTCCCACAGTAAGATGGTTACATTCTTGAAAGACCTTCAAATCAAACTGGTATCATGTCCAAATTGTGTCATTACTCAAGATGTAATGGTGGTAGAGCTACCTCCATATTTTCTCCTATGCTTGTCAAGGGACTTTACTACAAAGATTGGAGTATATTTATCATCTGATTGGTCATACATGGTTTTTAGAAATAGATATGGAACCAAAGTCACTATTAGGTTAGAACCTATCTCTAGGTTCCACCTAGAACCTTATATGCTTAATCTTCCAAATACCAATTGTGCCATATTTGAAGAAGATGAAGATGTTAATGAACAAGAGCCCCATGATCCTCTTAAAGGCATCTCAGATATATACCTAGATGAATGGGAAGCTAATATTCATGTCTTTAATCCTTATATAAACATTTAAGAGATAGACTTAGGAGTGTACATTATTTATGAAGAAGGTGCTACGATACCTTTCTTAACTAACACTACCCAAGAAGATGATGATATAAGGACTTTGTTCTTTGATAGCTCAAGGACAAAAAATGGAGGTGGAGTGGGATCCATTTTGATTTCACCCTTAGGTCAAAATTATCATTCAATTTTAAGACTCTAATTTAGTTTTACCTCAAATATAGCTAAATATGAATCTCTTTTGCATGGTTTACAAGAAGCAAGAAAAAGAGGCATCAAGCTCCTTAAAGTCAAAGAAGATAGTGAGCTTGTAGTCTAATAAGTGAGATGCCTAAGTGAATTCAAGAATCACAATTTGAAATTTTATAAGCACTGGGTATGGAACCTCATGAAATATTTCTTGCCATTTAATATCTAGTCCATACCATGAGAAGAAAACCAACATGCAAATAGGCATGTAACCATTAGTGCTCAATATAAAATTGAATAAGGAGTCAAAATAAATAAAAGATAAGATAATATCAAGTTTATATGTAGACCAACTATACCTGACAATGAGGTGAGTTGGCAAGTCTTTGACAATAATGATCAAATCATATATTTTCTAATGCAAGAAGTAAAATTAAGCCATAAAAGTCAAGACAAGTTCCAAAATAAATATAATGATTAGATAGTAAAACTAAGGTCTACTAAGCTACCTAAAGATATTGTAACACTATAAATCATATTCAATGAATATGACCAAGTAATAAAAGGTAAATAATGCATCTCAGCTAAGGAGGAACACTATGAAAAGATAGAGATCTTTAAGGGCAAGTTGTTGAAGCTAGGAAAGGTTAATGCAATAAAGGAAAAAGATATATTTGTTGCCTTGTGCCAAGAATTTTTTGATATATTTTCTTGGGAGTAAAAATAATTTAAGGGTTTTGACCAAAAAATTACATAACACACCATTGAATTACAATGCAATGCCAAACTAATCAGGCAAAAACAAAGGCCTGTAAATCCAAGAGTGGAGGACCTCATGAGAAGATAAAAATTTAAATTGATTGAATCAAAGATAATATTTAAAATTAATCATTCCTCATGGGTGTCAAACCTTATGCCAGTGAGGAAAAATAATGGAGATATTATTTTATGTGTTGACTTCAGAGACCTCAATAAGGTGTCCTAAAAGACCATCACCCACTGCCCTCTATATATCAGATTATACAAAAGGTGGTAGGATCTCAAAGGTTCTCATTGCTTGATGGATATTTTGGTTGTAATCAGATCATGGTCAAAGAAGAATATAGGCATAGTACTACCTTCACTAAAAAATGGGGCACCTATGCATATTATAAAATGCCCTTTGGACACTCCAATGTTGGAGCCACCTTACAAAGAACAATGAATGTTTCTTTTTATGGTCTTTTGAATGATATGGTTTTAGTTTATCTTGATGATATAATAATGTTATCAAAGAATAATAATGATCATGTAACACACTTTAGAATTATTTTTGATAGATGTAAGCAATTTAGAGTTTCATTGAATTTAAAGAAATGCATTTTTTTAGTGCATGAAGGAAGACTTCTTGGGTATGTGGTGTCCAAAGCTAGTATTTCCATTGATCTAGAAAGGATAGAAGAAATATTTGTTATATCATTGCCTAAACATAATAAAATATTATAGAGATTCCTGGGTAAGATCAACTTGATCAAGAGGTTCATTTTAGGCTTTACAGAGTTGGTCAAGGCCCTCACTCATATGTTCAGAAAAGGAAAAGATTTTATATGGATAAGAGAAGGTAAGAGAATATTTGAGATAATCAAAGAGGCCATATATAATCCCCTCACACTCTTTAATCCTAATTTCAATAAGGAGTTCTATTTGTATGCCTTCTCTACATTAGATGCAATTATAGCCATGCTTATGCTACATAATAGTGAAGGTCTAGAATAGCCTGTTGATTTCTTAAGTCAAGATTTGTAAGTGTATGAGGAAAGATATAGATTTTTAAAAAAACATGTACTTGTTTTTGTAATAAGTTTGAATAAATTTAGACATTTTTTTCAAATAATAAGATTATACTAGTGGTAGGTCATCCAAGTGTGAAATATTTTATCCTCAATAGGGTCTTAAGCAAAAAGAGAGCTAGATGGGTCATTAAGTGTATGGAGTATGCCATTGAATTCAAGGTAAAAAAATATATTATGAGGTAAAGGATTGTGTTAACATCTTGTAGAAGATGTGAAATAAGAAAAAAAGATAATTTTGGTAATTCAAGATACTCAACATCAATCTAAAAATACTCTTCTTATAAGCTGGACACAAGATATTGTTATATTTCTTTAGATAAGAGAGTGTCTAATGGGTTTGAATTCATCAAAAATAATAAACTTTATGTTATAATTAGTGTCATTCATTCTCATTGATGGATTGATTTTTAAAAAGGACATTGGAGGTATGATTTTAAGATGTGTTAAAACTAGTCAATTTGATAAGCTTCTCAAGCATTTTCATGATATTTCTTCTAGAGGCCATTTTTAAACCAAAACCATAGCTATAAAATTCATTATAGGTGGTTACTTTTGGACTATTTTATTTAGAGATTCACATGCATGGGTTAGGAAATGTGCAAAGTGTGCAATGTTTATAGGGAAATAGAGACTAGCTATTATGCCACTAAAGCCTATTTAGTTTGAATAGCCTTTCATGTAATGGGTTTTATAATTCACTATAATGATTCATCCTCCATCTAGTGATAGTCATAAGTGGATCTTGATAGCTAAAAATTATTTCACTAGGTTGGTGTAAGCAGTTCCCTTAAAGGAAGCAAATGATAAATCTATGCTTAAGTTCTATGAGAGTTTAGTCACCTATTTTGGAGTACATTCCAATATAATATAAAATAATGCTTTGGTATTTAATATAATAAAGGTATGTGAATGGGATATTGATCAAGGTATCTACTTGACTACTTCATCAAATTACTATCCCTAGGGTAATGGACTAGTTGAGTCTAAGTTATATATCTTTTTCCTATATGAATCCCTAAAAATATCCATGACTTATGTAAATGAATGAATGAATTATTATATGTGTGCACTAATATATACATGTTGTTTTATGGATTAATGATGATTTTTTATTAGATTATACTTGTGTAACCTTATTTAATAGATATTTGAAGGGTAGAATAAGACTACAGGAATATTACTTGATCATAACACTTATAGAGAAGCTTGTAGAAACTGTAGGCTTTCACCTACATGTTTCCCATATAAATTTTAGACTTTCACCCACATGTTGCCTATAGCAACTACCTGCTCACACCTATAGGAGCCTATAGCCACTACACAGAACAAACCATTACTATAAAAATAAGTAATTGGATTTTAAGGACACATCTAGGTATCTTATAAATAATATAAATGACTAAAGAGGATCCTCCATAATATCTTTATCAACCCCTCACATGTAAATAAACTTGGATGTGCTACAAAAAGATGAATAAGATAAAGACAATGGAAAGGAGAGAAAGAAGCAACATAGCAAAGTAGCATATATTGTCCTTTACCCATTTAGGCCTAAAATAAGTAAATTTAAGTTACTAACCACTTAAAGGTTGATTGGGTTAGTTGAAAAGTATTTATACCTTTCCTAGTTTAGTATTTTTAGTTAGAACTAATAAACTACGTTATGTATTTAATGGTAAAACCTATATTAGATTGGGGAGGATGTAATTATAGAAAGTAATTACATTCTAATTTTTGGAATATTGTAATATAATATAAAAATATTTAATTTCTATATATTTGAGTAATAAAAAGGATGATTCCATAAGAATCTTTTTAAATCTCTCAAAAAAGGACTAGAACTCAGTTCTAAATGAGGAGGGCCCCCTCGAAAGGAGTTGTAGTAAAGATATTGACTCTTTTTAGATTAAAGTGTGTTGTGTGAGTTAATTTCATTACTAATTTGATTATATAAAGTGTGATGCATGTGTGACTCATAATTTCAAATAATTTCTACATTCTACTATAATAATTTCCTTGTATATCTATATGGTGAAATCAATATAAATTCATTGTACTGCAACCAAAAATTAAGTTAGCATATGAATCAGTAATGCATATATAGTGCCAACATACTTGAAAATATTGTGTACCCTAGGTTGATAATTAATGTTAATCAAATTTAATAATTTGGGATTAACTAGGAAATAAGTCTATCCAACATTTTGATTTCGTTGCTAAGGAGGTTCTCAATTATTGGTTTCTAGATTAATTTTAATGCTTTCATTCCTACTTTCTAGAGTAACTTTCTTGATTTCATTTATTTATTTCATTATATAACTTTACTACTTTCTAGAGTAACTTTCCTACATTCATTAGATAATTTTACTACTTTCTAGAGTAACTTTCCTGCTTTCATTAGATAACTTTAATGCTTTCCAGAGATAAAATTTCAATTCCTATTTTTTTATTTTTACATTCCTTCATTTTTTGCATTTTATTTTTGCTCATTTTAAAACAACCCCAAAAACATTAAAAAAAATTAATCCTATGAAGGAAGGGATAGGATAGCTGAAGGAGTGGCTCAACATTTATGTAAAGATAAGGAGATTCCCAAGGAAGATTCCTACCAAACAAGCCACAAGTTACTATTAGGAAAGAACCAAAAATACCTATAACAACTAAGAATCTTTTTCAAAAATATAGCATAAGCTTGAGGGAACTTGAAGAAGGGAACACTAAAAATTGAAAGAGGTAGCTTGTAGAAGAATTACTATTGGCTTTAAACGAGGAAACAAAAGTAAAGGAAACATTAGCTGAGTTAGTAAGAAGAAATGAAGGGGAAGAACTACATGAACTAAGCACTCTAGAAAGTAACATAATAATAACATTCCAAAAAGGATTTCTTGAACAAATCAAAGAAATCTTAGGAGAGTCTTCAGACTTTTTATTTAGTAAAAAGACTGTAGATCAGCAGATAAATGTTTACTATTGTGCTGACCAAGATACTAATACAAAATTTGAGGACATGATCCTGAGTACATTTTGTATCCATATCATAATAACAACCATCATTAATAGATAAGGATAATTTTTAGAAGACAATAGGGCTCTAGACATAGTTACCTTTGAATTTTCTACTCCAAATACAATGGGCGTAACACAAATGAAAAATATCCTACCCTTAGCCTTGTTCAATTTTTGAGGTATGTTATTAGAAGAGAAACACATTTTTTTTCAAATTTTATATCCTCTATATAATTTATGACTATAATCAAGATACACAAATTAAACCTTTTTCTTACCACCCTCAAAGACTCAGCACTTCATTGGTTAATGGGACTAGGTAGTAATTTAACCCATAATTGGGAAGACATGAAAAAGAAGTTTCTAGCTACGTATCAGGAGTATGGATGAGGAATAAATTATAGAATAAATGACATATTTAGGATGACTGAAGAAGAGGATGAATCCTTGGAAGACTATGTTGAATGATTCATTTTTAGTGTACAAAAATTCAATCGAAGTGCACTAAAAAAGAGCCTCTAAAACTCATCTTCTTGAAAGGAGTCAGAGAATATTGTCTAGAATCCTTAAACCTAATGAGTCAAGGAGATATATCAAAAATGACATTCAAAAACATCAAAGAGCTAAGAATAAATTATTCTAGATCTACAATAAATAAATTTAAGGGAAGTAAGCTTCTACTAGTAGCCATAAGTGGCCTATCAAAATTTGAAGATAGTAACCTATTACAAGACATAAAATAGGATATCATTAGTCACTTGGCCACCCAATTAGATAGCCTACACACAAATAAAAATCAATCATCCTTGGATCAATATTTTATTATCTATTATCTAGATTGTAAGAAGAAAAAGATAGACTATAGGTGTGATAAGGTTTGGGCTAAAATGGCTAACATTATAGTTGAAGAAATAGAAACAGTAGAGCTACAAACTGTAGGATGAGATTGAGACCAATTTTTCTATGTTGTACAAATAAATACATGGGTTTAATAACCATCTTATCCAAGTATGGGACATAATCTACCTTTCATAAATTTTACCTTTTTAATTTACAATTTGTAAATATTATTCCCAATTGGACTAGTCCATGGATGAACATCCCACCTCTAAATTCTAGTTGGTATCCACCTCAGACAAGCCACCCCTCCACCTCTTGATAGCATCTATAAAATATATCTCTACCTTAGATACAAGTTTGGTAGACACCCCAAGTCGCACCTATCATAGACTAGTGGTAGTAACCCTAGAGACCCAATCACTCCTAGGGAAACTATCAAGGAGGATTCCCTCAAAAATAATAGAAACCTCTTGCTCTTATTCACAATACACAAGATTCACCTGAGATTAATAATCTCCCTACATAATATATTAAAAATCCTATAAATAAGTTAGTGTAACTGACATTCAATACTAAACCTATTCAGTACCCAACATATATGGTGAGCATCAATGAAGTTCACCTACATTTAAAAAGAGTTATACCACCCCTAGCCCTACCCATAATAATGGAGTCAGCTCAAGAAACTATAGAAGATCATGCTAACCCATCTTCACCACCACAAAAACATTATAAACTAATAAGTAAAGCTTCTAATGAAGTAGACCCATCATTTTAAGAATGGATTAGCCTTCAGTGCCATATAACTAATCTTGCATTTGACTTCATAAGGTAGCTCAATAATCTTTGTGTTGAAATCTCTTTCTTTCAGGCCATCAATGATGTGCCTATATATTCTAAAGCTATAAGAGACATATTTATACATAAGCCTAGAAGAAAGAAGAACGATCTCAATATATTGCATGTGATTAGCTATCTGGTAGATATTATGCTAGAAAACACCCTACCAAATAAATATTTACATCCAGGATGCCTATTAGTAATAGTCCAGATCCAGACTAGTAGTTGTCCAATACATTGATAGATCTAGGGGCTAAAATAAATGTAATGAAAATTGAAACCATAAAATATTTACCATTTAATAATATTTATCCAACATCTACAATGCTAAAAATTCCTACCAAGTCTATACATAGACCAAAAGGAATCATTGAAGATCTTGTCATTACTATAGATTCTTAGGAGTATCCTGCAAATTTCATTATGTTGCAACCAAAGTCTAATTTTGGTAGATACCCTCATATCTTAGGAATACCTTGGCTTAACACAATAGATGCCTTCATTAATTATATATTAGATAACATGTCAATATCCAATGGTAACCATACTAAGAAGTTGGTCCTCTATCATCTAGCATAGACATCCTTAGAACTAGATCATACATTATGGGTTGAAGAAGATGAGGTAGACCAACCTCTGTTGATGATTGTATTCACCATAGACCAAACATGCACCTTAGTTAATCAAGAGAAATATTTATTTCCCTCAAATGTTCTCTAGAATAAATACCAGACTAATCTTGAAGATCCTAACAACCTATAATACATAAAATGCCCATTTTCCAACCTCTAGGAATAAGATAAATCTATTGCATTTATATAAGAAACATTCCATCAGTTGTTGCCTCATATATGTAGCCAAATTATATCTATATCAATTTATAAATGATGAAATAAATCAGAAATCAAATTGAAATTTCTCTAGGAAAAACATTGCTTATTAATAGCAAGTCGAAGTCAAATAAGGAAAAGTGCCTAGTTTGCATGTTGCATGCAAACCAATGCACTTTTAGATGTGATTATGAGGATATGAAAATAATTATACAAAAAACATACACACATCACATCTATAAAAAAGAGGACTACCAACCAATCAAACAACCACAACATAGAATAAATCTAGCTCCTAGAGAAATAGTCAAAGTAGAATTGTAGAAACTCTTGACCACTAGATTTATATATCCCATCATAGATAGTGAATGGGTTTCACCATTGGTAATTTAAAAAATAAAAATAGAGAGTGGTGTATTTTCATAGATTATAAGTAACTTAATATAGCAACCAGAAAGGATCATTTTACTCTACCATTCATTGATCAGGTGCTAGACACACTAGTAGGGAAATAATATTTTTCCTTTCTAGATGGCTTTAGTGGTTAAAACTAGATTAGAATTACTCTAGAGGACTAGGAGAAGACCACTTTCACTTGTCCCTAGGTTAATTATGCTTACACTATATTACTTTTTAGGTTATGAATGCACCTACAACATTCCAAAGGGTTGTTCTGAGTATTTTTTCTTTTTTTGACAATGAATGTGTAGAAATATACATGGATGAATTCACCCTCTATGGAGAAACATTTGATGAGTGCCTAAAGAAACTAAATAAATTAATAAAACACTATCAGGAGAACCATTTTTCCTTAAACCATAAGATATGCTACATGCTAATGCTAGAAGACATTGTCTTAGGCCACCATGTATCTGTTGAAGGAATCAATGTTGACCTTAAAAAAATTAGCATTATAAAAAATCTATTTGTACCACAAAAATAGAAGGATGTTAATAGTTTTCTAAGACATTTTGGTTACTATATAAGATTTATCAACAGTTTTAGCAAGTTCACAACACCATTATTTACTCTTCTAACTAAAGATACTGAATTCATATGGAGTCTTGCCTGTGATACAACCTTCAAAGAATTAAAAGTATTATTAACCACCACCCCAGTTCTACATGGTCCTAATTAGAAACTTCCCTTCCATATTCACACAAATGCTTTAAATACTACATTGGGAGCTATGCTAAGCTAAAAATAAGAAGCACTGAACTATACCATATATTTCATAAGTAATAACCTATAGACAATAAAATTAAATTAAACAGTCACTAAAATGAATTCTTGATAGTAGTCTATGCTATCAACAAGTTTTGTCAATACATAATAGGGTACCAAGTCTTTTTTCATATAGATCATGAAGCTATTAGGTAATTTATGAACAAACCATTTATCTCAGGCAAAGTGATAATATGGATGCTCTTATTACAAGAATTTGATCTAAGCATTATAGATAATCTTGGTAAGGATAATGTCATGGTTGAATTCTTATCAAAACTACAATCCCCTCAAGATGATGCCATCGTGAATGACTCATTTATAGATGAGCACATGTTCTCCCTCACCCTTACCACACCTTGGTATGTTGATATTGCTAACTACCTTGTACTAGGGTTACTTCTACAATAATTCCTCCCTAAACAAAAACAAGTTTTGATTCAAAAAAGTGGTAGGTATTCTTGGTTGTCTAGATTTCTCTTCTATACTAGTCTTAACTCCATCATTAGAAGATGTCTTAAAGAAGATGAAGTTATAGACATCCTCAAATCTTGTCGTGATGAACTTTGAGGAGGGCACTTTACATCTAAGCATATAGCAATAAAAATCTTGAATATAGGGTATTATTGGCCCTCACTCCATAAAGATGTAATAAGGTATATAGCTCATTCTGATATATGTCAATGTATGGGGAGACCCACACATTTAAATGAAATGTATTTGCAACATCAAATAGTGTTTAAACTTTTTGAAAAATGAGACCTAGATTTTATAGGACATTTTAATCCAAAATCAAACAACAAAGAGTACATCCTTGTAAATAATAATTATGTCACTAAATGGGTAGAAATAAAGGCTCTTACACATGCCAAGGATGACAAGGTGGTATCTTTCCTATATGAATAAATATTCACAACATATGGTATGCCATGAGAGATAGTCACTAGTCAAGGACCACAATTTATTGTTGGTTAAATTACCACTCTATTTCAATAATAAAAGTTTAGGCATAAGAAATCAATTCTATATCATCCACAATCTAATAAACAGGTAGAAGTCACCAATAGGGAGTTAAAAAATATTTTGACCAAGATTGTTAGTATGTCCCATAAGGATTGGGAGGATAGACTTTCTAAATCTATTTGAGCATATAATATCACATATAATACCATTATAGGCTTCACCCCATATGATTTTATCTATGGGAAGAAACTTATGTTGCTAATTAAATTTGAGTACAAGACCCTATGAATAGAATTATAACATGGGATATATATCCCCAAAGTAAATAAATAAAGGCTTATACAGCTTAATGCCTTAGATGAATATAAAGATTAGGCACTATAGAATACAAAAATTATATAGTATTAGTAGATTGAATGGCATGATAGGTATATTAATATTAGGTAATTCAATGCAGGAGATTGGGCCCTTCTTTTTTATTCAAAATATAAGGATCATAAGGGTAAACTCTAGACTAGATGGCTTGGTCCATTTGAGATTGAGCATGTTCATGATAATGAAGTAGTGCAACTCCAGACTATTGATCTAGTAAGATTTTGTCTACTAGTTAATGGCTACAAGATGAAATTATATAAAAAGCTACTCACTCAAGAGGAATTTACCAAGTAGGTACAAAATAAATTATAAAATGGATTCAATGATATGATGGATCAGCATGATGTGTCACCATCCATAGGGATAACTAGACAATAAGTAGATGAAGAAGGAGAGGAGGACATTATAGCCCTCCTCTAGCATAAAGATTGAGATCTTCACATAGTCCTTGACCAGTCAAACTCACAACTAACATGGTAAGGACCTAGAATAAACATTATACTATAGGAAATAGTTAGAATTAAAAAATCCAACAATGAAAACCCTTTTGGGCATTATTGGTATTTTCTAGGGAAAAACCTAGCTTGATGGCTGTCTAGAATTATAAAAAAGGGCCTAAATAGAAAACTAGCTTGTTGGCTATTTAGGGGTAAAAACCAAAAATGGATAATATATAATCATTTTGATTAAAACTACTTATCTTCTTATAACACATCTTTCCTTCCAATTGATTCTAGCCTCAATCTTCAGTAGCTATAGGTTCAACTTGTAGTTGATATAAGCAAGAAACAACTCTAGAAAAAGGGGGTTGTAGATACCCCTAGAGCTACTGAGGGCATCTTTATAACTTTTATAGGCAACCTCACCATTAATACAAGTAATGTTTCTAAAAAGGGAATTCCTCCAATTTTTATGGGCTATTCTAAAGTTATTGTAGGCACCTTCATCACCACTGGGCACAACTCTACAATGGCTATAGACTCAACCTATAATTACTACAAGTACATCCTACCCCTATATACACCTCTCTAGTAGTTTCATGTTAATTCCTCACAAACTATGAGTTATGTCTTTGGCTATGGGATATTAATAAATTCATGGAAGACACTAGATAAGTTAGAAGATGAGTGATGGAATATTAGAGCAAAAACTTTAAGAATTATTAAAGAATGACCATGCCCCTGAATAAACAAGTAATTTATATAATAAAGGCATATACTTCCAATATACATTTGGAGTATTACAAACCAAACTTTATGGCTATAGGGATACAAAATAACTATTCTTAGCTTCTGGTCACTTCATGGAAAATAATTTCACTATGTAAATAACAAATATCTTGGATTTTTTCTAGAGTACAAGTCCCAAGTTTGATAAACCAGTTGATTTCCAAATTAAAAGTTTATTAAAATAAATATTCCATCAACAAACATCATATTCCCTAAGAGTAAAATAAAAGATAAAAAAATCCATCAACAAGCTCATACAGAGGAGATCAAGATCAATAAATGCCATCACCCACCCTCCTCCATGTTCATAAAATATGTAAATTAGATAACAAATAAAAATCTACAATAACCACCTTGTGGAAGGATGGAAATAGTCTCTCATACCAATACAAGACCACTACTCCAATCCTTTTTAGGTCATCATGATTGCATGCAATTTTTTGAGGTCATAATTGAAGGATAGGATATTGTGATCACATAATTACACAAGGGTAACAATACAACATAATCATGAATACCAAGATAATAATTTCATGAGGAAACAACAAGCTAAGATTTCATTATGGAAAACATTTACATGCATATTTCATATGTAACAACCCTAATAAAAAATGGTTATAAATGTACAATGTATCTTTTAGTCATATAAAAATACTTTAATTTTTTTAGTATAACATGCATTGTATTAAAAAAGCATATCTAATCATTAAAACATCATTCATCGAGTCCTGTCATGAGCTATGCCAAATCACCACTTACAACCTCATAATGACCCTAGCATATCTCTTTACATCTTACATGTACCACTTCACTTAGGGACAAGTGACACTTCACATGGGTAGGGGGAAGAATTATATAGGCAATCAATCAGAAGCACTTCAAGATATTCTATGCATATGGATTGAAATCCCATGATTATTCTAGAATTACACCAATATTTTATAGGGAAAAATAATTAATTTTATTGTTCCCCACTTTGAGATCATAACTTACTCAAAAAAAGACCTAAGTAGGACATTGATGAAACCTACAAGAAAAACTACCATTATTGAAGAAACTTGCTTTGCTATAGGCAAAAATATGAAGGTTAAATTAGGTGTTTTGAATAAATATCTATTTGAAATTTTTGACAGGAAGATAAACTAGCCAAAATGGAAGGTTTAGTATTCAGAAGGGAGCCCTCAGACCATAGGTATTTGTAATGAGACCTAGATGGTTGGGCCATCTTTAATAGGTTTGGATGGGCTACCTATTTTTAAAAACTATAATATTTTTCAAAACTTCTCATTAAATAATTTTCAAGTTCTTTTACAAGAGAATAGGTGACAATATTTGGCATCAAATTTATATTTATAGAATAATTGGTAAGTCAATTTATTAGGTTGCCAAGAATAGGGGGAAACTAGGAAGAGAGACCTATTATCCAACTAGCTAGACAATAGTATTGTCAAGACAATGAATGGCTAGTGTTAAGGAATAGAGGTGTAGAGAGACTGAGTGTACTCCAAGCTTGGAGTGAAGTGGCCTCACATATCATCAAATATTTGACATGTGATGGAAGGTAATCTTTGATCTATACTCTCCAATTCAAATTTTTGAATCATTTAAGGCATAGCAGGGCTATTAATATCCCAAACCACTTATGAAATATCCTGAAGAAAATGTCTAAATAATACCAAAGGGGGGTAAAGAAATCCATGTCTCATAATTGTTTGATCTGGTTATTGGTTAAATAACGAATAAGAAATAATAGACTTGACCTTACTTGGGAACAATTTCTAACCCTAAGGATTGGTGAACCTCAACAAGAGGAGGAAATAAATGAGGGGGAATATCCCAAGGAATAGGTCCAAAAAAAAACACAAGAGGATAATATGGGAACTAGTACAACTATTCAACCCATATCCACTAAATTTTTACCTATAGTTTCTTTGGGCAAGACAAGATGAAGAAAATTAGTTCTACCTCTTGAAGACATAGAGGAGGAAAGTCTACCAAAATAAACTAGGAAGAATAATCCTTTTCCCAATGTTTCAACTATTTCATTACAAAAAGTGTATTCTTCTACCCTGGCTCCTTCAAAAAGTGAATAAGTTATTCCATCACCATTTTCATAAGAAGAGTAAGTTTTAATAGCTCCCCCTCCTAAAAATAAAAATAAGACTAAAAGGAAGAATTCCTCTACATCAAAGATAAAGAGACCTCCTCTTAGGAGGTATAATATAATTGAAAGACAAAATACAACCCTAGCATCCTCACCTATAAAAATTGATGAGGATGAAGGGAAGAAGAAGAAGCCTAGAAATTTTAAGACATCTGATAGGTTTTAGATGGTAGAGTGATCTACTAAAGAAGAGTCTACTAAAGAAGAGAAAATCTAGTCACCTAAGAAACCTAGATCTACAAAGGAAGACATAGATATACTTAAATAAATTGGGTATAATTAAGAACTAAGAATGTCAGATTATCCTATTAAAAAAGAATAATTGCTTAAAAAAAGGACCATGGAAGAAGCAATAGAGCAATACATAGTTCCTTATGACTAGGAGTTAAAAATTTTGGAACAAGACATGGCAAAGATATATAGGTTGAGGAAAAAAATAGTAGAGTTTAAAGGCAAAATAGGCTTTTAAACACTTATAAGGGTAGTAAAATTTATAGAGACATATATGGAAGAAGATTCAATCAAATAAAGGACATTGGAGGAACTTGAAATAACTCCCTTAGAAGTACATACATTAGCTTCATATACCTTATCTATAGATGGTATTAGTGTACACTTAGAGGAACTTACAATGTTTAATTCTCTAGCTTTAGAACCATTACACAATAGGTGTTTTCCTATAGAGACCACTACAAAAATACCTATATAGAAAGAAGTGATTGATGTAGACCTCTTAGCTGTTAGGCTAGCAGGTAAAACTAATAACCTTTTGATTTTTCTTGAGGAAAAGTTCAATGATGATGAAACATATCATAAGGATTGGATACAAAGGTTTAAAGTATATGTTGAAGTAAGGGGATAACATGAAGATTCAAAGGAAATCATAGAAAAGGTTGAGACTAAGATCACTTATTTGAAAGAGAAGATCACTAACATGCATGAGACCATTGAGATGTTAATGAAATGTATATCAACCTCTAGGGTATATGCTATATACTTAGAGGAAAGTTGTCTCAGATTCAAATATGATATTATATATAGTGATTAGTCCTACATGGTATGTGATCTTAACTCTTTCTTTGAGGTCTATAAGCATGTTGACCCTAATTTTTAGACACAATTGAGTGAGTTTTAAATGCATCAGTATGTTGTGATACATGACACAAATTTTAATCCCAATATATATCTAGGGGATATCTAATTGAATGCTTTTAACTCATACATCTTTAATGAAACAAGAAGAAAATAATAGGTTGATGACTATCAAGAGAAAGAAAAAATAAGATACTCTAATGATTATGGGTGAATCTACTAATATATAAGTTATAATAAATGAATGGATCAATTTTATGAATGCAAATACTCCATAAGCATGGGTAATAAATAAATAAGTAGAGGTATAGAACCACTACTTGAACCTCATGGAGGGAGATGAAAAATGAGTTTTTTATTTCCTATTTGCATAGATGGGCAAAGCTTTCATATGACTTGAGAATAAAAGAGCCTTATTCCCCTTAGAACCTTAAAGAGGCATTATACAAAATATATGTATACATTGAGCTTGTCAAGAAAAGGAGGATAAGTTGGTTGGGGTTTATGTTTCATCCACCCATGTTTTGGTTCCCAATTATTTATTGAAAGGGGACTATGTCAACTGATAGAGGATTAGAAAATAAAATGTTTTAAAACATAGATGATGCTAAAGTCTTTTATACCTTCGATAATATGTTCTATATTGAGCCCTTAGATTTTAGGAAATATTGTGAACTCAAAATTTAAAGAATACTTTCTTGAGGACAAGTAAGAGGTTAATTAGGCGGTGTGATGAGTCCACTAATTATTCTATTTATAGCTTCACCCATACCCAATTATATATCTTTTTCCTATATGAATCCCTAGAACTAACCATGGCTTCTTTAAATAAATAAAAGAATTAATGATTATATGTGTGCATGAATATATACATGTTGTGTTATGGATTAATGATATTTTTTATTTGATTAGATTATACTTGTGTAACCTTATTTAATATAAATTTTAAGGGTATACTAAGACTACATTAATCTTACTTGGTTACAACACTTATACAGAAGCCCACAACAAAAGGGGCTTCCAGTCCATAACAACTACCAAGATACAAGCTTTCCACCTACATGTTTCCCATAAAAACTACAATTTTTCACCTATAGGTTTCCCATAGCAACTACAAGATTTCACCTATATGTTTCCCATAGAAACTAAAGGCTTTTACCTATAGGTTACCCATACAAATTATTGGATTACACCTACAAAATCCCTCACCCACTACATAGAACAAACCATTATTATGATAATAAGTAATTAGCTTTTAAGGACACATCCAACTATCTTAGAAATAAAGTAAATGATTGAAGAGGATCCTTCATAATAGATGTATAGGCCCTTCACATGTAAAGAAACTTGGATGTGTTGCTAAAGGATGAATAAGATAAGGACAATGGAAAGGAGAGAAATAAGCAAAAAAAAACATATATTTTCCTTTGCCCAATCAGGCCTAAAAATAAGTAACTTTAAGTTACGAACCACCTAAAGGTTGACTGGGTTAGTTGCAAAGTATTTGTACCTTTCCTAGTTTAGTGTTTTTTATTAGAACTAATAAATTTCCTTATGTATTTAATGGAAAAACCTATATTAGATTAGAGAGGATGGAATTATATAAAGTAATTGCATTCTAATTTCTATAATATTGTATTCTACTATAGTAATCTTTAATTGTTACAGACTTGAGTAATGAAAAAGTTGATTCTATAAGAAGATTTGTAAGTCTCTCAAAGAAGGATTAGAACTCAGTTTTGAATGAGGATGGCCCCCTCGAAAGGAGTTGAAGTGAAGATCTTGACCCTTCTTAGATTAAAGTGTGTTGTGTGAGTTGATTTCATTCCTAGTTTGATTATATAAAGTGTGATGCATGTGTGACTCATAAGTGTGAAGAATTTTTATATTCTATTATATTAATTTCCTTGTATATCTATATGGTGAAATCAGTATAAGTTCATTTTACTACAACCAAAAATTAAGTTAGTATATGAATCAATATTTCATATATAGTGTTGAAATCCTTGAAAAGCCTATATACATTGGGTTGAAAATTAATGTTAAGAAGATTTAAGAATCTGGTATTAACTAGATAATAAGTCTATCCAATAGATTCCACTAACAAGAACCTAATTTGGATCATCAAAATAACAATGGAAGATAACTAAGATATTGGCATACAAAATTAAATAATACTTTATGAGCTGATAGGATCACCCCTAAGAAATCCACTAGTCATTCACCCTATTTCCTAGTCTATGAAAGAGAAGTAAGGTTACCAATTTCACTGGAGCTTCCATATTTAGAGCTTGCACACCACCTAGAGCTTCTATAAATTGATGTAATGGAGGTTAGAATGAATGACCTAAGAGAATTAGAGGAGATAAGATATGATTCCATACATACTATGTGGTATAACTAGCACCAAGTGAATATGCCATTTGAAAAAAGAGCTTCCTCAAGGATGTTTCAAAAAGATGATATAGTCCTCAAATGGGATGAGGACCGTGTAAAGATAGGAAAACACTCTAAGTTTGATAACCTTTGGATTTGACCCTATATCATCACAAGTTACAAAGAGAGAAATGCCTTTGAACTTGCCAAATTTAATGGAGAGATCCTTCCCATCCCTATCAATGGGAGGTATCTTAAGTTCTACTACAAGTTTTATTTCATACTCTTTATACATAGGTAGATAGTTCTATTTATCCCCCAAGTGATTTTGCACATTGCTTTGTTTATTTTTACTTGGTCTATTTTATTTCTTTATTGTTGTTTTCTCCCCCATTACTCCAAAAAGTATTCTTAATGATTGAGTAGATTCTTTATGTAATTAGAATTTCATTTATTTAATCATCTTGAAAAGCCTAATCAAAGTCTGGGCCCCATGACCAACAAGCTAGTCAAGCCAGTTGAGTTGCTAGAAGTTTTGGCCATTTTGCCCACATATTAAGCTTTACTTGTAGTTGGAGGAAGAATCCTAGCAGGGTCATAATGAATTAGAAGATTCAATGCTTTATAAATGGGTCTAGTAATGCAAACAGATGGATCTAAGCAACATCTCATGGTGCTCATGAGAATGTAGGGACATGGAATAGATTTAAAAATCTTAGAAATCCATCATAACCTTGAAAAAGTGATCAAAAGATATATTATGCAATTTTAAGGACTAGATCATCACCAGGATGTCACATGAAAACCATAATGTAAAAGCTTGATTATGATTTATAAATATGCTAAGAAAGCCTCATGTGAATATAAAAACATGTGTGATTAATGCCCTTAGTGCTAAGATCATTATCTATAGTTTTCATATCTTGATTATTATTCCATCTTGAGATCTAAGCCTTCCAAGTTTAGCTTACCAAGTCTAAAGGGTCAGATTATCCTACACATCACACAGGAATGAATGAAAAAACTCATTTGTGCATTTTTTATCTTCACTCATGAATCCCTCATGAGATAAATATTATATTTCCATGGATTTTTTCATGCCAATAACATTATTTAAAAGTTTCAAGTCTGCATGAGCTTTCTGGCTCAAGTTATGAAGCTTCAAAGTTGAACTAGTAGAGTAAGACATCCATGCAAATGTTAAAATAAAGCTCAAGAAAAATAAACCCTTTTGAGATTAAATTTTATGGTTTCATGAATTTTAATGATAGTTATGTAAATGTCATTTGATGAGAATATGAACATTATTTTTGATCTCGTGATGTAGCCATTGGATTTGAAATAGTGGGTCCTAGTAGATCTAATAATCCACATTACATCATACATATTGATCTGATGGTATGAGATAAGTTAAAAATTTTAGGGGCTAAAGAGGCCACCACATGGTATAAGAATATAAGCCATAGATAAATAAAGAGATACAAAAATTAATGTGTGATTGACACATAACACAAGCATGGAAGCTAATAGACTAATAATGAATCTTGAATGCAAATGTGGGGCTTCCAAGTGGCACCATCTTAGAGAAATATTAAAAAGTCAAAGGTAGATCAATGAATCACACTCATTCATATTGAGTATTATCAATTATGCATAGAAGGACAAAAATTCAAGATTTGATAGTGAGGATCTATGAGGCCAATAGGAATAGAGATAGGTTGGAGAATTTTTATTGGTCTAAGAATTTTTTGATGGGCAAAGATGAACCAAAGGCCAATTTTTTAGCTAAATAAAAAAAGGCTTTTTAGGGTCTTTTATCCACCATTGGAGCTTATATAAATTCTATTAAAGGACCATAGTGATTTAGTTAGGTTAATGGATACAAAGTGACTACCATCAAAGCTCATTATGGACCTTTAAATTAAGGGTTTATGTCATAAAGGGTTTGTTCTATGACTGTGTTCACCATTTTTAGATGAAGGATCTATAATTTCAAAATATTCCATAAAGGCATACACATACACCCCAACTACATGAAAAGTACCCTTCTCTCCACTATCCACACCATAATAAATTAGTTAAGAGTAGTTAATAACAAGATAAAATTATAACATACTAGTCTAGTTGTTATAACTATATGGATGTTGGAGCCTAGATTCAAATAACTTGTGCCCACCATTTCAGCCAAAAGAAATTTTAGTGGAGGAATAATGTAACTATGCAATGGACTGAAGTGACTTAAATTAATCAAGAGGCTTGAATGAGCATAATTTGTATAGGTAATTATAATTACATTTCAAATGAAATTGAGTTCGGTTGATTCCCCTTTTGAGAATAAAAACTCCCTCTCTCTTCCTTTTTTTCCTCTATAAATATAGCCTTTGAGGTATTGTTGATCATCCCTCATGCTGGTATGATAAGACTCTTCTAGATTTTGTATTTTGCACCTCTTGATAGTAATGAATAGATCATTTTTTAGTATTTTATCAATTTGTGTTAGTATTCTTGCATTTTCTTGACATTGGAAGGGATCTAATCCCCCATTTATAATACTAAGCATAGCCTAAATGTTAGTAACTATCTTTATAGGTCATCTAGTGTGTCTTTGATTTGATCTCTTTCTAGATATAGTGGACTGCCAAATATAAGTGTCTTCAACCAAACCTTACTTTCATTGCTCTATAGTCTTAATACATCAAACTAACCTCTATATAAAATACTATTGCTTAAAAACTATAGTAAAAACTACATTATCTCATTTCTTAGTCCATTATTATACTAAAGAGTCCAGGCTTAAGAGTGGATTTAGAAAATTCATGGTGCATCACCACAAGTTAGATATGTTTACTTTATGAAAATTTTTGACTCTTTTCATACCAACTAGTTTTTAGGTTTTAGAAATAAAGATCAAAATTATGAAATCTAAGGAGCTAGCCTCATTAAAAAAACCTTAGAGTTATAAACCCATTATAGGATACCCACAGCCTCAAGTCAGTGCCATGTTGAACTAGATTTAGAAGTAGGACCTAAACACTTCTACTTTTAGCTAGGGTGTAATCTAGATCTCTAATAAGTAGTCATAAAATTCAAGTTAGTTTATCTACTAAGCAAGCACCACTATTTAGTAGATCTAACTATGATTTTTGGAGTACAATGATGAGGACCTACATCATGTCTCTAGGTTTTGACATTTAGAAATCTATTATAGATGGTTATTTTTCTCCCCCAACTCTTCCAAATAGTGCAACTAATAAGAAGTTGAGTGAGAACAACTCTAAATATATGAATGCTATCATTTGTGGCCTATCAGAGATTGAGTTCACCAAGGTAATCCATTACAAATCTACCAAATAAATTTAGGATTAGCTATAGATCATTTATGAAGGAGATTCAAAGGTTAAGTTGGATAAATTACAGACCTACCAAAGGTAATTTGAGGGCCTCAAAATAAAGGAATAAGATAATGTGGCATCTTATCTTCTAAGGGTTGATGAGGTGATAAACATGATTAGAGTTCTTTGAGAGGAGATTGAAGAATCTACTATTGTACAAAAGGTATTAAGGTCTCTCAGCCTCAAGTTTGATTCAAAGATTTCTACTATAGAAGATAGTCATGATCTCATCAAGATGAAGATGGATGAATTACATGGCATCCTTATTGCCTATGAGATGAGAGTCAATAAGGACAAATAACCAAAGAAAGAAGCAACTTTCAAGGTGATCAAGGAGATAAAAGGCAAGAAGAGAAAGTTAAGTCTTGAAGATTTTGATCTTAATGAAGATCAACTTCAATCCATGATTACAAGAAAATTGAATGTGGGATTAGGTAAATATGAAGGCAAGATTCCTTTCAAATGTTTTGCATGTGGTAAAGTTGGTCATTTTATAGATAAGTGCCCATATAAAGGTAAGTATGAACATAATGAATCTCATAAGGAATCTCATGAGGATGAGCACAATAAATCTAAGGTCCCTAACAAGTATATAAAGTTATTCAACATGAGAAATGGAAAGGAGTAATATAAAGGAAATAAGAGCATTTACCATGAATAAGATAGTAACTCATCTACTAAAAAAGAAGGAAACAGATCAAATAATGATGAATCATCTCGTGATGAGGACAAAGAGACATTGTCCATGGATCTTGGGGATGATGAAGGTGAATATTCTATAGGTAGAGATATTTTTGGTGAAGATAGGTCAGAAGAAGAAGAACAACAAGTCAGTCTTAAAGACAAATATCTAAATACCTTGGAAGAGCTAAATATTTTACAAGGCAAGAATAGAAAATAAGCATCCTTGATCAATATCTATGAGGATTGAATAATTTTCTTTGCATAAATATTGAGTAATGAAGTCAAGGAACTTGATGATATCACTCAGCATATGAAAACTTAGGTTTGTACCCTTGGTAAAGAGGTAAAGAGTAAAGATGAAGAATGTGTCAAATATAAATGAAATATGGAGTCTTTATAGGATAAACTAGATCAACTCATGAGCAAGCTTGAAACATATCAAAAATTTGAGAAAATTACAGTTGATCTTAATGACCTATTGAGAATTCAAAAGGTCTCAAATGATAAGCTAGTCTTAAGATTCCATGATGATCTTCAAAAGGATAAGAAGATTGAGAAGACAATGATGATAGATCAGGAGACTAATCATGCTAAGGAGAGTAGTATTAAAGACAAGAAGAATGACATTATGAATAAGAAGAATAACTTCAAAAGCTACAAAAGTCCAAATCAAATCAAGCAACCCAATGTATTAAGGTATGATAACTCCTTCAATGACTATTATTATTCTTGTCATCAATTTAGTCATAGGATCATTGATTAAAAAATTAAAAGCTCTTAATAATAAATTTGCATAAAATTATGAGTAAGATAATGACAAGCATGAAGAATTACATCACTCAAGATAGTCAATAGGTCCACAAGGATAGCATTATATCTTGTGCTATAGGTGTCAATGGATTAGTCATATTGCAAATTTTTACAATGCCTTCATTAGGAGACCAAATGATTAGGTACATGAATGAGATAATTAAAATTCAAGGATTCATCATATGGCCCATACAAAAGGTATATAAAATCAAAGAAACTTCATTTGTTTCAAGTATTAAGAGAGAGGTCACGTATCAAGGTTCTACATTAATGGTCATAATTCTACATCAAAGAATAACCATCATAAAATGAATAAAAGGAGACATATTGAATGGAAAACCAAGAAGGTGAATGAAAAATAGCTTAAAAATGGACTATTTTTATGATAAGACAAAGTAAAATTTCAAATTTCAAATAGAAAGCTTTATCTACCCAAGGGGATAAGAAGATCAAGTAGGATTTTGAGTCAAAAGGAAATAATGGAGTTAAGAACCTAGTAAAAGTCAATTTGATGATGAGCAAAGATTGTAAGTCAAGTGAGATCATGGAGATGTGGGTGTATCCTAAGTTTTTGGACCTTTAGTCCCTCTATGACAAGTGGATGTATCTACCTTTTATTCTTAGGAGACATCTTTCATATGTAGAAGCAAGTGTGTTGGTTGGTATTTAAGAACAATACCATTTTTGTATAGAAAAGATTATATTATGTTACCTAGCCTTTTTAGTCATCATAATTTCATTGGTTAAGTGGGATCAACAAGGTTATGAGCTTACTCCATAGGATTATAATGAAAAGCTTCAATTGTTTTATTCAGGGACATTGGTCCTAAAAGCATGTTTTAGTCAATTTTTGATACTTGGTTTGGAAGGCCTCATCATGAATATTAAGGTAATGTTGGTATGAAGTGTGAAGATAACTTTATAAAGTGTATTACATAAGGTTTCATGCATTGTATTGGTCACAAGTATCTTAAATGATCATTTGTTTAGTTTGACCATTTTGCTTAGAGATCACTACCTAGTGAGAGCTCATCTTGAAAAATTGATGAATTTAAGGTCTATGATGCTAACCAAGCATTTAGATCAGTTGAACTTATTGTTTCTATGTGAAAAAGGAATTGAGGAGATGTCAAAAAGTTTCCATGATCTTTCTAAGATGTTTTGGAATAATGACAAGGGTATACACAAGATATGTATACATAGTATGATTGGTTCCAAGTGTCAAATGAATATTGGTGAGTGTTCAAGATGAATTTTTAGAATAGAAAGGTTTTTTTACCTCATACATGTATGTTCTAGTGGTTTTAGGGTTTTAAGATCCTTAGATAGAAAGTTTAAGATTTTTGAAGGCTTTTGGGTATGATAGTCCTTGCTTAAGGGCTAGTAGGTCAAAAACCATTTCATGGTTATATGTTTTCCCAAAGGCTTCAAACCTTAAAATTTGATCCCAAATTTTGTATTTTTGACCTCCATGTGTGAGAGAAGTTTTAAGAGCTAGTCTTGACTAAAAGGTGGAAATTTGGCCTTGTTCTTTTTTGAAGCCCTAAGTTTTACTTCATGTGAGTTAATGACCTTACCAAATGATTTAAGATATTAGGATAATTAATATATTTAAATTGACAAAAAAATTCTTAAAAAACTCTTTATATTCATCCATAAATGTATCATTTGACCTATGTTTGAGCTTTGTGTAAATGGAGGGTTAATTGACAAGGCAGTTAGTAAAGGAGCTATGGTGCAGAGGAAGAGTTGGATGATTATTCTTTTAATTCATGAGGGGGAATATTATTTTAATCTATATATGAAATTTTAATTCATGATGATGCATACATAGAAATTTATGGGCTATGCAAGGTTCATGAAGGGTTACTAGGCCTTTAGACAAGGCTAGGCGAGTCAAATGAAAATTTTGGTCATTTTATCCAAAATACCAAGGTATGATTATTATAATATGATTTTTTAAATATATTTTGAGCACATTTCATGTTTAAATTATGTATTGAGCATCTATTGGTGATCATGGAGTTGACTTATGAGAGAAAATTTGAAGGCAACTGAGAAGTTTCTTCATGGTTGGAGATGGTTTGAAGGTGATCAAGGAGTACCTAATCCTAGGAGACTTAGGGGGAGTATATATTACTATTCTCAATGTGTTATCACTCTTATTTTCTTCATATTATTAATATCTTATTTATATAGTAGTGCATGGTCAAAGAAGAGTGTTGTTAATGAGCAGGCTTGAGGTAGTCATGGTAAGGAATGATATGCAAAGTGATAGGGGAGTTTATATCATCTCTAAAATAAGATAAATTATTTATTTTGTATTTGAAAACATTTAATGTCCTTAGGATTAGTAAGTAATCCCACATCGTCATTACGTCAATGGGAGAGAAAGTGTTTGGAGAGGAGAAAGAGTATATGCATTAGATTTGTTGTTGGTTTTGAAAAAATTTACAAGTGTTGACATAAATTAAAATGGGGGATATTGTTGAGTTTTTGTTAATTATGTCCCTAATGTGGATAATAGTTTTCATGAGTTAATATGTATACATGGTTCTCAATGACAAAGTGTGGCTTAGTGATCATGCATGAACCCTACTATATTTGCTTGGTCAGGTAGGATGACAGGTGTTGGTGATGTATTGATCATGTTTTAGGGGTCATATGAGGGGTCAATATTTTTTGGTGTAATTTTATAAGTGAAAATAATTCATTGGAATAGTCTTTTGAAAGCATAGGTTCTCCTAGTCATCTTGATATAACTTCTTGAGTAAGTAGATTGACAACATTGAAATTTATACATGTGAAGGTGTTAGAAGAAAGTAGTCATATGGGTTTTGTATGGAATAAAAAATGTATCATGTATATAAATAAACCTTGGCTTAGATAACATAGAGCATACCTAAACTTCTAATTGGGAATACATTTGTTAAATGGGAGCATGACCAATATAGGGATCTACTAGACCTGATTAGGAGATTTCTTATCATAATACACTATGCTAAGGAGGGTTCCAAAGCCTCCAATATAACATAATCATGAAATAATCCTAAGGGGGTACTAGGTTTTAATATTTCACTTATGATAATAAAAATAAATTAAATATAATCAAGGGCTGACCAAAGCTTGTGGCACAAAAGTGGGGGTTAAAAACAAAATAAAAACTAAACATGCATAAAAGACATATACTCACATCAATCTATACAAAATTATAATTCATGGAAGAGAAACACAAATTCATTATATATCTACTCTTACAAAGGAGAGATAAAGTTAGGAATAGTTCCCTTGAAGATGAAATAGTCAAGCCTTGATCTCTCCCTTGGCCAAGGTGCTTCGCAAGAAATTGTTGTGGTATGTAAGGATAAAAAAGACAAATCAGCTCTAGTCTACAAAACCTATTAATGCATCCAAAAGACTTATCCACAAGACAAGATCCATATCACCAAAGAAATTATGGAACCCTAAGTTTTAATTCTCAAGTAGAATGGTCAATAAGTAGATGTTCATTCACACTTACTTTTTATTCACTTATTTCTTATCAAATGGTGGGAAATCAACTTTTATATATAGGTGAATCTTGACCTAAATCCTTTCAAAAATATCAGTCAATAAGGTTGACCCAGTCAACCCTATAAAATTCTTGATAATAATTGACTAGGTCCCTAGTTAGGTCAGCCAAAGGTCAAAATAACTCCTAAGTGAAAATAACCCAAAATTGTACAAGGTTGACCTAGTCAACCCTGTACAACTAAATGAAAAAATGGGACCAAGGTAAGGAAAAGGAGGATAAAGTGTGTAATTTTTTTTGTAATGGGTTTAACTAAGAATAGAAAGCTTAGGGTGAATGGTTTTAGGAGATAAGTGTGTAGATAACATGTGGAAAAGGGGACAACAATCTTACAAAGCACCAATGGTCTACCCACACCTTTCTTGGTACACCCCTTAAGGCATGAAATTAGATAAATTATAAATCAATAGGTTCTTGAAAGATATAAAATTTTAGTAATCAATTAAAGTTTTAAAATATTATGTGTATATATACCCCACTCAAAAATCATCATGTGTCATGTGAGTGCAACATGAGGTGGTGCCTCGAGAAATAGAACATGATAACACATAACATTAATGCTAAGTAAAGTGAAGAAAAAAATAATATAAAGGAAAGGATATAATTTAAAAATGCATATCATTACTTACCTTAGTATTATAAATAAAGAAATAGACTGCAATATAAATGAAGGCATCCAATGTAAAGAATACTAGGTGAACTTATAGAAGTTAGTGTAAAAAATAGCCAAAAATAATTTTTTTTTGAATATATGCATATGATATTGAAAAATATTCTCTATGTCATCACAAATCCAAAACATTTTATGGTTCAAAAAATGGATGAGTAAAAATAAAGATAGAGGTAAAATAAGGAATCTGTCAGAAAATAATTGAAAGATTTGAATTTTGAAAAGTGTTTTTAATTAGGGTGAAATGAAAGTAATTTGTTGTTTTTGACTTTGAGAAGGAGATAAAAAGAGATCTGAGAGACCAAATGATCTAATATGGCAAGGACATGATAGGTTAGGTAAGAGGGACCTCGAGAGGAAGTAATAAGTCCACTACAGGTATGCAACTAAGAAGCTCAAACTTATTTTTGAATATTTTAATAAAATTAAGTGCTTTAAGTGTATTTTTAGATAGGTTTTCCATGTATCATCTGATTGGGTTTCCCTGTGTGTTTGATGATAGTTTTCCTTGAGTATTGAGATGGAAACATGACCAAGTAATGTAGTTCATGTCCCACATGCTAGCATTATGGATAGTGAGATAGATAGACATAGTATGGTAGACTTATGGACACATTATGACAATATGCCATAGTTAGGACATAATCACACAAACTTTATCATGGATGGAGGTGACAAGACACTATACCTAGTGGATGGAGCCACACTTGATGGCATTAGTACTAGGAAAGATGGGTTTGCCTCACCCATTAATGTCAATAGTGGTGCTCATGGTTTGGGCACAACATGTTAGAGAGTTTTAAAGGAGGGATAGGTCCACTAGTGGTGAGGATAGTGTTCAAGATACATCATGAGATACCATGGATTGGTCAAGCATGATAGGCAAGAGAGCAGGAAGAGAGGGATGTAGAGGTGAGATTACTAGAGGTACCACCACCTGATCTACAATTAGAAAAATAATGACCACCAAGGACATGACATCGATGGAAAAAGGAGGATTAGGAGATATAAAATATCATGGATATCTAAGATGACATAGAAAGTAGGCAAGGGTAGAGTTATACTATAGAGAGTCCACTCAAATGTAGGTTGAGATGGACTTGAGCTATGACTATAACTTTGTTTTAGGAGGTAATCGATAGAGGAGGTTCGTAAAGGCCATATAAATGGGGGGACTATGCTCAAAGGTCATGTGGATGGTGAGACAATAGTGGCTAATACATAAATAGGTAAGAGAAGCTGAAAAATGTTGCTTAAGTTTATTTTGAAATATGCTAGAGATAGATTTTGAGATATAATAGTGATCTAATATTTATTATTTTTACTTTTTTCAAGTGTAACAGAGGAGAGGAGGAGATAAAATGGGGGTCCCTTATGAAGGGATAACTCCATGATGTCCTATATGAGGCACTAACTCTATATGACCCTACTACACTGAAGAACCCTAGGGTACCATCTACCCCAGCTCAGGCAAGTTTGTTTAGACTAGCTGGAGAGGCAACAAGATAGATACAGGCATATAGAAAGAGGGTGTAGCCACTAATAGAGATGGGTTTAGGAGAGAAATGAGCATGGTAGGATATGGTTTAGGAGAGGGATACACATCTAACTATAATTGTATAGATGATATAGGTACATGCCCAAGATAGAGTGACATAAGAATAGGAGAGTGACACATCTAGCGACCCTGGACTAGTTAGCACAGGTGAAGGCTCAAGTAGTGCATCTATAGGGGTAGGTGTCAGGACTGAGATCTTAGATAACCTCATTAAAATTTTATATTCAAAGGGGTTAGATTGAGTCATCTATAGGTAGGTGGTCTAGGCCACGAAATAGGCAGGATAGGGACCAACCATAGAGTTGGAGCATTATAGATTATTTTGGCATTTTGGAAATTGGCTCTATGTGTTATCATTATGGTTTTGGTTTTGGATATATTTCTTTCTAGCACATTTATTTATCTATTTTTTGTATATGTTATTGGAAATATATGAGGCGTGGTTTATTTTCTAGCATTATGTAGGACATATGCATGGTTAAAAAGAAATTAGGCAAAAAAGACTTCATAAAATATAATCAATCAAAAATTTACTACACACTATTTCACATTGGGAAATGTATAATAATAATTAAATACTAAGTATAAAGAACCAATGATAATAGTGAACTAGATGGTAAAAAGGAATTTGTTTTTAAACCAAATGAAATATTGGTACCAAATTAAAACAAGTAAAATCATACTAAATCACATTGAGAAGTATGAAAATAATGTAATAAAGTGTAAGTCATGAAAAAGCACAAATGGTATAAACAAATCAATGAAGTCAATCAATCATACTATATCATGTTGGGAATTATAAGAGAAAAGCAAAACTGGCAAAAATTGGTCTTAAATTTATCACACTAATTCAAGCTAAGAAGTATGAAAAATTCAAGAAATGGTTAGATTCTTACATGCATTGGGAAAATAAGAGAAAAAAAGTGAAAGAAAACAAATGAAGCATAAAACATACTAAATCAATCTGGGAAGAGTGTAAATGACATGTAACTTCATAATCAATCACATCTTATCTCATATTTGACACATGTAATTTTGATTGCGACTTGTATTATTGGAAAATTTTGTGAGGAGGGCTAGGTCTTATTCATGGTCTTATACTTTAACTCACAAAAAGAACATCACAAAGGTGGAATAAATGTGAAAATCATATAACAAAGGATTTGGGTAATAGGAAGGTAAAATGGTGGTAATTTATGAGGAAGGTTAGGTCATATCCATGGTCTTATAATGTAACTCATAAATAGAAACCCCAAGGGGAGTGATCAGTGAACAGAACAATATTTCTCAAGATGAAATATATGGAATGTAGGGTGTGAAAAGGGAGTGTAAAAAGTATGACTTATGCATATTATGAGAATACCTTAGGAGATAAGAGGCATACTAAGGACATGAGAAGACACTAAGTGACTAATGAACATCAATATACAAAATAAACATATTCATTATAGACACTAAGCTTTGTAAGAAAATAAGTGTGCTACTAAGATCAACTAATGAAGGTATGTTGGCACAATAAAAGTAAAATGGACCTACCTTCCAATGATGTGTTCCCTATTCCTTAAAACCCCTTACAAAGTCATCAATCTACTATGAAGATTGGGTAATTATGTCAGAAAGTAGGTATCACTAAAATATTTTGTATTCACCTTTTCTAATCTACTAGCCTACCACACCCCAAAGGACTTTGGCTCTACCATGAGGCCAAATATGAATTTTGATCTTCCACTAGAAGAAGGATATGTGTTTTGAATCACATCTTTTAGTGTGATTTAACTTTTAAGAATATTTTTATCTTTTGTATCATTGGATTTTGTTTAAATGATTTGTCTTTTAAATTATTTTATGGATTTTATGATTCATCCTCTGTATATGCTTAGGCTAAAGGAAGCTAAGTAACCAAAGATAAGATGGACTAGGACACTTAGGCTTAACAATGAACCAACATGTTATCTTAAGTCACAACCATGTATATGATAAGTTTGAAAAATGGGAAATAAATGGAATAAAGAGATCCAAAGTGGATTTATATAAGAAATGTATGATGAGATGAATTTTTTTCTAACTAATCACATGATAATAGGAAATGACTAAAGGGATCCAAGTTTGTATAGCCAAGTCATAATGATAATTAGCTATGAAAAAATAGAGATAATAAAGAAAACAATCATAAAGAGACAAGAAAAGGACGTAAAAGAAAGGAAGAATAAAAAAGAGAATAATGACAAAGAATGACATCTAAAACATAAATAATAGTATGAGTAGTATATAATATAAAAGTAGAATCACTATGTAATAGAAATAAGAATTTGACACAGTGTCAAATGATATAATAGATAGATAAACATAAGATTGTATCACACATACATTCCAAATGAAGATTTAAAATAACCATGCATGTGCTCAGAAATATTGATAAATATACCCACACACATTATCTAGAACATAATATAGATCTCTATGAAGATGGTGTGAACTGATGCTAATGTCTTAATTATATTTAATGAAAACTGGGAAAATACTTCTCATCGAATCTCCTCAACAAAAAAATAAGGGATGTTGGATGGATTGTGATGAGGATGGAAATAAAGCAAGGGATGATTGGGAGAATGAATGGGATTGGGATCTATGGGAGATTCAAGAATAATCAATGGAGAAGAATCCATAGGTGACGGATGATCCATAAGTGAAAGAAGATACTGGGTGAATGAAGATCCACAGGTGAAGGAATATCCATGGGTGAAGGAAGATCCATAGGTGGAGATGGACCATGGGAGGAGTAGCCTTATTATGGTAATAACCTCTAGGAGAAATGATAAAAGGTCTGAGAATAGATATAAGGTGATACTTAAGGTTTTTTTAAAGGATGTAGTAATGATTAGTGTGATGGGTGACATAGATAATACACCTCAGCAAACTCAAGCATATATTAAAGTAAAACTTTTGGAAGAGGCATGGTTTTATCTAAGGACTGAGGGGAAGAAGGATGAAAAGTATTAATATATTGTCATATGTTACAATAATTGGTGTATGGATGATTATATGTTCCATGGAAGTAACATATATGTTTATGAGTGGTCTTAGTATAATCACTTATGAAAGGAGGTGTGATATGAGTGGAAAGAGCCAGAGAATACTCATTGGCCCATTTGGTGGGCAACATAGTCATTTGAGGCAAAGGAATCAAACCATCATCAAATAATGGTGGTGGTGGGGAAGGAATGGAACTATACTTAATAAAAGGAGCAATGGGATCAAAAGTAGGGATAGACTCAGTAATAACAAAACTAGGAACAAGCTCAACTATAGTGGGAGTAAGAATAGGCTCAACTATAGTAGGAATAGGAATGGGTTCTAAATTGGGTTCCATTATGGGAGGGGTGGGATCTATATAATACCTAAGAAGGGTTTCATTCATCACAAGGATAAGAAGGCTATAGGTGTTAGGGTACCTAACAAAGTGGTAAGGCTGAGTCATAGCATGATCCATGAGTATACTCTTACATGGTTCCTTATAAAATAGATGTGTTGGTGCCATCTCCACCTTATGATAAAGAGAAAAAAATACTAAAATTTGGAACTATACTCAAGTTAAAATGAGAAGATGTATGAAAATACTCAAATAAAGAATAATGATAACAAATAATCTTGATATTATAGGCTTGAATAAGACCACCTAAGAATGGATTATCCAAAGAATAACCATCATCATAATATGATGTGTGAAGGTTACTAACACAATTATGGATGACCTTGTCATCTAATGAAGTTTGGTGAATATAATGTTGGCTCTTGGTTAAGACAACGGTAATGTCATTGCAGGTTCTTTTATGAGAACAAGGTTGTAAAGACGTAGGAAGCTACACAATGAGATGAGGTGAGAGATCAAAAGTTTTAATCTTTAGGTTGATCTCATTAGGCTTATCATCATCAAAATATAAGAGTTTAGTATTAATGTTCCCAATGATTTTGGGATGCCCATTGTAACCTCAATTTGAATTGATGTGGAAATTAAAGTGTTGAGACTCATCGAATGGAACACTGGGCAAAGGTTCAAGAGTAAGAATTTTTTAAACACCATGGTCTAAGAATTATTTTAAAATCCAAGGGTTAGTGTCACCCTAAATACTACAAATGGATCCCTTATTATCTAATTTAATGCATTGGTAGGTCTAAGAGGTAAATTATCTCATACAGTGAGTCCACATCTTACCAAGCAAGAGGTTATAAGAGAGAGTAAAATTAAATTTCATCACCTTCACATAGATAGTGATAGGTGGGATAGTAATGGGAAGCCACACACAACCTAACATATGAATTTGCCTTTTATCATATCCTTGGCATATGTTGTGTGTGGAATTGAGATTACATTCTAAATATCTAAGTGTTTTAATGAAATTGAGAGAGGCACCATAGGTGTTAGAACCCTCATTCATCAATGTATGCTTGACTTGGATATCACCTATTTAGGAACTAATGAACAAAAGAGGATCATCTATGAAAATTAGAATTACATCAGGAATCATAGAGGTTATAATAAATTTTAAATAAAGAGAAGTATCCATAGTTTTGTCAACATGAATGGATATCTCTTCACATTGTTATAATTTGTTATCCTCAGATCTAAGTAAGGTTGATTCACGTCCAACTAGGGAAGGATGAGGGATGTCTATTTTGAAAAATTGTTGCATAAGATGATTTTTATGATTTACAGAGGTCTACATAAGTTCAAGGAACATAATTTTATATGGGAGATTAGTGAGTTCCATAATGGGATCCTACTCATCATAAACCATGAGAAGATTATAATAAATAGGTGAATAATGATTAAAAAGGTCCTCTAAAGGAGGAACTGAAGTGCATTGGAAATTTTTTTATAATAAGGAGAAGGTTTAGAATAATTTTTTAAACTATATTAATAATAATAAGTGGTTGGTTCATGCTGATTTAGATAATTGGTAGAAGAAGTGTTAGTAGAATCTTGATCATCATTATTATTAGATGAAAGAATGGTAGAAATAGAATGTGAAGTGTTATCTAAGGGAGATTTTAGAATTAGATTTTCAAAATTTATAAGGTAATATTTCCCCAAATCATATAAATTATTTGGATAAGAATCCTATATAACATGATATGTTTGAGACAATGGAGGAGTATAGATAGTTTGATTGTCAATAAAATCAAACACCCTTCACATATTAGTCATGTTAACCACATTCTATTCAGAAGTGGGGTCAAAAATAATTTATACATTATTGGTGGAAGGAGTGGGATTGTCTTGGGAATCTTTATTAGGTTGATGATTAGGAAGATGGTCTTTATAGATAGCCAAATGAGCATTAGCTTGATTTAAAGCTTGAGATTTAGTATGTCATTAATGAGCCTTAAAAGCAATGTCATATGATTGTTGATGTTTTCAAATGATATAATCATGTTTAAAATTAGGGAAAATAATAAAATACATATCTAAATTATGGAGCTACCTACATGTCTCATGAGAATGACCCTAACTAGCATGAAACCAACAAAATTTGTTAGGATCATACCATATTTCATAAGATGAGTAGGTGTTAAAAATATGATTGTTATTGATGTCAAAAGGGAAATTATGAGGAGGTAGTTATTGTTTAGATGATTATAGGATAGAAAAAGGATCATATCATAATTCAAGAATGATTAGAATGCTTGTGAGCATGTGTGAAATTCTCTGGTTCTTCATCATCTAGACATTTTGATTCTATGATAGGAAAAGATGAGAAGGAATTTTGCTGACATCACCATTACCATGTGTGAATGAGTATGGAGGAGATGGGAACATGGTTTTGATAAAATAATTCCCTAGTATTTATGTTCCAGATTTGAATTCATGTGATGTAGTGTGACAAAATATATGCTTGATCAAAGCTAGGCTCCAAGCCACTTTGACAGTGTTTTCCAACACTTAGACAAATTTGTAGATTATAAGAAATATATGAATAAGAATTTTCATGATGACATATTAATGGAATCCCCTATGTAATAGTATTATATGAACTAATTTATAGGTCATAAAACTAAGCATAACAAGAGTTATGTAGATGCAAATTTAGCCTTCCAGGCACATTGAAGTGGTTTCCATACTTAGTCAAAATATTCACAAGGTCTTGAAAATTTGTCATGATTTTAAAAATATCACTTATGGACATTTTCAAAATAAATAGATAGAATATTTTTTATGTATTTTTCAAGAGCATCTTGAATATGTGTTCTACAGGTTCAAATGAGAAGGAATGAGCTCAAAATTGAATTATCCTTGCACTTAGACAAAATAGGGTTTCTCAAATAAACCCTAAGGGTTTAAGTCATTGTGTCAATATACATTTTATATTATTAATTTTACTAGATATAGTTGAGACCCAATAGATTAAGTTATAGCTTAAGCCTTTGTCAATGTTATAAAACTGGCCCCTTGACCTAGAGTTATCAGCTCAAGTCGTGATCATAAGACTTAATATTTCATAAGTATTAGACTTTATATTATGTCCTAGCTTGATCCATGGCTATCAATTCATCATACATATATGATCCAATGAATCATATTGAAGTTAGATTGTCAAAAGAATTTCCAATTAAATTCATAAGTGAAAAGTGTCACATTTGTAAAGCTTGTTAGATAGAAACCTAATGAGCATAAGATTGTAAGAGTTAACAATAAATCTTGTTAGAAGATATGATGGTGAGTGGGTGATTATGTAAATAAGATCCAATAGAGTGAGTGGACCTAGATGGAATAAGGTGATTGATGTTTATCGACATAGTGGTGAGTTAAGGATCAAGCAAGTCTGAGAAGATCGATTGAGTTAATGTGATCCAAAGATGCAGTAAGTAGCAAGATGGATAAATAATCTTGATGTTTAATTTATAGATAGAGATAAAGAATGTGAATCTTTAAATATAAAATGACATGTAAAATCTCAGATTATGAAGATGTAGGTATGCATTTTAAAGTTGAGATATTTAAATATAGCTCATAAAATCATGGTGGCAAACTGAAGATCAATGATTGAAATTTAAAGTTATGATTAGTTTAATGGTTTATTGTAGTAACATGAATAAAATTATATGTAAGCTTTATATCATGACACAGCTAATGATATTCATCAATCTAACCAATTAAATCTATATTAATGAATATGTTCATCAAAACTTGAGTTTATAATATACTATAGATAGTAGTGTGATTTGAAATTATGGTGGTGATGCATCAAATAAAGATGCAAGAAAATTATAGTTCAAGTCATAATGAACTAAAGTCCAAAATTTGGCATGATGTGTTATAGTCCAAGTTTAAACACTTAGAATATATGGAACCCTAGATTAATTGTTTATATATATGATATCTAAGACAAAGGTAATTGTTGGTGAAGCCATCCAAAGAGTGTTACATAGAAGAATATAGAAACATAGGCATAAGTGCAAAAAGGATGAGCTATTGTTGGTGAATTATGTCAAATAAAAAATAGAGAGACACAAAGGAGTAGAATGAGAGGGAGGTGAAGTGTGTTAAATAGATACATATCTAGACATAGAATTAGAGGGGTAGAAAAGAGAAGAGAGGAATAAAGGCACAAAGAGAATGTGCAGAGTATGATCAGTTCTATATTAGACCTATAACAAAGAATAAATATTTAGATTCATGCATGAAGATATTTTGTAAATTGGATTTGTAACTCCATATAATAATTTTATAGGTTGGTTCCTTTAGGGAGTGGGTGTTTCCTTAGAGTTGAATCTCTTGAGTTAGGGGATTGGTGTCTCCTTAGGGTTGGTTCCCTTCAATGTGTAACTAGTGAGGTTTTGAATATGAGGCTAGATTAGAACAATAAATTCTAGTAGTTATTATCACCATGTTTTTTCCCTTTGGGTTTTCTACGTATAAATTTGGTTTCATGTGAATTTTGTATATTTGTGGTCTCTAAATATTTGATGTGATTTGCATATATCTTTTAATCTAATATGAAATTATTGAAAGGACTAGATTAAATTGATATATTCATTCATCCCCCCTTTAAATATCTAGTTGTGTTCCAAAAATTGGTATTAGATCCCTGGTTCCTTAGAAGAAGCTTAATTAACTCAGGTAGGTCTTGGAAGCTTGAACATAAATGATTAGTCAAAAAGGATCTTCATTAAACAAGGCACCTCTTTTTGATGGATCTAACTATGCATTTTAGAGCATAATAATGGAAGCATATCTATCTTTATTAGGGTTTGATGTATGTATTTTTGTAGTAAATGGATATACATCCCCTGATACAACTCCTACTGATTAGGCTACTAAGAAGCAATATGAGAGAAATGGTAAGGCAAATAACGTTATTCTTGGTGGATTGTCAAACTAAGAGTTTGTCAAAGTTATGCATTTTATGAATGCATAAGACATTTATTAAAATTTGAAGACTATCTATGAAGGGGATGACAAGGTATATCAGGCCAAGCTACAAACTTACAAAGGCAAGTTTGAGATCCTTAATATGAATGAAGTAGAGAAGATTGTAGACTACTTCCTCAGGGTAGATGAAATAGTCATTACGTTCAGAGGCCTTAGAGAAGAAATGAAAGAATGTACCATCATTAAAAAGGTCCTAAGGTATTTTCCATCAAGGTATGATTCTAAAATATCTATAATAGAAAAAGAAATAAATATAGATAAACTCACCGTTGATGAGCTATATGGAACCTTCATAGCCTATGAGATGAGAATGGGAGAGACACACACATTCAAGAGAGAAGTTGCATTCAAAGTTGCTAAGAAAGTATAAGCAAAATCATCCTCATCTATATCTAAAGATACTGATGAAGAAGAAACTAATTTTTTTAGAAGACTAAAAAGAGGATCTATAAAGTACAAAGGTAACTTACCCTTCAAATGTTTTAACTATAGTAAAGTAGGACATTTTGTTGTTAAATGCCCTCATAATAAAAAGGATGAATTTAATCAAGTAGAGTATCCAAAAGGTAAAACTCTACTATCCCAAGAAGAAAAACTTCTTTAAAAATAAGAAAATTCTATACACAAAAGAAGACAATGATTCAATGGAAGACAATGATAGTTCTAATGATGATCATGACTTTAATTTTGTGGCTGATGGAAATGTATCCTTGTTCATGGAATTAGGATTAACTTCTATAGATATAGATAAAAAATAAGTTGAAGACTCTAATGAAGGAGAAGGATAAGTGGACCTTAAATGTGAGCTCATTTGTGCTTTAGAATAAATTGACAATATGAGAAAAGAGAATTCAAAATAAAAGAATCTTGGATAAAAGGAAATTTAGAAAATATCCAAAAGTCTTGATAAATTTAATTATATGGTAGTGATCGTAAAGATACAAGTTGAGGAGGCCAAGGGAATAGAATGTGTATTCAACCTTTAACTAAAATATAAATCTGATGAATGTATGAAGCTAGAAGAAGAGATAGTGGCTTTGAGAAAAGAGCTTGCAAAAGCAAAAGGTTAACTAGACAAATGTCTAAAGTTGATGGGAGGATTAGACATTCTTGGTTAACTGATCAACTCTCAAAATCACTCAAAAGAGAGATCAGGTCTTGGTTATGAGAAGGGAAAAATTTCCTCAACTAGTACATCAGCTAACCTATATGAAAACTTAAAAGTAAAAGGAGAAGCTAGAGTAATGAAAGAAAAAGACATAAAGGACATAAATAAAGACTTAAACATGGTTGATTTGAAGAAATCTGAACTTGAAAATAAGATTAAAGAGAATAAGGTGACGGTAGCTAATGTAGATGGATACACCAAAGTGAGAGACTTGAAGAAACCAAAGTTTATAAGATTTCCTCATGTTGAACCAAGAAATGATATGACTAGGTATTCCTCATCTTTATATGGCTATTATTATAGCTATAATCAATTTGGTCATAGGGATATTGATCTTAAATTTATACCTACAAGGAGAAAAATAATTGTAAGTAGAAACTCAATTGCTCCTTTGTTAGATATAAGTATAATGTGTTATAATTACAATAATTTTTGTCACATAGATAAACATGGTAAAACTAGATTTGTAAGATCAAAAATCTATAATGTAAAGAAAGGCATGTTTCCTAGTGTGAACTAAGGTTCACAAGTCTCTGATAAAGAGAAGAAGACATATAAGAAACCTAATAAATTATGAAAAGTAAAAACTCAATCCATGATTTCTCAAATTATACTCCATGCCAAGGAGTAGAATTAATGGGTGATAGATAGTGGTTTCTCAAAGCATATGACTAGTTATAAGAGTAAGTTCACCAAATTGAGCAAACGTAAGGATCTATCAGCTTAGGAGATAACACAACAATAAAGATCAAAGGTAAATGGACTTTGAACATAGATGGAAAATTGCCTACACATGATGTCCTTTATGTTGAAGCATTGAATCATAATCTGTTTAGTGTCAGCCAAATGTGTGACAATGGATGTAAGGTCATATTTGATGCAGAAGGATACAAGTTATAAAGAGATCTAGTAGAATAGTTTTATAAGGGAAAATAACTGAAACCAAAATATATAATCTTGTTTAAGTAAATGGTAATAACTACCTAATGGGAAATATTTATGAGATTTGGTTATGGCATAGAATAATGGGTCATGTTAACTTTGATAACTTAGTAAAAATAAGCTTAAATAAGTGTGTTATACACATGCCCAAGATAGCCAAATTTGTAGATACTAATTGCAAGGAATGCAAAATTTCAAAAAAATGAGTATGTAACTACAAATCCTCTAAAATTAATTCATATTGATCTTTGTGGTCCTACTAAAACAAAATGATCTAAAGTAGAGAGATACTTCATGCTATTTGTAGAAGACTACTCAAGGATGACATGGGTAACCTTTTTGACTCAAGCCTTTAAGAGATTCAAGATCTTTAGAGCCATGGTTGAGAATGAGATTGGATGAAAGATAAAATTCTTAAGATCTAATAATGGTGGATAATTCACATCAAATGAGTTCATAGATTATTGTGAGAATCATGGGATCAAAAGGCATTACTCTGTAGTAGGGACTCCATAACAAAATGGATTTATTGAGAGAAAGAACATGACAATCAAGGAGATGGCCAAAATAATGTTAAAAGAGGCCAATTTACTTGATGAATACTAGAGAGAAGTAGTCCAAATAGTAGTATACATCTTGGATAGAGTTTAGTTGAGGGTAAACAATGATAAAACTCCCTATGAGCTATGGTATGGAAAGCCTACCTCTATTAAGTACTTCAGAGTGTTCGGAGGCAAATGCTATATCAAGATAAAATAGGATAAATTGGGAAGATTTGAATTAAGATGTGATGAAGGAATATTTGTTGGTTATTCTAATTAAATAAAATCCTATGTATGTTACAATAAATAGCTACACAAAATTGTTGAGAGCATCAATGTCAAGGTTGAAGAAGGATTGAAACATGTTGAACCTAACAAGGAAATTAGTATTAAAGAGTCAAATCTTGAAGAAAAATAAAATAATGAAGATTTTAAGGAAATGAATGAAAAATCACCTCCAATATTTGTTTAAAAGCATCATCCTAAAGAGCAGATAATTGTTAACAAGAATGAAGGATTTTAGATAAGGAGAAAAGTTGTAATGAATAATGAGCAAGTAAGTTTTGCTCTAATGTCTAAAATTGAGCCTATGAGCTATGTTAAAGTCATCAAGGATGAAAATTGGCTAAAATACATAGAAGAAGAGCTGATCCAAATAGATGAAAATAAAACTTGGAAATTAGTCCCAAGACCTTCTAATAAGAATGTGATAGGTACAAAATGGGTCTATAAGAACAAGCTCAATGAGGATGGAGTTGTTATAAGGAACAAAGCAAGATTAGTGTGTAAAGGATATGCATAAGTCAAAGGCATACATTTTGAGGAAACATTTTCTCCATTTACTAGATTGGAAGTGAAAAGAGTGTTTCTAGAATTCTCTATTTACCATAAGTTTAAAGTCTATCAAATGGATGTCAACTCTACTTTTTTGAATGGGATGCTAGAAGAGGAAGTCTATATTGAACAAATAAAAGGTATTTAGTTATCAGAGGAAGAAGATTATGTTTGTAGACTGAAGAAAGATCTATATGGTCTAAAATAGGTACCAAGAGCATGGTATTCAATATTGGACTAGTACCTACAACAACAAGGTTTCAATAAAGTATGAATTCAAATCAGAAGGTTGGCATATGTTGATTGTTGTTGTTTATGTATTTTACATCATCTTTGGTGGTAGAAATAACACATTATGTAGAGAATTTGCTACACAAATGCAAAGTGAGTTCGATTTGTCAATGCTAGGAGAAGTTTCTTTCTTCCTTGGTCTACAAATTGCACAATCTGATGAAGGGATATTTATATCCCAAACCAAGTATGCAAAGGAGACTTTGACCAAATTTTACCCTGTAGGTCTAATTGGGACCACTATAGGTAAAAAATTGATATTTGGAGATTTATAAGGGTTATAATATTTTTTCATAAGGAATAACATAATTTATTTTATCTATTTTAATGTCATTTTAGCCTTGGTCTTAGACCAGTTAGTCAATATGTCATTTTGAGTCATTTAGTAGGCATTTAGGGGTCATAAATGCAAGTGGCATGGTTCCCAAGGTGTCCAAATATCCTAATTTCATATCAAATATCCAATATGTCAAATTCCATTTTTGTAATGTTAGTCCCATCTAAATCGTGTAGGTTATCTAATTGAAAATTAGGAAATCAATTAAAAAAGGAAGAGTTTAGCACTTGAACGGCCTATGAGGGAAGGTGACACATGGGAGAAGGCCATGGAATGACTCTTTAGCTTCATTGGATACAATTACACATTTGAAATTCTTTGGAAGTGCCAATTTTGAGCTAAAACCATTTTACTCATTTTCACCCTTCTAGACACAGAGAACCAATCTTTAGGTTTGTACTTGGTATGCCTATTAGGGGAGGTTTTAGAGAAATTACACTTAGGGGTGTCTTCTAAACTCAATCATATTCAATTTGATGTTTGGTTATAGATGAATTATGACCTATACTTTATGAAATATTCCTAAGAAGTTGACACATCTAATTTATTTGTTAATATGTGCACCCTACATGTTTTGCTCTTAGTTGAATGATTCTATACAATATAGTTACTTAGAATAGTTATAGATGATGTTGACTCCCTCCTCTCATTATTTACATTATTATATTCATGTTTGACAAATATCTCATGGGCTAATTAGTTTAGTTTATAAGTTGATGTTCTAGGTAAAATGGTAGTCAAGTTCAGTACTTAAAAAAGGTTGTATTATCTGAAAGGGATTCATATGAGTGTAATATGTTTTTTTCATTTTTAATTTGATAAGTAACACCTTCCATTTTTAGTCTTATAACTCAATAATTTTATCAAACACCCATTCTTATCACACTCACAGTCAGCTTTTTGCCTGGCCTCAGTCTCAATCATGATGATTGAACTCTAATCACGTTTATAATATAGCATAAAGATTCTATGATGGTAGTCATATACAATATATACAATTATGCAACCATTAATGTATGTCTATAGGCATCTCTTTAAAAAAGTCACCTTTAGAATAAGGGTAGATGATCTTGATTTTAACATTGAAATGTTTTAATTTCATGTAAATGAATTTGTGTTGATATTCATTTGCAAAGTCATGAGATATACACAGTGTTCTATGTTCATATTCACTACCCTATATGATGTTGTGTGAGTAGCTACAGGCCTATACAAAGATATTAAGGTATATATATGTGAGTATGAAAACATGTTAGAACCTTTATTGAAGTCCTAATATGTTTAAGAGAGAAATTAATATCCATTTAAAGTTTGAAATTAAAAAATATAAGTGAAAACCTTGATCAAGCATGGGATGATAGTATTTAGGACCCTTTTCCCTAAAAGTGCAAAAGAAAAGTTCTGAGCCTTTTTGTTAAGATCATATAGCATGGTTACAAAAGCTTTAAATGAATCATAATGTGCTTGTATTATAGTATATACATGGTAAAATGGCTTTGAAAAATTTAAAATGAATAGGATTAGTCGAGACTGATTGTTGGAGACCTCAAAATTGCCTAATTATGCACTAAACTCAGTCAATGACATCTACAAGATTTTCAGCCTTTGAGCAACTTTGTTTTCCATGTTAGTAGTATAAGGTATATTCTCATGTGTAGATGACATTATTGAGTTAAAATGCAATTAAATTATCATAAACATCATCAAGAGAGAATTATTTACTAAGTTATTGACCACTACACCACCTATAAGCCTCCTTGTCATCATAAAATGTGTACCTACAAGTTGGTTGTAGGGTCACCATGAGGAATAGGCTATATACCCTTGATTAAATACCTTAATCTAAGAATAAAATTAATAGATATGGATGTATAATGGTTTTTAAATATTAAATAGGGACATAAAACATGATTTTAAGGCCTAATTCAAACATATTCACCAATAACCAACTATAGATGGCTGTGATGTAACAGTGAGCTAAAGCACGTTGCCTAGATGATGGTCTATCCTAAGTAAGGTGAGTATAGGTCCAAATCAATTATTTATTATCCTATAAGGTTTCAAATAGTATCATTAAATTTTTTAAAATTCCAATCCATGAAAATAACCTATAGGTGTACCTCTAAAGCAAAAAAATACTGTTAGCTATAACTAGGACAGACAGTGAAGTGGAAGGTTATGCAATGAGAGGCATGAGAAAGGTTAGAATGAATAATTAACCTAAATCATATCAATTATGATGATATACATCTTTAATTATCTCCATGCCTTAAAAAAAAGGTACTAAAGGGACTCTAAGAATGCAATTCATATCCCATAGCATGAAATCCTGCACATAATATCTTTACGTAGCAGTCTATCTTGAGTTTTAGTGCATTTAAGGGGATTAATGACCTAAAAAATGGATATAATTTTGTGTATCTCATATCTTTGACTTTATTAATCCTCTCCAACATTTACCATTGTATAAAAAAATAGGTGATTACCCTCTCTTTTATCTCATATAGAGGGCACTCCCTTTGTGCATAAAACTTGAAATCTCATAAAAGATGGGTGAGAAGAGTAGACTAGAAGATATAAGGACCTTTAAAGAAGGTGTAGGGAGTTGAAACACATTTATAAAATCATGAGTAGTTAATCACATAAGTAATAATCATAGCCAAGTGTCCTATAACTCCAAAGGGTAAGGTTTTGTCCAAGTGTCCAAATGGGGATTCATTCACACTTCTAGCCTTAGATATGAATTTTAACCTATTGGAACATGATTTTGGGATCCAAACAGAGGTTTTCAATATTATGGAAGATAATTAAGTTCAAGGTTAATTCATTTATGTCTCAAAGGAAATATTAGGCATGTGTATATGAAAGGAAGGGCTCAATAGGCTTGAATTTGCAAAAAAATTAAGAGTAGGAATGAAGATAATTTTTTGCAACTTCAATGTCTTTTTTTTATGAATAAAACTTAAGAGTAGGAATGAGGCTAAAACCCTTACTAAACCCTTACAAGGAATTTATTGGGAAAATGAAGTTGGAAGGCTATCCAAATGGGTCATAATGACCATGAAAGTTATTAAACCTTGTAGAATACTCTCTCAAGCTACTCCCCATGTTTTTAGACCATACAAAATTAAATGGATGGGGTATAAAATAGGGTTTTATTGACCTTTTTGTGTGTGTTTTAGGTTATATAAGGATTCCAAAGATGAAAATCATATTTAGGGGAATCTTAATGCATAAGATAACTTTTGATGACAATTTATTTCTTTGGAACAACTCCTAGGTTCCCCAACAAACAACTTCATCTCAGCCAGTCAAAACTAGCATAATGAGCATGATGGTGAGAAATGTGAAAACTTCAAGTGGATGGCATTTTTAATGTGTGCTTGAGTAGTGTAAAAACATGGAGAGTCTTTCCAAGTGTCATCCACTCCCTCCCATATATTTTCATGGATAATTTAAGTTAATTTTGAGGCCATGTGTGAGGGGTGACTGAAAAAGGAGTTTTGTTAGAGTGCAGGTAGTGATATCTCAATTCTAGAAGATTATAGATGACCAGGACTACAACCAATGGATGGAGAGGCATGTCTATAATCCTTCCCCTTCATTCCAATAATTATACCTATTTTTAATTAATTTTGGGATGTTAAAATAGAGATAAATCATGAAGGTAGTTTTTTGAGCTACAATGAGAACTCCTATGCCACTTTTCATGAGTTTCATGACTTGAAAATCCACTTTTCTCTTCTAAGATTGCATGGTCCATTTAAAATCCTATTATAATGCATATGTAACCCCTTTACTCACTTTAACAAGTGTCATTATGACTTTTGTACTTCTCTTTTTTCCTCTATCTCTCAAGTTTTATAAGAACTAGCCATTTTGGCCTTTGTAAACTATGCTCCACCTAGGTATGGTAAATCCCTACTCATTTTCATACCATGGATCAATAAAGACCACTTTTTAATTCTTGCATTATTTTTCATAGTCTATTTTACTTAGATAATTGATCTTAGTGACAACTCTTGTTACCTTAGCATGTTGTCTCATTATCTCACCTATTTGTAATTGAAAAGCTTATTTTTATAGGTCATGTGAAGTGTTCTAGGAAGTGTCAAGGTATAGTGAGTAACCCTATTCAATAGTGTCATTATAGATTTATTGTCTAATCATCCTATTCTAAAGATTCACCATAACATCATAATGAAATGTTGATGTGAGAAGATGCAGATTGGAGAAGTGTATGTTTGGTTAGTCTCTTGTTCTCATGTGTAACATGTAGTTAGTTGGAACTCTTAAATTAATTTGGTGTATCACCTCATTTTGGATAGTTTTATTTTAGTTTTATCTCTCCCTTTTCACTCACAAATCTTACATGTAGTAGTTTTTTACAAGTGCTACATCAAGGGAGCTATCCCTATCTAGAGATTCACCTCATTCTTAGGCTCACTCACAATCTAGAGGCATTTTAATTGTGCCACTTTGATGATGAGAGATGAAACATCTCCTCAAAGGGTGAAAATTCAAGTGACAATAGTTTTTGTCATGTTTTATGAGACCAAGGTCCAAGAGAGTAGAAATATTGTTGTTGTGTCTTTCCTCTAATTAGCTTTTGGAATCAAGCAAGCTAACACCAATGGTGATTTTGAAGGGTAAATTTTGGTTGAAATTACCATAGGTATATCTATTTGAAAATTTTGATCAGTTTTTGTGTTTCCTTTGACATATGAGTTTGATATGGATATTTATGTCCAATAATCCTATCATGAACCTTGGTATTAGCCTTGTTATGAGCCATATTTTACTTCTCAACAGTCCAATCAAAATGGATATCAATTTTATGAGCCATGTCAGCCCTATAACCTTTGATTTACATCTCCATATGGTTAACATGTTGTTGGAAAACATTATGGGATGGCTACCAAGAAACTTATTAAGAAACACCTCTCTATTAGTCCCAATATATGAGCCATATCATTCATACCATGATGCCTATTAGCCTTAAGAGTAATCCTATGAATCTTGTCATATGAAATAAAATGACTACAGAGATTATACACAAAGATATTGTTATTAAGATTTAGATCCTACTTATGTAGATGTTAGTCCTTCTAATCATCCAAAAAATTCACTTCCTTATGAGCATATTAGTGTTTTTCTCTTTCCCAAATCCACTCTTAATCCTTATCCTTCATCCCAAAACCCATCTCCAACTCATGAACCATCCAATACACCTCACATTATTACTCCTTCACGTGATCCTAGCCATCAACCTTACACCTCATCCCTTTTTGAGGAGGAGCTTATCTTGAGACAAGAAAGAAAAGAAGAGAAAACTCAATTCATGGCTGATCAAGAAGATCTAATGAGTGACTATGATGAAGAAATAACCATAGATACTTACCTTGGTGAATGAAAGGAAAATACACAAGTTGATGCCTCCATATTTGAAAGGATGTATGTCCATGAAGTAAACACTAATTCCTCCATTTCTAAGGGGATGTGTATCTAAAAGGAATGTGGCCAAGACTTGAAGAGAAAGGTATTTGAAGAAGTCTCCATGTCTAATCATGAATTTGTGGATGACCATCTCAAACATGATGTGGAGTGTAATATCAAGGATGAAGGTCAAGTTACTCCTGAAGAAGTGGCAGTCTTAAAAGAGTCTCATCAGACCAAGGTAGAGGAAATAGATCTTGGAGATGACATTCATGAAAAAGAATATTTATGGAAGAAGTTTAATACCATATGCAAAGAATTTGATAAGTTGGGTAAAGATTTTTCTTATCCAAAAGATTTCATATCTGATGACAAGTTTATTGATGAGTCTAATAAACACGATCTTGAGTGTTTAATCAAACTTATAGATGAAGGTCATTCTGTTGATCAAGAACTTACTGTCATGAATCCATTTGATGATGTTAGTGTATAATAAGTTGTAGACATGTATAATTATGTCAAGGTAGATCTTATTGTACCTAACATACAATCAAGAGATCCATCTGAGGTAAAACCACATTCAATAATTTGGGAACATGGTGAAGGAAAGCTTGGTGGTTCTAACCATCAAGCACATTATGTCAAGGAGGAGAGAAAGGCTTAGAGGACTATCATATTTAAAAACTTGCACATCAAGGGCCAAGTACATGAGAAGGTTGAGGCTATTTAGATGCAAGAAGAATCCATTTTCATGGTCAACCTATATGGAGGTTCTTGGTTCTCATTGAACATCATGCCAATGAAGTTGGAAAACACCATGAAGAAGATGGAGGAATCAATGCTAAAGGAAAATAGGCTACATGTCTCACTAAATCCTTCATGTCATGAAGCAAAGGTTTAAAACTTCCCTTTTGACCTAGGTGGGAGGTAAGCTAAATTTTTAGTTGTACATAGTTATTTTCTTTCTACTTTTCATAAGTTATTTGAGCACATGTGTGTGTCTTGTTAGAGTGTTTGCTTTAAATGTGTGTGTATTTTATTTTATGTGGTTGAGGTAATTAGTTGTCTTATCTTAGTCTAGATTGTGGTTAGTGGTGTAACATCTCATTTTTTGTTTCATATTTTAGATGACTCCCTAAGCCCAATGGACTGATAATTCTATTGATCTTTAGTATAGCACGCATACTACCCCTATTAGTCACCAATTTGTTGACCAAATTTGACCTTGTAGTTCAAATTAGGACCTTTATAGGTAAAAAATTTATATTTAAAGGTTTATAAGGGGTCTAATATTTTTTCATAGGGCATGTCATCATCTATTTTATCTATTTTAATGTCATTTTAGCCTTGGTCTTAGTTCAAGTAGTCAATATGTCATTTTGAGTCATTTAGTAGGCATTTAGGGTTCATAAATGCAAGTGGAATAGTTATTAAGGTGTCCAAGTTTCCTAATTTCATCTAAAAAATACAATAGGTCAGATTAACTTTTAATAATGTTAGTCTCATTCAAATCTTGTAGGTTATCTAACTAAAAATCAGGAAATCAACTGAAAAAGGAAGAGTTTGGCACTTGTACGGCCCATGAGGGAAGGTGAAACATGGGATAAAGTCATGGAATGAATATTAATATTATTTAAATATAATTAAATTTTTTAAATTTTCTATAAGGTCCAATTTTGATCTAAAAATATTATACTCCTTTTTCATACTTCTAGACACACAGAACTAGTTTTCAGGTTTGTACTTGGTACAACCAGTGAGGGAGGTTTCAAAAAAATTAATATTGGGGGTGTTTTATATTATTATTTATCTTAAATTTAATTTATTTTTTCAGATTAATGGTTAATTTTTATTTATTAACCATTCCTAAGAAGCTGACCTATCCAATTTGATTGATAATCTATGCACACTACATGTTTTGCTCTTGTTTAAATGATTCCATACAATCTATTTTATAATATTGGTTACAAATCATTTTTAATCCATAATATCATGATTTAAATTATTATTTTCATGTTTTAAAAAGATATCATGGGATAATTAGTTTAGTTTTCAATTTGATGTTCAAGGTGAAATCACAGTCAAGTTCACTACTTGTAGAATGTTGTATTATCAAAAATGGATATATATGAGTATAATATAGTTTTTTCCATGTTTAAATTCCAAGGTACCACATAATTTAATTTTTTGTCTTATAACCCATACTTTGATCAAACACCTAGTCTTGTCACACTCATAGTCAACTTTCTACCCACTCTCAGTCTCAGTCATGATGCTTAAGCTCTGATCACATTTATAATAGATTAATGGAGAGTCAAAATGTGTTTGAAATTTTAATTTTTTATTAATATTTATTTTTAACCTTCTAAATATCACAAAGAGACTATGATGGTAGTCATGTGTAGCATATATAGGTAGGCAGCCATTAATGTGTGTCTACATGCATCTCTTAGAAAAATGTGAACTTTTGAATAAAGGTAGATGATCTTATTTTAAAAATTGAAATTTTGTATTTTAATGTAAATTAATTTTCATTAATATTCATGTAAAAATTCATGATATATACACATTACTCTAGGTTCATAGTCACTACCCTCTATGCTACTATCTAAACAGTTACAGGCCTATACAATGATATTAAGGTACATGTATGTGAGTGTTGAAACGTGTTGGAACCTTTATTTAAGTGTTATTATGTTAAATATATCATGTAAGATACATTTAAAGTGTGAAATTTACAAATATAAGTGAAAACCTTGATCAAGCATGAGATGATAGTATTTAGGACTCTTTTCCCTAAAAGTGCAAAATAGAGGTCTGAGCTTTTTTGTCAAGATCATATAACATCGTTGCCAAAGCTATTAATGCATCATAATATGATTTTATTGCATTATATACATGTTAAACTGACTTTAAAAAGTTTAAAGTCATAATATTAGTGGAAACTAATTGTTGGAGACCTCATTTATGCACTAAATTCAAACAATGACATCTACAAGATTTTTAGCCTTGGATCAACTTTGTTTTCCATGTTGGTAGTCTAAGGCATATTATCATGTGTATATGACCTTATTGAGTGAAAATTAATTTAAATGAGAATGAAAATCATAAAGATATAAGGATGTACTCAGTTATTGACCACTATACCACCTACAGGCCTCCTTATCATCATAAAATGTGTGCCTACAAGCTAGCTATAGGGTCACCATGAGGAATGGGCTATATACCCTTGATAATAGACCTTAATAAAAGAATAAAATTAATATGTATGGTTGTATCATGGTGTGTAAATATTAAATAGGTACATCAAACATTCTTCAAGGCCTAATTTAAGCATATTGACCTACAACCAACTATAGATGGTTGTAATGTAATAATGAGCTAAAAAGCATTGCCTAGGGGATGGTCTAACATAAGTAAGATGTGTATAGGTCCAAATAACTACTTTATGATCCTATTAGGTGTAAAATAGGATCATTAAAGGTTTTAAAAGTACAATCCATGTGAGTAATCTATAGGTGTACCTCCAAAGCAAGAAAATATAGTCAGTTGTAACTGGGACAAATAATGACGTGAAGGGTTATACAATGAGAGGCATGAGAAAGGTTATAATGAATAATAGACCTAAAAAAATCAATTATTATCATATAAATATTTAATTATCTACATTAATTTCAAAAAAGGTTCTAAAGAGGCTCTAGTAATGCAGTTTATAGTGCATAGCGTGAAACCCTGTACATAGTCTTTTTTTCCTAGTAGTTTGTCTTGAGGGGCATAATGACCTAAAAAAGGGATATAATTTTATATAGGTAATATATAAGACTTAATTAATCCTCTCCAATATTTACCATTGTATAAAAAAATAGGGGAGTTCCCTTTATTTTATCTTAGATAAAGGGTATTCCCTTTATGCATAAAACTTGCAGTCTTGGAAATGATGGGTGAGAAGAGTAGACCAAAATATATAGGAAAAATTATATAAGGTTTATTGAGTTGAAAAACATCTAAAAAATCATTATGAATCAAGCTAAGGAATAATCTCATACTAGTGTCCTATAAATGAAAGAGTTGTAGTCAATCCAAAAGGGTAGGGTTTTCTCCTACTGTCTAAATGTTGAGTCATTCATAATTATAGCCATGGATATGAATTTTAACCTATTATAAAATTATTTTGGGATTATAATAGAGGTGATAAATCTTTTATAAGGTAGATAAGTTGTAGTGGAATCCATTTTTGGCTCAAAGGCAACATTAGTCTTGTGTAGATGAAAGGAAGGGCTCGATAAGATAACTTTGAATGCTTACATCTCCTCTGAAGCTTTACATGGAGATATAAAACATTTATAGGTGTTGAAAATGGTCCTAAATTTTTTAATTGTTAATTTTTTTTGCAACTTCAATGTCCATTTTTTATGAAGAAACTTTAAGAGGAGGAATGAGGCAAAAATGCTTGCTAAACCCTTGGAAGGACCCAATTGGTAAAATGAGTTTTGATGGATATCAAGATGGGTACAAGTTACCTTTAAAGATATATAAACTTATATAATACTCACTTAGGCTACACCTAATTCTTTTGGACTATATGAAATTCTATAGATGGGGTACAAAATAGGGGTTTCTTGACCTTTTTATGTGTTTTATAGGTTCTAGAGGGAATATGAAGATGCCAATCACATGGAGGGGAATATTAATACTTAAGATAACTACCCATTATAATTTATTTCTTCATAATAACTCTTAGGTGCCCCAACAAACAAATTCATCTCATCCACTCAAAACTAGCATAGTGAACATGATGGTGAGAAGTGTGAAAACTTAAAGTGGATGGATTTTTAAGGTGTGATTGAGTAATATAATTCAATTTAAAGTCTTTAAAAGTCTCATCCACTCCCTCCCACTAAGTTTCATTTAAAAATTAATTAAATTTTGAGGTCAAGTGTTAGGGGTGACTAAAAGAGGAGTTTTTTTAGAGTGCAGGTAGTGATAGCTCATTTATAGATTATTTAAAATGACTATGAATACAAAAAATGCATGGAGAGACATGTATGAAACCATTACCTTTCATTCCAATCATAAAACCTATCCTTAGTTATTTTTGGGATGTTCAAATAGGGATGAATCATAAAGTCTATTTTTTGAGCCAGAATGAGAACTCCACCACTTTTCATGAGTTTCATTACTTAGAAATCCACTTGTATCTTGTAACCTCATATAGTCCATTTCAAACCCTCTTCTCATGTAAATTTTATCCATTTTCTCATATTAACAAGTGTCCTTGTGACCTTTGGACTTCCTTTTTCTCCTGTCTCTCTCTCAAGTTCTATAAGAACTAGCCATTTTGGCCTTTTTAAACTATGCTCCACCTGAGTATGGTGAATCCCTACTCATTTACATACCATGAATAAATAAAGACTAATATTTTTTACCTCTTGAATTATTTTCTATAGTTTATTTTACTTGGATGATTGATCTTGCTTATTGATAACTCTTGTTTCCCTAGCATGTTCTCTCATTCTCTCACCTATTTGCAATCAAAAATATTCTTATTTCAAGCCATGTGAAGTGTTCCAAGACATGTTAAGGTTGAGTGAGTTATAATATTCAATATTTTCATTATATACCTCTTATCAATTCCTCATAGCCTAAACATTCACCATAACTAAATAATGAAATACTAATGTGAGAAGATGCAGATTAGAGAAGTGTATGTTTGGTTAGTCCCATGTTATCTTGTGTATCATGTAGCTATTTGGTAGGTATCAAATAATTTGTTTTATCACATCCTTTAGGATATTTTCCTTTAATTTTTCCCTTTCCCTTTTCCCTCACAAAGTTTAGTTGTAATTATGTTCAACAAATGCTACATCAAGGGAGCTATCCCTGTCTAGAGATTCACCTCATTTTTAGGTTCACCCATAGCTTAGAGGTGTTTTAATTGTGCCATTTAGATGAGGAGAGATAATATATATCCTAAAAGGGTGAAAATATAATATTTTTTGTTACACCTAGTGGGACCAAGGTCCAAGAGAGTGGGAATATTGTCATTGTGTCTTTCCTTGAATCAAATCTTAGAAGCAAGAAAGCTAACACCAATGGCGACTCTGAATGATAAATTTTGGTTGCAAGAAGCCCATGTATATATATTTTAAAATTTTGATATTTTTTCTATTTCCTTTGACATGTGAGGTTTATATGGATATATATGGTCAATACTCCTATCATGAACCCTCTTATTAGCCTTGATATGAACCGCATTTTACTCCTCAATAGTCCTATCAAATAGCACTCAATTTTATGAGCCATATATGCCACATATCCATTCATTTCCCTCTCCAAATGAACACCATGTTTTTGGGCAACCCTATGAGGATGGCTACCAAGAAACTTATCAAGAAACACCTCTCTATCTTTCCCAATATGATCCATATCATTCATAACATGATTCCTATTATCCTCAAGATTACTCCTATGATTCTTATCATATGAAATAAAATAACTCCAAGGATTATATAAAAATATATTATTTTCAAGATGCATCTCATACTTATGTATATGTTAGTCCTTCTAATCACCCTAAGAATTCACTTCCCTATGAGCTTATAATTACTTTTTTCTTTCCTAAATGTACTCATAAGCCTTCTCCTTCATCCCACACTCCATTTACAACTCATAAACCTTATCATACATCTCACATTCCATCTCCTTCATGTTAGCCTATCCATCAACATTTCTCCTCAGCCTTCTTGAGGAGGAACCTATCTTGAGAGAAGCAAGTGAAGAAGAAGAAACTCAATTCCTGGCTGATCAAGAAGATCTCATGAGTGACTATAAGGAAGAAATCACCAGAGGGACTCCCCTTGGTGAACAAAATGAAAATCCACATGTTGATTCCTCCATATTTTAAGGGATGTGTGTCCATGATGTATACTCTGATGCCTCAATTTTTAAGGGGATATATATATACATGAGGAATATGGCCAAGACTTGAAGAGATAGGTGTTTGAAAAAGACTCTATATTTGATCATGAATTTTTAGATGACCATCTAAATCATGAATTAGAGTGTATTATTAAGGATGAAGGTCAAGTCACTCCTCAAAAAGTGGTAGTACTAAGAGAGTCTCATGAGACCAAGGTAGAGGAAACAGCTCTTGAATATGGCATTCATGAGGAAGAATATTCATGGTAGAATTTTAATGCCATATGCAAGGAATTTGATGATTTGGGTAAATCTTTTTATTACCCAAAATATTGCATATCTGATGATAAGCTTTTTTATGAGTCTAATAAGCATAAAAATGAAGGTCATTCTATTGGTGAAGAACCTACTATCATGAAGCCATTTGATGATGCTAGTGTAAAATAAGTTATAGACATAGAAAATGATGTTAAAGTAGATATTTGTTTACCTAAAATATAGTCAAGAGATACATATAAGGTAAAACCACATTCAAGGATATGGGAAAATGGTAAAGGAAAGCTTGGTTCTTACAAACATCAACCACATTATGATAAGGAGGAGAGAAAGGCTTAGAGGACTATCATATTTCTAAAATTGCACATCAAGGACCAAGTACATGAGAAGTTTTAGACTATTTGGATGCAAGAATAATCCATTTACATAGTCAACATATATGGAAATACTTGATTCTCAATGAACTTCATTCCAATGAAGCTGGCAAACACCATGAAGAAGATGGAGGCATCAGTGCTAAAGGACAAAAGGCTACATGTCTCACTAAATCCTTCATGTCATGAAGCAAATAAGGTTTCTAACTTCCATTTTTACCCAGGAGGGAGGTATTATTAATTTTTATTTGTTTTATTTCTACTTTTTCTAACTGATTTGAGCACATCTATGTGTCTTAATAGTGTGTTTGATTTTTTTTTTTGTGTCCTTTGTTTTAAGTGGTTAAGGTAATCAGTTGTCTTATCTTGGTATAACTTGTGGTCAATGGTATAAGGTGTACTTGTTTTTTTACAGAATTCAAATGACTCTTGAAGCCCAATGGACTAATAAGGCTATTGATCTTTGGTATAGCAGACATACTACCCCTATGAATCACCAATTTGTTAGGCAAATTTAACCCTACAAGTCAAATTGGGACCCCTATAGGTAAAAACTTGATCTTTATAGGTTTATAAGGGTATATTTTTTTTTCATATGGAATATTATAATCTATTTGATCTATTTTAATGTCATTTTAGCCTTAGTATTAGTCCAATTAGTCAATATGTCATTTTGAGTCATTTAATAGGGATTTAGGGGTGATAAGTGCAAGTGGCATGGTTATCAAGGGGTATAAGTGTCATTATTTCCTATAAAACATATAATATTTTATATTCCATTCCAATAATGTTAGTCCCATCTAAATATTACAAGTTATCTAACTAAAAATTAGGAAATCAATTGAAAAAGGAAGAATTTGGCACTTGTATGACTCAAGAGGGAAGGTTACACATGGGATAAATTTATGTAATGAATATTAAGATTCATAAAACATAATTCCATGTTTTAAATTATCTATAATTGATAATTTTGAGATAAAACTATTATGATCCTTTTTTACCCTTTTAGACACAAACAACTAGTCTTTAGGTTTGTACTTGGTATGGTCAGGAGGGAAAGTTTCAAATGAATTTATCTTGGGGATGTATTATACACTTATTAATATTCCATTTAATGTTTTTTATTAATAAATATTATGACTTGTAATTTATGAATCATTCCTAATAAGTTGACCTATCCAATTTGAATCCTAATATATGTACCCTACATTTTTTGCTCTTGTTTGAATGATTATGTAGATTTAAATTGCTGAGATTGATTAAAAATGATGTTAGAAACTCATATCATGATTTTAATTATTATTTTAATGTTTGAAAAATATTTCATGGGTTAATTAGTTCAGTTTGCAAGTTGATGTTACAGGTGAAATGATAGTTAAGTTCACTACTTACAGAAGGTTGTATTCTCTACAAGTCATTCATATGAGTATAATATGGTTTTTTACATGTTTAAATTCCATAGGGACAAAATCCTTCCATTTTTGGTCTTATAACTCCATATTTTGATCAAACACCCACTCTTGTCAAACTCATAGTCAACTTTCTACCTACTCTCAGTCTTAGTCATGATGCTTGAGCTCTGATCACATTTATAATGGATTAATGGAGTGTAAAAAGGTGTTTTACATGTTATTTTTACATGAATATTCAATTAAAATCTTCCAAATAGAAAAAAGAGTCTATGATGGCAGTCATGTGTAGCATATATAGTTAGGCAACCATTAATGTACATTTATAGGCAACTCTTACAAAAATATGACCTTTATAATAAAGGTAGACGATATTATTTTAAACATTGAAATATTTTAATTTCATGTAAATGAATTTGAATTGATATTAGTGTAAAAATTTATGAGATATACACATTACTCCAGGTTCACAATCACTACCTCGTATGCTACTGTGTGAACAACTACAGGCCTATACAATGCTATTAAGGTACATGTATGTTAGTGTTGATATGTGATAGAACCTTTCTTGAAGTCCTAGTATGTTTAAGAAATATTTAAGATCCATTTGAATCATTAAATTTACAAATATAATTTAAAACCTTGATCAATCATGATATGACATTATTCAGGACTCTTTTCAATACAAGTACAAAACAAAGGTCTGAGACTTTTTGTCAAGATCATATAGCATGGTTACCAAATCTATTAATGCATCTTAATGTGATTTTATTGTATTATAAACATGGTAAAAATACATTCCAAAGTTTTAAAGGTATAATAATATTGGACAATGATTGTTGGAGACCTTAAAATTGCCCACTTATGCACTAAACTTAGTCAATGACATCTATAAGCCTTTGAGCCTTTAAGCAATTTTGTTTTCCAAGTTGGTAGTATAAGGCATATTATCATGTTTATATAACCTTATTTAATTAAAATTAAGTAAAATTAGAATAAAAATCATCAAGAGGTAGGGATGTACTGATTTATTGATGACTACACCACCTACAAGCCTCATTATCATCATAAAATTTATACCTATAGGCTAGTTGTAGGGTCACCATGAGGAATGGGATATATACCCTTTATAAAAAGACCTTAATAACATTAATATTTATGGATGTAAAATGGTGTATAAATCTTCAATATGGACATCAAACATGCTTTCAATGCCTGATTCAAATATATTCACCTACAACTAGCAATAAATGATTGTGATGTAATAGTGAGGTAAAACACATTGCCTAAGTGATGGTCTAGCATAAGTAAGGTGGGTATAGGTCAAAATAGCTATTTTATGATACTATAATGTTTAAAATAGTATAATTCAAGGTTTTAAAATTCAAATCCATGAAATTAACCTACAAGTGTACCTCCAAATCAAGAAAATACTATCAGCTATAATTGGGGCAGAAAGTGAAGTGGAGGGTTATGCAATGAGAGGCATGAGAAAGGTTATAATGAATAATAAAGATGAAAAATATCCATTATGATTATACACATATTTAATTATCTAAATTAATTGAAAAAAAGGTACTAAATGGATTCTGATAATGTAGTTCATAGCCCATGGCTTGAAACCCTCAACATAATCTTTTTGCCTAATAATATGTCTTGAGTTTTAGTGAATTTGAGGGGCCTAATCACCTAAAAAATGGATATAATTTTTTTGAGGTCATACATAATACTTTATAAATCCTCTCCAACATTTACCATTGTCTATAAAAATAATGGAGTGCCCTTTCTTTTGTCTCAGACAGAGGGCACTCCCTTTGGGCATAAAACTTGTAGTCTAGGAAAATATGGGTGAGAAGAGTAGACCAAAATATATAGAGACCCTTAAATAAGGTGTATGGAGTTAAAAAACATATATAAAATAATTATTTATCAATCACATAATGAATAATACTAGCCAAGTGTCCTATAACTCCAAGAGTTGTAATCAATCCTAAAGGGCAGGGTTTTGTCCTAGTGTCCAAATGGGGAGTCATTCACATTTATAGCCTTAGATATGAATTCTAACCTATTTTATCATGATTTATGGATCCTAAAATATGTTTTAAATCTTTTATAAGGTAGATAAGTTGTATGGTATTCCATTTTTGGCTCAAAAGCAACTTTAGGCATGTGTAGATGAAAGGAAGGGCTCTAAAGGCTTACGTTGAATTCTTACATCTCCTCTAAAGCTTTACATGGAGATATAAAATGTTTTAATGAATTTAAAAGGGTCCTAAAATTTATATTTTTAATTTTTTTTCAACTTAAATGTCCTCTTTTTATGAACAAACCTTAAGAGTAGGAATGAGGCTAAAACCCTTGTTAAACCCTTGGAAGGACTCAATTGGGAAAATGAGGTTATAAGGCTATACAGATATGTTAGAGTGACCATGAAAGTTATTGAATCATGTATAATACTCTCTCAAGATACTCCCCATGATTTTTCACTATAAATAATTGACAAATGGGGTACAAAATAGGGTTTTCTTAACCTTTTTATGTGTTTTTAGGTTCTAGAAGGAGTCTAAAGATGCCAATCACATGGAGGGGAATTTTAAGACTTTAGCTAACCCCCCATGATATTTTATTTCTTTGAAATAACTCCTAGGTGATCTGACAAACAAATTTTTCTCATCTAATCAAAATGGGCATAGTGAGCATGATGGTGAGAAGTGTGAAAACTTCAAGTGGATGGATTTTTAAGGTGTGTCTGAGTAGTATAAGGCCATGGAAAGTCTTTAAAAGTGTCATCCACTCCCTCCCATATATTTTCATGTAAAAATAAAGTTAATTTTAAGGCCAAGTGTGAGGGGTGACTCAAAGAGGAGTTTTCTTAGAGTGTAGACAATGATAACTTATTTTTGGATGATTCTAGATGACCACGACTGCAACCAATACATGGAGTGACATGTATTCAATCCTTCCCATTAATTCTAATCAACATACCTATCCCTAGTAAGTTTTGGGATGTTTGAACAAGGCTAAATCATGAAGGTAGTTTTTTGATCTAGAATGAGAACTCTTACACCATTTTTCATGAGTATCATGACTTGGAAATCCACTTATCTCTTCTAACCTTTCATGGTCCATTTCACACCCTCTTTTCATTCATATGTAACCCATTTTATTATCTTGAAAAGTGTCCTTGTGACATTTGGAATTATCTTTTCCCCTCTCTATCTTAATTCTATAAGAACTATCCATTTTGGCCTTTGTAAACAATGCTCCACCTGAGTATGGCAAAGCCCTACTCATTTACATACCATGGATAAATAAATAATAATTATTTTTACCTCTTTCATGACTATTCATAGTGTTTTTTACTTGTATGATTGATCTTGCTTAGTGATGAATTTTATTTCCTGAGCATGTTGTCTCATTGTCTCACTTATGTGTAGTTGAAAAGCTTCTTCTTGCAGGTCATGTGAAGTGTTCTAGGAAGTTTCAAGGTTGAGTTATTTAGCCTATTCAATAGTGTCATTATAGACCTATTTTCTATTCCTCTTATCCTAAACATTCACCATAACCTCTTAATTAAATATTAATGTGAGAAGATGTAGATTGGCGAAGTGTATGTTTGGTTAGTCCCTTGTTCTCATGTGTAACATGAAGCTAGTTAGTAGTCATCAACTAAATTGGTGTATCACTTCCTTTAGGATAGTTTTATTTTAGTTTTTTCTCTCCTATTTCCTTCAAAAAAATTAGGTGTAGTAGTGTTATACAAGTGGTACATCAAGGGAGCTATCCCTATCTAGATATTCACCTCATTCTTAGGGTCACCCAAAACATGGAGGTGTTTCATTTGTTCCACTTGGATGAAAAAAGTTGAGACATCCCCTCAAAGGGTGAAAATATAAGTGACAATAATTTTTGGCACACTTGGTAGAACCAAGGTCTAAGAGAATGGGAAGATTATTGGTGTGTCTTTCCTATAATTAACTTTTAGAAGTAAGCAAGCTAACACCAATGGTGACTCCAAATGATAACTTATGGTTGTAAGCAACCTAGGTATATCTATTTGAAAAAAATTATCCATTTTTATGTCTCATTTGACATATGAGGTTGATATGGATAGCTATGGGTAATACTCTATCATGAACCTTCTTATTATCCTTTCTATGAATCACATTTTACTCCTCAACAATCCTATCAAAATGGCTATCAATTCTATGAGCCATGGAAGCCCTATATCCCTTCATTTCCATATCCATATAGACACCATGTTGTTAGACAATCCTATGAATATGAATACTAAGAAACTTATCAAGAAACACCTCTCTATCAGTCACAATATGATCCCTATCATTCATACCATGATGCCTAAAACCTCAAGAGTACTCCTATGAGTCTTGTCATATGAAATTAGATGACTCTATGGATTATATACAATGATATTATTGGAGAGATGTAGCTCTTGATTATGTATTTTCTAGTGCTTCTAATCATCACAAGAATTCACTTCCCTATGAGCTTACTAGTTATTTTCTCTTTCCCAATTCCACTCATAAGCCTTCTGCTTGATCCCAAATTCCATCTCCAACTCATCAACCTTCCAATAACTTCACATTCCATCTCTTTCACATTAGCCTATCCATTAACCTTCAACGTTGCCCCTTCTTGAGGAGGAGCCTATCTTGAGAGAATCAAGTGAAGAAGAGAAAACTCAATTAATGGTTGATTAAGAGGATCTCATGAGTGACTGCGAGGAAGAAATCACCATAGAGACTCCCCTTGGTGAACAAAAGAAAAATCCAAAAGCTAATGCCTACATATTTTAAGGCATGTGTGTTCATAATGCAAACTCTTATGCCTCCATTTTTTTTGGAAGTGTATCCATGAGGAATGTGGCCAAGACTTGAAGAGAGAGGTATTTGAATAAGACTCCAGGTCTGATCATGAAGTTGTAGATAACCATCTCAATCATGAAGTGGAGTGTACTCTCAAGGATGAAGGTCAAGTTACTCCTCAAGAAGTGGTAGTCCTAAGAGAGTATCATGAGATCAAGGTAGAGGAAATAGCTCTTGAAGATGACATTCATGAAGAAGAAGATTTATGGTAGAATTTCAATGTCATATATAACTAATTTGATAAGTTAGGTAAAGATTTTTATTATCCAAAAGATTACATATCTGATGACAAGTTTAATGATGAGTATAATAAACATGGTCTTAAGTGTTCAATCAAACATAAAGATGAAGGTCATTCTATTGGTGGAACCTATTATCATGAATCCATTTGATGATACTAGTTTACAAGTTATAGACATGGATAATGATGTCAATGTAGATATTTTTTTACCTAAAATATAGTTAAGAGATCCATATAAGGTAAAACCACATTTAGGAATGTGGGAACATGATGAAGAAATTTTTTGTGCTTTCAAACATCAAGCACATTATGAGAAGGAGGAGAGCAAGGCTAAGAGGAATATAATATTTCAAAACTTGCACATGAAGGGCTAAATACATGAGAAGGTTGAGACTATTTAGATGTAAAAAGAGTCCATTTCCATATTCCACTTGTATGGATCTACTTGGTTCTCATTAAACATCATGCCAATGAAGTTGGAAAACACCATGAAGAAGATGGAGGCATCAATACTAAAGGACAAAAGGATACATGTCTCACTAAATCCTTCATATCATAAAGCAAGGAAGGTTTAAAAATTCCCCTTTGGCCTAAGAGGTATGTATGATTAATTATTAGTTTTACATATTTGTTTTATATTTACTTGTCCTAAGTTCTTTGAGCACATGTGTGTGTCTTTTTAGTGTGTTTGGTTTGCTTGTGTGTGTCCTTTATTTTGTGTGGTTGAGGTAATTAGTTGTCTTGTCTTGGTCTAGATTTTGGTAAATGGTCTAATTTCTCCTTGTTTTATTTTATAATTTAGATGACTCCTTAAGCCTAATGGACTTATAAGGCTCCTAATCTTTAGTATAGTAGGCATACTACACCTATGAGTCACCAATTTGTTGAACAAATTTGACCCTATAGGTCAAATTAGGAAACTTATAGGTAAAAACTTAATATTTATAGGTTTATATGGGGTTTAATTTTTTTTAGTATCACATATAATAATCTATTTTATCTATTTTAATGTCATCTTAGCCTTGGTCTTAATCCAATTAGTTAATATGTCATTTTGAGTCTTTTAGTAGGCATTTAGGGGTCATAAATGCAAATGGAATAGTTCCCAATGTGTCATAATAATTTTATCTCAAATTTCCAAGAGGTTATATTACATTTCAGGAGTGTCATTTCCATATGAATCTTGCAAGTTATCTAACTAAAAATTAGGAAATTAAGTGAAAAAGGAAGACTTTAGCACTTGTACAGCCCATGAGAGAAGGTGACACAAGGGAGAAGGTTATGGAATGAATATTAAGATTATTAAAATCTAATTAAATTTTTTAAACTATATATAAATTCAAATCTTGAGATAAAACCATTTTACTCCTTTTCACCCTTCTAGACACATAGAACTAGTCTTCAGGTTTGTACTTGGTACGACCAATAAGGGAGGTTTAAAATAAATTAATATTATGGGTTTGTTATAAACTTATTCATATTAAATTTTATGTTTTTTTATATATTAATTGTGACATGTGTTTTATGAATCATTCCTAAGAAGTTGGCATATCTAGTTTGCTTGTTAATCTGTGTACCCTATAGGTTTTGATCTTGTTTGAATGATTTTATATAATATAGTAAATGATATTGGTTTAAAATGATATATAATCCCTCCTATCATGATTTCCATGCTTATTTTCATGTTTGAAAAATATCTCATGGGATAATTAGTTTACTTTATAAGTTGATGTTCTAGGTGAAATGGTAGTCAAGTTCACTATTGTAGAAGGTTATATTCTCTACAAGTGATTCATATGAGTATAATATGGGTTTATACATGTTTAAATTCCATAATAACCACATCATTCCATTTTTGGTCTTATGACTTCATACTTTGATCAAACACTCAGTCTTATCACACTCACAATCAACTTTTTGCCTGCTCTCAGTCATGATGCTTGATATTTGATCATGTTTATAAGGGATTAATGGAGAGTCCAAATGTGTTTTACATGTTATTATTTTATTAATATTTATTTTTAACCTTTCAAATAACACAAATATTCTATGATGGTAGTCATGTGTAGCATATATAGTTAGGCAACCATTAATTTACGTCTATAGGCATCTCTTAGAAAAATGTGACCTTTGGAATAAGGGTAGATGATATTATTTTAAATATTGAAATGTTTTAATTTCATGTCAATTAATTTTTATTGATATTCATTTAAAAATTCATGAGATATACACATTGTTCCAGGTTAACATTCACTACCCTGTATGATGCTAAGTAACTATATGCCTATACAAAGATATTAAGGTACATGTATGTGAGTGTTGAAACATGCTGGAACATTTCCTAAAGTCCTAGTATGTTGAATAGAGAATGGAAGATATATTTTAAGTTTTAAATTAACAAATATAAGTGAGGACCCTGATCAAGCATGAGATGACAATATTTAGGACTCTTTTCCCTAAAAGTGCAAAATAGAGGTCTAAGCCTTTTTGTCAAGATCATATATCATGGTTACCAAAGATCCTAATTCATCCTAATGTGATTATATTTTATTATTTACATGGTATAAGGAATTTTAAAAATTTTAAAGGTAGAATATTATTGGAGACTAATTGTTGGAGACCTCAAAATTACCCATTTATGCACTAAACTCAATCAATGACATCTACAAGATTTTAAGCCTTTAAGCAACTTTGTTTTCCAAGTTGGTAGTTTAAGGAATATTATCATGTATATATGACATTATTGAGTGAAATGGAAGTTAAAGTATCATAAAAATCATAAATAGAGAAGGATTTATTGATTTATTGACCACTACACCACCTATAGGCCTCCTTTTCATCATAAAATGTGTACCTATAGGTTGGCTATAGGGTCACCATGAGGAATGGGATATATACCCTTAATAACATACCTTAATAAAAAAATAATTAATAGGTATAAATTTATCATGGTTTTTAAAGATTCAAGGGGGAAATAAAACATGATTTCAAGGCCTAATTCAAACATATTCACCTACAACCAACTGTAGATGATTGTGATGTAATAGTGAGCTAAAACACATTGCCTAGGTGATGGTCTAGCCTAAGTAAGCTAGATATAGGCCCAAATAATTACTTGATAATATTTGAATGTGTAAAATAAGAAAATTTTAGGTTTTATAGGTATAATCCATTCAATTAACCTATATTTGTACCACTAAATCAAAAATATATAGTCAGCTATAACTGGGACAGACAATGAAGTGGAGGGTTATGCAATGAGAGGCATGAGAAAGGTTAGAATGAAGAATAGAAATAAATCATATCCATTATGATGATATAAATATTTAATTATCTCCATTACTTAAAAATAAGGTACTAAAGGGACTATAATAATGCAATTCATAACCCATAGCATGAAACCCTTCACATTGTCTTTTTGCCTAGCAGTCTATCTTGAGTTTTAGTGCATTTGAGGGGCCTAATGACATAACTAAGTGATATAATTTTGTGGATGTAATATATATTAATAGATTAATCCTGTCCAACATTTACCATTATCTAAAAAAATAGGTTTGTTCCCTCCTTTTGTCTCAAACAGAGGGCACTTCCTTTGTGCATAAAACATGCAGTCTTGGAAAAGATAGGTGTGAAGAGTTGACCAAAATATATAAGGACATTTAAAGAATGTGTAATGAGTTAAAACACATCCATATAAACATTATGAATCAATAATATAAGGAATAATCTCATCCAAGTTTCTTATAACTCCAAGAGTTGCAGTCAAGCCTAAAGGGTAGGGTTTTGTCCTAGTGTCCAAATGGGGAGTCATTCACACTTCTAGCCTTAGATATGAATTATAACCTATTGGATGATTATTTTTGTATCCAAAAATAGGTTTTTGATATTGTGTAAGGTATAATATTTTTAGGGGAATCCATTTTTTTATCTCAAAGGCAACATTAGGCTTGTGTAGATGAAAGGAAGGGCTTGATAGGCTAATTTTGAATGCTTACATCTCCTATGAAGATTTGAATGGATATATAAAACATTTGGATGTGTTGAAAAGGGTCCTTAAATTTTTATTCATGATTTTTTTTCAACTTCAACTTCCCATTTTTATGGACAAACCTTAAGAGTAAGAATGAGGTTAAAACCCTTGTTAAGCCCTTGGAAGGACCCAATTGGGAAAATGAGGTTAGATGGATATATAAATGGGTGAGATTGACAATTAAAGTTATTTAACCTTGAATAAATCTCTCTTATTATAATCCCCATGCTTTTGGACTATATATAATTGTATGAATCAGGTACAAAACAAGGTTTTCTTGACCTTTTTATGTGTTTTGCAGGTTATAGGAGTCTGAAGATGAAAATCACATGAAGGGGAATATTAATACTTAATATAACTCCCCATGATAATTTATTTATTTATAACAACTCTTAGGTGCCTCAATAAATAGCTTCATCTTAGGCAGTCAAAACTAACATAGTGAGCATGATGGTGAGAAGTGTGAAATCTTTAAGTGGATTAATTTTTAAAGTGTACCTAAGTATTATAAATCCATAAGTGTCTTAAAAAGTTTCATCCACTCCATAAAATTTATTTACATGTAAAATTTAAGTCAATTTTGAGGTCAAGTGTGAGGGGTGATTGAAAGAGGAATTTTCTTAGAGTGCAGGTAGTGATAGCTCATTTCCAGATGATTCTAAATGACCAAGACTACAACCAATACATGTAGAGGCATGTATATAAACCTTACCCTTAATTCCAATCATTATACCTATCCATATTTATTTTTTGGACGTTCAACTAGGGCTAAATCATGAAATCAATTTTTTGAGCCAAAATGAGAACTCCTATGCCACTTTTCATGAGTTTCATGACTCTGGAAAGCCACTTATCTCTTATAAACTTGCATGGTCCATTTAAAACCATCTTATTATGCACATTTAACCAGTTTTATCAGATTTAAAAGTGTCCTTGTGAACTTTGGACTTCTCTTTTCTCCTCTCTCTCTCTCAAGTTATATAAGATCTAGCCATTTTGGCCTTTGTAAACTATATTCCACCTGAGTATGGTTAATCCCTGCTCAGTTACATACCATGGATCAATAAACACTATTGATTTTTAAATCTTCCATGACTATTCATAGTGTGTTTTACTTGGATGATTAACCTTGCTTAGTGATGACTCTTGTTTCCTTAGCATGTTGTCTCATTCTCTCACCTATTTGTAGTTTAAAAGCTTCTTCTTATGGGTCATGTGAAGTGTTCTATAAAGTATAAAGGTTTCATAAGTTAACCTATTCAATAGTGTCATTATAGACCTATTTTCAAGTCCTCCTAGCCTAAACATTCAACGTAACCTCATAATGAAATATTGATGTGAGAAGATACAAATTGGAGAAGTGTATGTTTGGCTAGTCCCGTGTTCTCATGTGTAACATGAAACTAGTTAGTAGTCATCAAATAATTTTGTGTATGACCTCATTTATGATAGTTTTATTTTATTTTTATCTCTCCCTTTTCCCTCACAAATTTTATGTGTATTAGTATTGTAATGGTGGTACATCAAGGGAGCTATCCCTATTTAGATATTCACCTCATTATCAGGGTCACCCATAACCTAGAGGTGCTTCAATAATGCCACTTGTATTAGGAAAGATGAGACATCTCCTAAAAGGGTGAAAATCCAAGTGATGCCAAGAAATTATCAAGAAGTTTGGAATGGAGGACAACAAACTAATTAGTACTTCCATGATTATTGGTTGCAAGTTGAGTAAAGAAGATGAGTCCCTTGATACAAATCAGACTATGTATAGATCAATGATAGGTATATTGTTATACCTAACCATGTCAAGACTAGATAACATTCTAGTAGTGTGCATGGTTATAATATTTTTGGTTGTTCTTAAAGATTCACATGTCAATGCTGTGAAAAGGATCTTTAAATACATCAAGAGCAAAATTGATTATGGCCTATGGTACCCTACAAGTGAAGATTTCACTTTGAAAACATATACAAATGTTTATTGGGAAAGAAGTGTGGATGATAGAAGAATCACTAGTGGTGGTGAATTTTTCCCTAGAAATAGACTTATTTCATAGCTGAGCAAAAAGTAAGAGTCAATCACTCTTTCTATAGTAGAAGTAGAATATGTTATAGAAGTGCCATATTGCACTCAAGTATTGTGGATGAGTCAGACACTCAAGGACATCAAGGTATAATACAAGGCTCCTATCTCTATTATTTTTGATAATTCAAATGCTATTATTATATCAAATAATCTAGTGATGCATTCTAGAACCAAACACATATCAATCAGTTATCACTTTTTAAGAGAGAGGGTTATAGATCAAGAGGTCACAATAGAATATGTGATAACTAAGGACAAAATTTCAAACATATTTCCCAAACCTATTCCTAAGGAACAATTTTAATATCTAAGATAGAAGTTGGTAGTGGTGGCTCCTACATCATGTCACTAGATCCTAGTGATAGGGTATGAGTCTAGGGGGAGTCTCAAATAACCTTTGTTAATCCCTAAAATAAGAACAAAAAGGCAACTTAGGTATGTTTATCTTCTAAAAATTTATAATGAGTTAAAATATATAGAGTTTTGGACAAAATCCTTTATTTAATAAAGGGGGAGACATATTTGGTCAAATAGTCAACTAGTGTCCCTTTGCCATTGATGACAAAGGGGGAGGAAAAGTGCAAATGCTCTCTTTGCAAGAAAAAGAGAAAAATGTTCTCTAAAAAAGTTTAGATAAAAAGTGAAAATGTCAAAGAAGAAGTAGAGCAAGTGTCCAAGTTATATGATAAATATAGGTCTATCACATAACAGAGTGTATCATGGGTCAAAGGCCCAATAATCACTAACAATCTTATATTTTCTTATGATTCTTATTATGCATTATCATAGGCTTTAATAGTAATATATTTTGGTTGTATATCAGTTGTCTTATATCTTAGATGCTTGATGAGCTTCAAAGACATAATATTCAAGCTTGATCCATTATCTATGAGGATATGTTTGACCGTGTGTTGCATGATGACAACTTTAATAGAGGAATGACATATCACTTTGGTCCAAGGTAAACTATTGGCCTATGGATAGGTGTCCAACTAAATCTTGGAATTTATCTGGTATAATGTCATTTGGAACTTGGGATTTAACCTAAGAGTTTTGTTATGATATTCTTTTAAATAGTAGATGTATACAATAAATCCCAAATTGATATCTGTGTGGGTGTATTCTAGATTTGATCCATAGTGTCATATGACTTTTCCTTAACAAAGTTGATTAGATTATTCCTAGAAAACACAATGGGTTGTATTGGGAAATTATCAAGATGTTATGGGCCTGAGATGGTAATCTTAGACTGCCAATTTGTGATTATATAATCTAGATTAGATAAAAGACTGTTGCTACTAAAAAATGATGGAGATAGGCTAGAGATGATATTTCTTGATTATTGGTGCACTTGGTTGTGGTCATAGTTAATGAAAATTTATTGACATAATGTCCTAAAATGGTAATTATTGTTTGTTATTGTTCTTGGCTATGTTCATGGGTCAATAAATGATTACTAGTATAGGTAGGTTGATTGGTATTGTTAGGCCATGGTCCTGGTCTATTGACACTTGGTCTAGGATTTATGGTAATGGTAAAAACATGACCACCCACAATATGACCTATAAATTTATTGTAGTAATGTGCAAGTGTGTGGTAAGTCTATTGGTTATTGGGATCATTTTGGCCTTGGTTCCTCCCATTCACTTGATGTTGTTTTTTATGTTGATATTGTTGTTATTATTATAGATATTGATGATTTTATTATTGATTTTTTTGTTGTTTTGTTATTTGTTTTTGTTAATATTGATTGGTATTGTTATGTTATGGAAAAGGATTTTGGTATATACCCAAGTTCTGATTGGACATAGATGCTCTATTATCAAATTTAATCACTCCATTTTCTAACATATTTTCAACAATGTGATTCAACTACACATAATGGCAATTAAATGTCCATAAAAATGGTGGTATTCACATAAATCATGCTTTCTATACTAATATGGATATGATATACCCTTAAAATAGTGTTTTCAAATTGCTATAGTTAGTTTACAAAACACTATTTTGATTGGATCACCAAGGTCATTGAAGACTCTAGGAGTAGGTCTTATTTTTGGAGGAAGGGTTTGCAAAAGTGGTGGTTGTGGCATTTGAGGAGTTATTCTAGGTTTCTATGTAGGTTGTAATTATTGAATGGGATGATGATAAGGAATGATATGTATTTTTGGTATGGGTTGAACAAATTGTGTTTATACCATTTGGAAATGGTGTGACTCAGTTACTCCATTAACAACAATTTTATTTTTGAGGTTGTATGTTTTGGATTGTTTATATTTTTTAGCTTGATCTGGTGTAGACGTTTGTGCATGGATTAGATTATGGCTCTAACTTGAGCATGCATGTTTATTTTGACTCTAATTCTAATTTGAGAAGGTTGAATTAATAATCCCTTTATTTATAATGGCCTTTTATATCTATAAACCTTTGACAATAATATATTTTAACATGTGTGGACACTGAAGCTCTACATGATATCATATCTCACTATGTAAATTTTTAGTAAATATAACAGCCAATTATTTGTCTAGTAGGCTCTGGGTGAAGTGACTAGTAAGTGCTCTCATCTCTATAAGTATCCTGAAATAATTTCCCCAAATTTTTACTTATCTTGAGTCAAATATACCAATGAAATATCATGATCAAGATTATAGGAGAAATTTTTCACAAACTTGTCTGAGAGATCATCAAAATCATATACTAAATTTTTGGCAACTTGAGGAACCATTCTAAACCCTATCCAACTAGACTTCAAGGAAAAGAAAAGGAGTAGGTAGATTTCACTATAATAAAATGGTTTGAAAGTGACAAATAACGCTATTATATGTTCCTTAGGCTCTCCTTTACCCTTGTTCTTTTCAAATTTTGGTGGTTCATAACCTAGAGGAAATGGTATCTGAAGATACTCCATGTTAAAAGGGTATGAACACACATCATCTAATTTAAATATCTTACTCTAATTCCATGTTTTAATGGTGGAAATTTCATCCTTAATTTTTTTTAGTTTGTGGGCCAATAAACTTGATGTTAAACTTTGTTGGGTTTCATTGGTACACCTTCATTTAACCAATCTATGTTGGTGTCAATTCTTACCATGGCTAGTGTCCAAGGCTATCTGTAGTAAGGTATCTATTATTTTTAGATAAAAATGTTGTTTGGGTGGGTTTTGGTGTTGTAATAACTTAAATATCTACTCCTTATAATATAAACTAATCCAGAGAAGAAACACACTTGCTTGAATTATAAACACACCAAATTGCTAAATTGAATACTCTAAAAGAAATCACATAATGATGTGAAGTAAAAACACTAAAACCAAATATAAAACATATTGGAGGTATAATAAATGAAATTGGGGTGAATTAGTGATGCAAACAATTCAATTATAATTCCAAAACTTTAAACTCTCAACCATTCAATATAAGCAATCATGACGCATACAAACTAGTTATTACAATGACCAAAGGAAATATGCAAGATCAACATTAATAACACAAGGGTCATGTGGGAAAACATCATGGGGGATAAAAACCACTCTAAATTATTAAAAAAAATTGGACTATATTCTTATAATGGATTCACAAATAAGAGACTTTAGTGAATCACCCACTTCACAAGAAACATCAACCCTAAGAATGAACAATCACCCACTTATCCTAGATGTTGAGCACCCACATAACACTTTATGATATCAACAACTCTATAAATCTGATTTAATTTTAATATATTGGAGAAGCAATGAATATATATTCTCTTCAACCCTTGACACTCTCTCAAACCTTCACACACAAGCAATGCAATCAAAATAACCTTTTGGATCACTTTACACCTCTTTTCTCATTCTCAACATTCAAGCCTACAATAAAACTTCATAAATATGACATATAGGTAATTAATATATTCATAAATATAATTTAATATTCAATATAATCACCAAACACTCTCACACTTCTCATTTCTTCTCTTGTCAACTATAGAAACCTTCATATTTGTTTATGCCCTTTGAGAATTTCAGTGGGGTGAAATACAAAAAAGGGCATTTGAGAATTTGAAGAATAGACTTTGCTCAGCCCCTATTCTTGCCTTTCCAAATTTGCATCAACCTTTTGAGTTGATAACAGATGCATCTAAATATGCCATGGGAGCTGTCATCATGCAACATGGCCATCCTATTACATATCACAGTGAAACTTTCATTGATACAGTAAGTAAATATCCAACATATGATAAGGAGCTCTATGCCATTGTGCAAGCCTACAAATAATGGAAACACTGACCATTTTTTATTTATATTTTCAAGATAATGTCCTTTGTCATATGGGGCACATGTATGTTCCAGTTGTAGAGCAACAAAATATGATATGGGAAGCACACTTCAGTAGGACAACTGGACACTTTAGTATTGAAAAGACATTGGAAATTCTTTAAAAACACTAATACTAGCCCCATATGTGAAAGGATGTGGAAATATATCTCAAATATTACACCCTATGTGTGATAGCTAAGCCAAAAAATAAGAAGCAATGATTGTACATGCCATTTCCATAACCAACCAGGCCTTGGGAATCTATCTCAATGTATTTTCTCTTAGGTTTTCCCACTTCAAAACATGGTAAGGACTGTATTTTTGTGGTAGTTGATCATTTTTCAAAAATGGCTATCATGATTGCTTGTAAGAAAAATATATCTGCTAAGGAAATTGCTCAACTATATTTTAGTCATGTATGGCTCCATTTTGGTCTCCCCAAGTCCATTGTCTTAGATCAAGATAGCAGGTTCCTGAGCATCTTCTGGTCCACTCTATGGAAGATGATGGATACTAAGCTGATGAAGTCCACAGCCTTCCATCCATAGATTGATGGTCAAATAGAGGTGGTAAACCACTTGATTGTTCACATGATTTAGATGTATCACTCCAAACATCCATGCACATGGGATGAGGGACTTATTTTCATACAACATGGATATAATCAAGTGCTACATAGCTTGACCAAGCACAATCCATTTCAAGTATGTTTTAGGTTCTAACCCATAACACCAATTGATATAGTTGTTCCATTTTCCACCATGGAATACACACCTCATGGGAGATCTAAGGTAGTAAAAGCAAAAAAATTTATTGAACAAATGCAACACATCCAGCAATAAGTTCATGAAATCTTGGAGAAGATGAATCAGAGATATAAGCAATGCCATGACAAACATAGGATTGCACACCATTTTTCTATGGGTGACAAGGTTTGGTTGTGGCTTCAGAAGGAATGACTTGCAGGCCCACATAGAAAGATTTGGCCTCTACAATATGGTCCCTACGACATCACTAGAAGAGTTGGAGAAAATGCTTTTGAGTTGAACCTACTAGCCTACCTTGGTCTGCAATAAATATTCAATGTGGAGCTCCTTAAACCATATCACCCACCTCTATTGGAAACTTCAGTTATAGTAGAACAACTAGACATTGATGAGCTTGATCCATAGTTTTTTTCTTCAATGTAAGAGGATCAAATTGTGGATACTTGGATGAAGACAACAAAAGGATGCTCTATTCCACTTTTTCAAGTGTTTAAAAGGGGCTAGCTTAGCCATCAAGGTGAGTGGCTCATAGAGAATCAAATCAAGAAAAAAATACCACACCTAATGGGTAACATTGACACAATGTGGACCATTGATTTTCAAGGAGGGAGGAATGATTTGGGCACTAATTTAGGCGACAATTTGGGTGACAGTTCCACCCCAATTGATGATGGAACTTCTGGGAGCCATAACTTTTGCACCGTAGCTCCAATTAACTAGTTGTTTGAATAGTTGGAAAGATAAGAATGAGGATAACATCATGAAATGACATGGATATTTTTTAAATGAAGTTTTACCCTTGAAAACCCAATCAAAGTGCCTCAAATTTCAATTTTAGTACTACAGTCTAAAATTAGTAATTTCTCAAATTTTGTATTGTTTTAAATCTTGGAAGTTGAACCACTTAATATCCCTCAAGATTGGTGACCTTACACATCCTCCCCATGCTTTCAAAATGTGTATAAATTAAGAGGTAGCCCAAAATGTGAAGACAAACATCTCTTCCTAGAGATAAACATATATTTGTATTGCGATCTTGCGTAATACTACATCTCTTCTCAGAGAATTCATTGTTATTGTGTTATTTATATGCTATTGAGATATTTATCAACCAGAACTTTCCATATTTTAATAAAAGCTTGGGTAGTTTCATTTTAAAGTTTTTTACAATTTATAAAGTGGGCCAAAGTGTTTTCAAAAAGATCACTAGTTTAGAACTCTTTGACTAAAGCATTTACTAAATATTTCAAACTAGTAATATAATGAGTTTTAAGTTTGTTTTACCAATATAAAACATCACCCATGATGGTTTTGGCTAGGATCTTGGTAGAGGAAAAGGTATTAAATTTAACCAAATCATTATAAATATTTACAAATGTTTTGAGATGAAGAGTAGGATCAGTTAACTTATTGTAAGAAATGGTAGGGGTGATACCTCCTATATCAATATTATCAATTTGAGTGGTAAGAGCTTATTTTGAAGATGTTTAATGGTTTTTTTGACCAAAGGAGGTTGAGGGATGTGATTTCCATGGGAATATAAAAGAGGAGGTGGGGGAACATTTTTATTATTGATGCCCCAAGATATTGGTTGAAGATGAGTTTGAAGATAGAGAAAGTAATTTTGCATTCTTATCATTTGATTTGTATTGAGTTTGAAAAGTATTCATTTGATTAAATGTTTGTAATAAGATTTTTTGGGATTGATTATCATTGTTAGAATTACTTTAAGCATTAGCATTAAAAGGAGTGGCTTGGGTACCATTATTGGTGTCGATAGGAGATTAAGAGGAAGTATTAAAATGTGAGGCATTAGTGGCAAAATTTGATTGTGTGGGAAAAGATGGAATAGACAAGGGAGGAGAAGAGGAAAAAATAGAAGCATGATTACCATGGATAGAAAATGATTCACTAGTTGAAGAGTTAAGGAGAGTGTGTCTTGGGAGAGACCCACTAGATGTAGAACCTATCATGTTAGTGGATATACTAGGAATAGAAGTAGAAGAAGATAAAGAAGAAGAGGTCATAGTATGATAAGGGGTCATAATAGAGGGAAAAGGATAAGAATCAAAGAAAGTATTATCCTAAAATCCATGTGAGAATGTGGGAGAAGGTGAATGAGGCTATTCAGCTTGACCACTAATCATGATATGGTAAATGTTAGAAGGATCATTTCATCGATGTTGAGGAAATTAAAAGATAAAGAAAAGCATTTTATGGGTATAATATAATTTGGTTGATCTTCTAGGGGGAGGAATATGATGAGAATAAGAATGAGGAGGGGTCCCATAGTTCATTGTGCAAGTGGATATATTAAAAATACTCTCATCCAAATCATCTTATGGGAAACCCTATGAGGCTTGGTAAAAATCATCGTGTCTATTGAATTCAACTCAATATTATCTTCAAATAAAAAGCTAATGATGAAGGATAATGACTAAAAAAGGCAAGAGAGATGTAAAATCAAGGAAATAGAAAGTGACATAAAACTATATAGAGTCAACTAGGTCAACCTTGCATAGAAAATAGGTCCTAAAAACTATATAGAGTCAACTAGGTTAACCTAGCATAATAGATATAGGATAAAAAAGTGTACAAGGTCAACCTAGCATAATAGACAAGGAAAACAAATAGCTTGTAAGAGGCTATGTCGATAAAAATGACTATGTACTAAGACAAGAATTTTTTTTGAGTTAATAAAGCAAGCAATTAAAGGAAATAAATAATCAATTAGATTAATTAGGTTGATCCAATTGAGGCACACAACACAAAACCTTGCACCAACATTTAATAATGTAAGTTTTTACAATACAACATAAAATTGAGAAAAGAGAAAGAAATCAACATGGAAAGTAAAAGCTAACTAAGTGGTCAACCTGAATGTTGTTATATTATTAGAGTGAAATTTTAGATGTGATAATAATTTGGTTGTAAGGAAAGAACTAAAAATCAATTTAAGGATGGTTTCAGGATGTTTGGGCTGAAAGGGATCTATATTGGGAATGGTACATGCTTGGTATAGGGGCCTACCCCCTCACTTCACACACCTTAGTGATAAGAGTGTCGAGTGCTTAGCCAAAATATACCATTAACCACATGTTTATACTTGAAAAAAAACCAAATTGGCTTCTCCCTTGTTGATGAAATCCAAGTAGGTTGGCCTTGGGTAGACAATTGTTAGAATGCATTTTAAGTTATTTTGACTAGGTAGTGTGTGTATAAAATAGAAAATAGTGCAACTAAATATTATATTAAAAAACCATATAATTAAACTATGTGATATATTCTAAGCATGCAAGAAACAAGAAATGAAAGTGTGAGCTTATTAATAGTATATAAGGGTTAATTACAACTTTGAAACACATTACAGTATCAATTTATTTGATAGTGTATGTAAATCTAAGCTATAGAAACCAAGCAACATGTGAAAATCTAAGAACAAACATGTGGTAGAAATTTTCAAGACCCAAAAAGCTATGAGGCTCTATGAGGGTCCTTGGTGTGGGCCATTATCGAATAACCTAAATCTTTTTTGGATCAACATAGGCCCCTTCCTCATTCACAACATACCCAAGGTACTAAATTGTTTTCATCTTGAATGTGCATTTGTCAAGATTTGCATACAACTTGTGATCCTGAAGAGTTTGAAGCACCTTACGAACATGTTGCAAATGCTCTTCCCATGTTCTGCTATAGATTAGTATGTCATCTAAGTAGACAACCATGAATTAGTTGGTGACGGGTCATAGGATATCATCCATCATCCTCATGAAGGTTGTAGGTGCATTAGTTAAGCCAAAAGGCATAACCAACCATTCAAAGAGCCCCTCCTTAGATTTGAATGCAGTCTTCCAAAAATCAGTGGGATCAATGGGAATTTGGTGATAACGAAATTTGAGATCAATTTTGGTGAAGAACATTGCACCACGGAGCTGGTCCAGTAGGTCATCACTCATGGGGAGAGGATAGCAATTCTTCACAAATATTTTATTTAGGGCTCGATAGTCAATGTAAAGCCTCCATGTTCCATCTTTCTTTGGTACCAAGACAATTAGGATACCACAAGGTGAAGACCTTGGCCTGATGTGACCCTTTTGGATCAATTCTTGAATCTATCTTTTCATCTCATCATTCTCCAAAACTGATCTGTGATACAAATGACTGTTAGGTAAAGGTGATCTTTGGATCAAATCGATAGAATGTTTTACCTAGCAATGTAGTGGAACTCCTGTGGGTAACTTGAATAAGTCATCATATTCTCCTATGATTTATCCTATCTACTTCTATTATTGTGTTGATTGTGTAGTCAAGATTACAACATCAGCCTTCTTGGATTTTTGTGGTTTTACCACCATGAGAACAAATTGATTTGTTTTCTCCACCAATCTCTTGCATTTCTTAGCACTAATTAGGGAGACAAATATGGGAGGTGGTACCTCTGGTACCCTATAGCACCATGTTCCAAGAGTGAGGGTGATCCTTTAGGTTCATGATTCATAGATGCCATGTCGCTCATACATGAATGACTGACCAAGGAGTACATCACAAACATCTAGATTGACCACATCACACAAGAATTCATCTTGGAATGGTTTTATAGCATATGAAAGAAGACACTGATGGGTGACATGAAGGTCTCTCCTTGGGCTCAACCATCCAATACTATAGGGCTTTGGATGAGGCTTTATGGATAGATTTAGACTTTTCACAACTTTAGTAGAGATTAAATTCTTTTGACTCCCACTATCAAGAATGAAATGCAAAGGCTTACCTTTTACCCATTATTTGGAGTGAAACAATATTTCCTTGTCATCTGGTCTTTCCTCATGGGTATGTGATGAAGTGAAAATGGTATCAGGCTTAGCATCTACAATTTCTTCTTCGTCCTCTTTAACTGTGGGTTGTGTATGAGGTAGAGTAGTAGATGTCAAGTATTGTGACTCAAAAATTAGTGACTTGATGGCTCAACATTCTTCTTTGGAGTGAGTTCCATTTTTGTGGTAATCACACTAGTTTTTAGCCTTCCCCTTCTAAGATTTCTTATCTTGAAACTCCTTTTGATTCCAATTTTGGCCTCGTGTTTGACCTTCCTTGTCACTTTTCCATTTTGAGGGTTGACTCTTTGTATTCTTTTTGCCATGCTTCTATTTAATCTTCCTTATGAATTTGTATGCCTCATCAAGGGTTTCCAAATTGAAGATTTCCATTTCCCCTCGTATGTACCATTGTAGTCCACCACAATATTTGAGAGTCTTATGTTTCTCACTTTATTGAATGCCCAATCTTGTAGACAAAGAATTAAAAGTGTCTGTGTAATCTTGAATAGATTGGTCCTTACCTTGGTGAAGTTGTTGCCACTGTATGTATAGATCATCATATGCTCTGATGGGATACTATTCTTCTTTCACCACTTCCATAAAATCATCCTAGGTAGGTTCCACCTCAAGGCTGATGTCATCTATACTAAACCTCTTTTTGTACACTTCCCACCAGTTTTTCATAGGTAATGATGATTTCAAAAGAGCAAAAGTAATATTTTCTCCATCGGTGAACTTATTTATAGAGAAGTAGGAAGATAGTTGATCCAACCAATTTTCTACTACATCAACATTGATTTTGCCTTCAAATGTAGGAATATCAAAATTTACTTGAACCTTGAAGGGTGTTGGGGCACTGAAAGGATGTTCCCTAGATGAGGAGCCAAGAAGTAGAGCCACAGTGCTAGGATTTCCCACTGAAAGTGTTTGAAGAATTTGGGCAAATTATTGTAACATCTACACTTTTTGCCATTAGAGGGCTTCATTCACCATTTCCTTAAAAGGATCAGATGTCTTAGTGTTGTCCACCATTTGAATTCATTTAGAGCAAACAGGTAGAAAATTTGGAAGCTCTGTTGTTTCCCACCCAAGCTTCTTGTAGCCTAACCTCATCCTCAGGATCATACACTCTCAACACAAACCGCTCTGATACCACTAATCCAAAACTTAGAATTTTTGGTTGATAAATGTCTAAATAGCATAGAAATAACACAATAATAATGAATTCTTTGAGAAGAGATGTAGTATTACTCAATATCGTAATACAAATATATGCTTATCTCTGGGAAGAGATGTATGTCTTCACATTTCAAGTTACCTCTTCATTTATACACATTTTGAAAGAATAGGGAGGATGTGTAAGGTCACCAATCTTGAGGAAGATTAAGTGGTTTGACTTCCAATATTTAAAACAATACAAAATTCGAAGAATTACTATTTTTAGAAACTTACTTTTTTTAGACTGCACTACTAAAATTGAAATTTGAGGCACTTCCATTAGGTTATCGGGGATAAAACTTAATTGAGTGGATCTAAATGCCATTCAATAATTTTATCCTCATTCTTATCTTTCCAATGGTTCAAACGGTGAGTCAATTGGAGATATGGTGCAAAAGTTATGGCTCCCAGAAGTTTTGTCATCAATTGGGGTGGAACTATCACCCGAATTGTCACCTAAATTGGTGCCCAAAACACATTCCTCAACCTCATTTGGTCAAGAAAACCATTAAACATCTTCAAAATAAGCCTCTTACCACTAAAATTTCTAATATTGATATATGAGGTATCACCCCTACCATTTCTTACAATAGGTCAACTATTCCTACTCTTCATCTCAAAACATTTGGAAATATTTATAATGATTGGATTAAATTTAATACCTTTTCCTCTACCAAGATCCTAGTCAAAACCCTCATGGGTGATGTTTTATATTGGTAAAACCAACTTAAAACTCATTATATTACTATTTTTAAATATTTAGTAAATGCTTTAGTCAAAGAGTTCCAAACTAGTGATCTTTTTTAAAACACTTTGGCCCACTTTATAAATTGTATACAATTTGAAAATGAAAGTACCCAATCTTTTGTTAAAATATGGAAAAGATTGTCCAAAAAATGTGAAAATAACATGGTTGATGATAGCCTTTTCCATCTCTTTATCAATTCTCTTTTTCCTAAGTTACAATATTGGGTTTGTACTCTCTCTCTTTCCAAGTACTTTAGAGGAGGCCATTGACCAAGATAAAATTCAATATTTCCTTATGCATAAATTTGAGCCACCCCAACCTTCTATAGATCCTTTCATATTACTCAAGAACAAAAATCATAATGCTACCAAAGATGGTATCATAGACTCTTATGATACCATTCACACTATTCAAGTTGTTATTCTTAACCAATCCTCAGAACTAACTCCCCCTTCTCAAAAATACACCAATCCTAACTTATCTTCATCTACTAAAATTAATATTCACAAAACCTTATCCTTAGATATATTATTGAAACATCTACATAGGCATCTACCATGATAACTTGATCCCACTCCTGCTATGAAATCTTAGTATGATCCTAGTAAGTTTTGTTGGTTTCATGTTGATTGGAGTCATTCTCATGAGGCATGTAGGAATATTCATAATTTATCTATGGATTTTATTATTGGTCCTAATTTTAATCATGATTATATCATTAAAAAGTTTCAACAAGCCTATGACATTATTTTTAAGGCTCATGAAACACATACTAAATCCCAAGCCTTGAATCAAGCTAATGCTCATTCGGATATCTATGAAGACCCTCTTCCTAATCATAAACCTAATTAATATACCCAAGATAAGCCCACCCCTTTCACCAACAATATATAAAGTATTTTTGAGCCCACTTCTAAAGATAATGTGGTCAATATCACTATTATGTAAAGGGTGGTTGCTATTATTGATCCTCAACCTATCTACACTCCTCCATTGTCCCAAACATTGCATGTTATCTAGGATTCTTCTCCAACTCATATAAATGAGTTGGGATAAGATGACATTATAACCTTTGATGAACCAATTCCAAATCCTCCTTTAGATAACACTTCCCATTTTATTTCTACCATCCCTCTATCTTTTTTACCTTACACGAATGACAATCAAGATTCTATCAACACTTCCTTTACCTAATCTCAACCTACACCTGAACCAACTACTTCTCATTTTCAACATCATTTACAACCTTGTTCTAAAACTTCTCCTTCTAATCAAAAAACATTTTAATGCACTTCAACTCCTCCTTTTGAGAATCCCATTAATCACTATGCACCTATTTATAACAACCTTCTTATGGGTTATAATGAGTGGGATCTCATCATGGAACTCACTAATCTCCCATCTCAAATTCCATTCCTTGAGCTTATGAGGACCTATCCGAATCATCAAAACCATCTTATGAAACTCTTATTCAAAATTAACATCCCTCATCCTCCCCTAATAGGATGTGAAGCAACCTTATCTAGATCTCAAGATAGCATGTTATAAGAATGTGAATAAATGTCCATCCATGTTGATGAAACAATGGACACTTCTTTTTCCTTAAAATTTATCATCACTTTTATGATTCTTGATGAGATTATGCTTCATGAAGATGATCATCCTCGATTCATTAGTGTCTAAATTGGTGATATCCAAGTCAAGTATGTATTGATTTACAAGGGTTATAACACTTATGTTGCCTCTCTCAATTTTATCAAAATATTTGGATATTCTAAATTCAATCTCAAGTCCACATAGCACATGTCAAGGATATCATCGAAGGAAAATTCCTACTTTAGGTTTTGTGTACCTTCCCATTACCATTGCACCTATCACCATTCATGTGAAGGTGATGATATTTAACTTTCCTCTATCTTATAACATCTTAATTGGTAAGTCGTAGACTCACCATATGAGATATATTTCTTCTTCCACTTGCCAATTCATTAAATTCCCTCACAATGGATTCATGTATAAGATTTAATGTGACACTAACCCTTGGAATTTTGAATAATTCCAAGACCATGGTGTCTTCAATATTACTACTCTTGAACCTTTACTTAGTGTTGTATTTGTGAGTATTAATAATTCAAATTTCCAATCAATTTCATTTGAGGTTACAATGGGTATCCCAAGATCAATGGGAATATTCCTCATAACCTCTTATATTATAATGATGATGAGCTTTATGAGATCAACCTAAATATTAAAAATATTGATATCTCACCTCATCTCATCTCTCAACTTCTTCCTTCTTTGCAACCTCATTCTTACAAACCTCCTTATGATGATATTCATGTTGTCTTAACTAAGACTCAACATTTTATTCATCACACTTCATGAGATGACAAATACATCTATACATGAATCATTGGTCTTCACACACTTAAATGTAATGATGGTTACACTTTAGATGATCCATTCTTAGGTAGTCTTGTCCAGGCCCATGATGTAAAGATTATCCATTATTGTTCTTCTTTGCTTTAGTCTTTTAGTGATTCTTCCCATGTTCCATCATTTATAGTTCCTAATTTTAGTACTTTTCCTCTTTATCATATGGTATATATGGTGTTAACACCTCTAAATTTTGAGGAACCTTGTAGTAATATGTTCATGGATCATGTTATGACTTGGCCTTACCACTTTACTAGGTACCTTCACCACTATAGCCTGATTATCCCTAAGATGTGTGTGACCCTCCTTTAGCCTTCTATAGACCCCGCCACTCCTTTAGTAGAGCCTACATTAGATCCCATCCTTGATCTTACTATAGTTTATCCCATTCTTTCTCCCACTATAGTTGAGCATGTTTAGACTCCTAAAAATTTTAAGTACATCCCTACTTTTGATCTCATATCTCCTTCTGTTGAGCCCAATTTCATCCCTTCCCCACCATCACCTTCTCTTGGTGATGGTTTGCTTGATTTACCTTAGATGGATCTATTTCCCTCCAAATGGGTTGATGAGCCTTCCTAAGATCCTTCCATTCCTATTACATCTCCAACTATGAGTACTTCTACTAAGCCTACTCATAGGTGTATCTATTACTTCCATGACACAAATAACCATTCTTCCATGAATTGTTGCAAGTTGTGATAATGTATTGATACTTTGCATCCTTCTTCCCCTCAAACTTTAGATAAGTCCATACCTCCCTTGAAGGTACTTCCTAAGTATATTCCTAATTATGGATTGGTGTATTGTATTTGACACCAATGTGGTACCCATCACATTGATCATTCCCACATCCTTCAGTAACACCTTAAAGATCACCTTATAATTATTATTAGACCTTCTACCATTCTTCCCATAGGTTATTCCCATAATAAGGATCCCCATTCTTCTCCCTTGGTTCCACATCTAGTGTTTCCATCACATATTATGCTCCCTTCATCACCATCTATTTCTCCACTTTTGGACCTTCCCTCACCTGTGGATCCTTCTCCACCTATGAGTCCCTCACCTAGGGATCCTTCTCCACTAGTGATTCATGAATATCCCATAGATTCTAATCCCATGCATCCTTTTGAGAATCCCTTGCATGATATCCCTCCTCATCATGATCCATCAAGCATTCATACCTTTTCTATTAAGGATATTATATGAGAAGTATTTCCCTAGTTTTCACTAAAGATATATGAGACATTAGCAGTAATTCGTATCCAACTTCATTGAGACTTATCACATGTTCTAGATAATGTGTGGGAAAACATATCAGTATTTATGAACACATGCATGGTGTTTTTTCCATTTTAATTTTTGATTGGGTGTGTGCTCCAATCTTATCTTTATCTATTTATTACATCATTTGACGTTATGTCAAAGTCTTATTTATCTTACATGGTGACTTTACTTTTTTCATTATATATTGTTTATAATATCATTTATGTTTTCTTATGGATGTCCTCTTTATCATTCCTTTATTTTCTTTCTTAAAACTCCCTTATTTTTTCTTCATAATTTATTTGCTTTCTTATCTCTATTTTTCACAGATAATTGTCATTATGACTTGGATTTACAAACTTGGCTCCTTTTAGTTATTCCCACTTTACTATATGATCAATTAATAAATAATTAATCTCATTATATTCTCCGTACACTAGTCCACTTTGGATATCCCTTATTCCCTTTATTTCCTTTTTACAAAATAATCATATGCATGGTTAAGATTTGAGATAACATGATGGCTCATTTCCAAGCCTAAGTGTCCTAGTCAGTCTTTTCTTTGGTTAGTTTATTTTATCCCAAACATATAGTTCATTCTTGTATATCACTCTATCTCTCATGTTTGGTCATTCCAAATCTGTATGGAGGAAGAATCTTAAAAATCCTTAAAACATTCAAAATCCAAATCATTTAAGAAAAGGCAATGATACAAAAGGTAAAAACATTTCAAAATTATTAAAAGTAAAATCACACTAAAAGACATGATTCAAAGCACATCTACTTTTTCTAGTCAAAAATCAAACTCCACATTTGCCTCACCATAGAGCCAAGGTCCATTAGGGTGTGTTACATGAGTAGATTAGAAAAGGAAAATTAAAAAATCTTTTAGTGATACCTACTTTCTCACTCAAGCACCCAATCTTCATAGTAGATTGATAGCTATATAAGGGGTCTTAAATAATGGGTAACATGTCATGAGAAGGTAGGTCCATTTTACTTTTCTTATTCCAATCTACCTTCATGAGTTGATATTAGTAGGATGCTTATTTGCCTACAAATCTTTGTGTCTATAGTGAACAAGTTTCCTTTATACATTGATTGTCATTAGTCACTTAGTTTCTTATCATGTCCTTAGTATGCCTCATGTCTCCTAAGGTATTCTCATAAGATGCCTTAATTATGATTTTTACATTCCCTTTTTCATTTCTTATATTCCTCATATTTACTATTAATAAATATTGTTTTGTTCATTGATCACTCCCCTTGGGTTTCAATTTGTGATTTATATTTTAAGACCATGGATATGACCTAGCCTTCCTAAAAAATTATCACACTTTCACATTCCTATTACCAACACCCATTATTACTATATTTTCACATTTATTCCAACTCATTGGTGTTCTCTTTATGAGTTTAGTGTAAGACCATCGATAGGACCTATCCTTCCTCAAAAACATTTCTAGTAATCTAAGTCACAATCATAATTACATGTGTCAAATATGAGATAAGATGTGATTGATTATGAATTTACACAACATTGACATGCTTCCTAGCTTGATTTAGTATGTTTTATGCTTAATTAATTTATCATTCACTTTTATCTTCTTATTTGCTAGTTTCATGTGATAATCCAACCATTTCTTAAATTTTTCATATTTCCCATCTTGAATTAATGTGATAAATTTAAGACCAAATTTTGCCAATTATGTTTTTCTCTTATACTTCCCCACGTGATTTAGTATGATGAATTGACTTCATTGATTTTTTTTACCATTTTTTCTTTCATAAATCTTCCATTTTATTACATTATTTTCATACTTCCCAATGTGATTTAGTGTGATTTTATTGGTTTTAATTTGGTGCCAATCTTTCACTTAATTTAAAAACAAATTTTCTACCATCTTGTTTTACAACTCTTTGGTTCTTTATATTTAGTCATTTTATTGGTATTACACATTTTATAACTTGAAATAGTGTCTAGTACTTTTTTTATTGATTAAATTTTAACAAGTATTTTTTCCTATGTTTTTTAACCATGCATGTGCTCTACATAATGCTAGAAAATAAACCATAACTCATATAATTTTTATAACACAAACAAAAATAGCTAAATACATGTGCTAAAAAGAAATATATATAAGAATAAAAAACTAAAACCATAATTCAAACATATAAAATCAACATCCAAATACCAAATTAAAACATCTATATATATCATCAATTTTAATACAAAAATACAACTATATGCAATTCTCTAGATCTATGGTTGGGCCCCATCCTACCTATCTCATAGCCTAAACATGCCACCTATAAATGCCTTTATTTGACCCCTATAAATAAAACATTGTAAAGAGGCTATTAGAGATCTCAATCCTAATACCTACCCCTATAAATGATCCACCTAAGCCTACACATATACCAACTAGGCCAAGGTTGCTAGATGTGTCACCCTCTCCTACTCTTATACCTATGTTATATGGGTCAATGTTACTATGTACGTTTCTCTATCTTGGGGTTGTGCCTATCCCATTTATGTTAAGGTCTTTGCATGCATATCTCTCTCCTTAGCCAAGGCTTGCCATGACCATGCCTGTCCTTCACCCACCCTTATTGGTGGTTGCATCCCCTCTTTATATGCTCGTAACTACCTTATGGCCTCTCCAGCTAATTTGAACCAATTCACCTGAACTAGGGTGGATGGTACCCTAGGATCCTCCATTGTAGTGGGTTCATATGGTGCCAACATCTCATTTAGGATATTATAGAGTTTTCCCCTCACTTGGGACCCCATCTAGTCTTTTCATCCTCTGCCACACCTATAAAAAGTAAACTAGATAGATATTAGATCACTGATATATCTCAATATCTATCTATCTATACTCTATATCAAATAACTTATAAAAAATTAACCATCTCTTATTTTACCTAGTCATGTGTCACCTACTACTATTTCACCATTTACATAACCACCAAGCATGGCCTCCCCATCTGTGCATCCTCCAAAAACCTCAGCTATATGTCACAACCCAAAAACAAATCCTAGAATCATGACTTGTACCCATCTTAGGCTACACTTGAGTGGTCTCTCTATCAACCAACTCTATCTTAGCCTACTTGATGGGTCATCTAAGATGACTACTATATGCCTCTCTTCCAAAAATCTCAATTTTTGGCTATTATTTTGCACTAAATTCTATAGGTTTTCCTAATTTTCTTCACATTTGGACACTATCACTTCTCTTACAGTCTCCTTCTTTATCTATAAGCACTAAGGTAAGTAAATGTAAGTGTTTTTCAATTGTATCCTTTGATTTATCTTATTTGCTCCTTACTACATTTTACGTAGCATCGATATTATGTGTTATCATGTTCTATTCCCAAAGCACCATCTTGTGTTTCACTCACATGACACATGATGATCTTTGATTGGGGCATATGTATACACATATTATTTTCAAACTTTAATCAATTATTTACACTTTATATCTTGAAGGAACCTATATAGTCTCAATCTCTCTAAGTGCATGCCTTAAGGGGTGTATCAAGAAAGGGGTGGGCAAACCATTGGTTCTTTACAAGATTATTTTCCATTTTTCCACTTGTTTTATACACTTATCTCCTAAAACCATTATCCCTAAGCTTGTCCTTCTCTATTTTACCCTTTCCAATCACTTGCCTAAAATTTGTTCTTCTATGCTTAAGCTCGATGCAACTATGGGTTTCACTAGAGGTGTAGATCCCTATTTGTGTTAGTAATAAACATACCAATTTTATCTAGTGGAGATATATTATACAAAGATGTGTGTATAAATTTTTTAGATAACAATTATAACTATCACTATAACCAACATCCACTAACTAGGCACGTTCATGGCACAATACACACAAAGTATAGACATAACTCACATGTCAAAATAAAATTCTTAAATTCAAATTGTTTAAAATTTACTTATTAACCATACCAACCTTAATCTAACATAAGGAATTGAACCTGATGCCCCACCTTAACATGTCAGCATACATCTTTGCTCTTAAGAATCAAGGTCACATGTATTTCTTGAAAATAAATTATGAATATTATTTTCCATGAGATATCATTAGCGACAAGATTTAGAAATATAATTCAATAATGTATGACCCAAAATAATCAAATGAGCATCCAAAATCTCTATAATCCAACCTTAAGACTAAACCACATGCTCAAAACAATCCCTTATCACTTTGGATTTTAAAGGTGTGAAATCTTACCCTAAAGGTACCATCCCACAAAATAAACTGAGTATGGTAAGGATAAACATGTTACTTAAACTATAATTATATCCTCATAAACTTTTAAAATAATATGTCTTGCATCAAAGCATGCATTTACTTGGACTAACGCACCTATCATCATTCACATGATCTCACACACAACCATGCTTATGGTTATAACCATTTAATGTTGGGTTTGTGAAACCTTATATTTATGTTACATTAGCTCTCACAAAATTATAGATTGATGTGTTTTTTATTTCTTTTTTTCACATACAAATGGTATTTTCTTCTAGTTTTATGTGGACATAACCCTTTTTCTCTTTATAGCTCTTTCGTAACTACAATCAGATCAAATTTTCATATGCAAAATAACATGTTTCAAAAAAATTTACAAGTAATACTAATTTAGTTATACTTTAATTTAATTCCCCTGCATTTACATAACTCCAATAGCTTACCCAAGCTATACTAGTTATTTTATACTTTAAATAGACATATAATAATAATAATAAAAAAGATAAAATGAATGACAAATAAGAAAACATGTTTTTTAAAATCAAACCCATCACTAGGTTAGCATTAGGACCACGTGCATTACAACATTACCCCACTAACATAGGTATCATGATCTATGGGTTTTATATGATGCCATTGATCAAGGCTCCAAGTGTTGTTTATAAGGTTAAATATTTTTATATTATAGATATTTAATCTTTATGCCCCGAGTTCTTGAAAATATTTTGATAAAAAAATGCATTCAAAATATTGACTCGCTCATTGTGATGGAAAAAACATACCTCCTAACCTTTTCACATTTATATTGCTTACCTCAAAACTCTACATATCCCATCATTTTTCTTTGATAAATATGCAATAATGATAGCTTTTTGGTAAAATGTTTTTCTATCCTTTCTTGTGATGATAAAGGCTTGAACTTTTATAAAGGATAAATTGTTTTATTTTATTTTTTTAATAATTTACTACACATAGAATAATTAAATTTAAAACCTAAGGATGAATATTATAAAGGAAACTTTGTAAAGGTATGTAATATCAAAACTATCCAAAATTTAAAACCTTTAAAAATGTATCAGTTGTCATAGAGAAAACTAAACTAGATTGACATTAAGTATTATAATACTTTTCTATGTATCAATTTGGTTGTTTTCATTAGTGGAATAAACTGACTTGAGCCACAAGCACACTCTAAAAATTCTATGTGAAATTAGGGCCATGAAATATAATCTAAATAGGCATGATCCAAATATGTTCGTCAAAATATCCCATGGTTATGTAACAATAAGGATCCAAAATAATTATATAACGTTTTAAAAGGCAAAAAGGTACAAGGTAATAATGTTATATAATTTCAATTAGGTGGTATATGATTGTTGTATAAGAACATGAAATCTTTTATAAATTCATAAAACATAAATGAAAATTTAGAATGATTGTAGATAATTGAAAGGTACTTAAATAATAGTAGATTCTAGTCTCTAACATGCATAGAAAATAAATAGTTGTCATTCAAACTAATATTTTAAAATCTTAAAGAAAAAAATATAGACCCAACTCCTGGTAACATTCCTTAAGATTACAAGGAATAAAGTAAAGGAACACTCAGAACCTAGTTATTCCACTACTAAGAATTGAATAAATCATATTCATCCATATAACCTCAAGTCCTATGTAATCCTAGGTAGGAATTCTCCTTCCCATCCAACATGGCATCCCCCAAAAAATTAGAGATAATGTGTCCTTATTCTCTATGACTCCCCCCATTACTAAACTAAGACATTTTTAAATTTTTTATTTTTACCCACCATAATAAATTTTTGAAAGGAGACAAAAAAACCATCCACTTGAGCATTGAATTTATGGAATGAGACCAATTCCTTAGTTGGGGTGCATAACAAGGTAATTAGTTATTTTGTTGAATTTTTTCTCATGTTGGCACATATGTAACAAATGATTATGTTAAAGGTTTGGATTATTTATTAATAGGTTGAGAATATCTTAACCACTATATAATATTTGACAAGCCAATCCAAAATTACTTTATCCACCACCAAACATTATGTGGACCTAAAATCTAAAGATTTATCATCATGTAAAATAAATAATTAGGAATTAAACATCATATATATTATACATGCACTTTTCTACACTACAATTATTAAATGAGTCAAATTAACATTGACTCTTAAAGATTCATTAATTACTAATTTTTAAGTGTCTTTCATGAGTTCATCAATTCTTAAGGAATAATTTAATTTTAATAGTAATTATATTTATAATTAACATGTAGCTATTGAGTTCATAATGATTTTTTATTTATCTTAAAATCTTATGGAAGTTATATAATCCATTTTATGATTTCTATACATATGTATATATTTCATGCTTAAAACATTTAAAATATTAAACAAAAGTCACATACTTATATATCCTTTCAAAAAACCCTTTTTTATTGTTTTGTATTCTTTAATACATGTACATGCTCTAATATAAATTATGGATCATGAAAATGATAATAGTAAGACAATAAAACTTTAATATTAACCTTGAACATGAGGTATATGTAAATGGGTTATTATTCTTGACAAGCATGAGAGTCTATAAATAATACTCCTAATGATCCATATAGCAAGGCACAATGATAAGGTCCCAAAAAAATTAATCTAAGAATAATAGTATCTCTACTTTAATATGCAATATTCAAATTAATTGGGCTAACGTGCACACATACTCGCACAAGGATGTTGATAAAGCATTGATGAAATTTAAAATTTAATCAATTGTTAAGGGGACATGACCCAAAAAGAGGGTGTTATAGTAATAAATTAAATAAATTTGATCAGAAGAATAATTTTGTGAAAAATAATAGTAATTGGTGAAGATGCCATAATAAAAATAGAGGTTACAAGCCTTAAAATTATGTAAGTCAAAATAATGGGAAATAAAATTATAAGCAAGGAAACTATTTTGGATCATCCACTGGAGATAATATAGTATCTTTACCTTTTTGAATCACTATGTAATGTTGGATTATCCATTACTTCATAGTAATAAAAAAGTAAATCATTATGTATATGTTATTATTGATAATAAAAATTTAGACCTATAGTTTACCCCAATAGAGGCTAAAGGTATCATTTCTTTTTCTTTTTATAGATCAATTTGATTTTAGGGAAAATGATAGTTTCATATCACCTTCAATTATTTTTAAATGCAAAATTAAACCTTCTAGAGTAAGATAAGGATATGAATATTACCTACATTTGGTTGAATTTTCATATGATAATGCTTACCCTTTTTTTAATTAAAATGACACCTTTTAAAACCATATATGGGTGAGAGTGTATAACTCCCCTTGGCTAGGAAGGTTTGGAGAATCAAGTAATTATAGAAGTTGAGACTTTGTAAGAATGTGATAAGTTAATGGATCTTACTCATCAAAGGATAAAAGTTGCCTCTAATTAAAAAAAGAGCTATGTTGATCTAAAAAGTTAACTAGGAGAATTTGAAGTCATGGATAAGGTATTTTTTTGGGTTAGACCTTATAAAACTTTAATAAAGTCTGGCAAGGCATCCAAACTAACTCCACTTTTTGTTAGTACATTTGACATTGTGGAAAATATCATCCATGTTTCCTACCACTTATCTCTTCCTAGTTCTTTTTATAGAATCCATAATCTATTTCATGTGTCTTTATTGATGAAACATGTTTTTAATCTATCTCATGTTTTAGATTGGAAAACTATTTAAGTGTAAAATGAGGAGATGATCTACATAAACTAAATCAAGATCCTAGCCCAACACAAAATTAATCTATGAAATAGGTACATTCATAAACTTTTGGTTTAAGGCAACCAATTTAGTGAAAAAAGTTCCACCTATGAATATGAGATAGTTTTAGATAGCTTTATCCTCACCTCTTAGTTTATGCCCCATGACAACTCTTCATTTAATGCATAGTAGATCTCATATCTCATTCGATCTAACATTTAATAATGTTTATATTGTATTGTTTTAATTGGCCACTTTGATATTTATAATATTTCATATTAGTTAAAATTGATCATTACTTTATGAGATTCAAATTTTAGTGGTCCAGATCATATTATAGTGTTCTATATTTCATTCAATATTTTATTTTTTTATGATTATACAAAAGTGGTACAGTTGATGTCATTTTGTGATTACAGGTAATAATTAGGGTCACTAGGCTAGGTAAATAAATATAACGTAAAAGAAAGATATTCCTTTAAATTCTCACCATTCCCTTCTATGATATGTTTTTTTGTGCTAAACTAGTGTAATGCATAATCATTTTTATCATTTCTTAAGCAATCATCATTAGTTTATATTTAATTATGTTTGATATTATTTTTTTAACAATTATCACATTAGTAAGATGGTTAAGTTGCTAGCTTGATCAACATAAGCCTGCAATTATTGCCAAGGTTCATGAGCTTATAATTGCTTTTAAAAGTCAATATAGTGATTAATTTTTATAAATAATTTTATGCTTGGGCATGATTTAATTAATGGTGGACTTAATTATTTTTTCAAGGTCTTAGTGACTTTATAGAAGAAGATTTGTGATTAAGGTATGTCACATGGTCCTTTTGTCTTGTTGGTTAAAATGTCTTATGGACCCATGATGGGGTCATGGGATTGTCATATAATTTGACATTAGCCTTGAGACAATAATCATTTTTATTTTATAATTTTTCATGGAAAAGATTTTATTTTAGTTATCATTCAATTGGTTAACTTCTAAAGAGATAAATTGAGTGATAATGAGTGTGGATAAAATATAGGGGTTTATTAGGGATGTGTTAAGGCCATTTCCATAATGGTTGAATAAGTTATTTTTTGAATCCTTATTGTAAAACCATTTAATTTTTTTATAGCCATGGAATCTAGTATAAAGTTAAATGGTAGTTTCATATTGTACCCAACCACACAAAGAAAAAGTATTTTGGTGGTGAAAGAAGTAAATAAGAAATATAAAAAGGAAATCATTATTTATTTTAGATCTTTTATTTTGTCCATTATATATTTATATTGAATTAGTTCACCAAAGAAATTCCAATTGTATGTGAGGTTTAAGTGGAGAGATCTCACTCTCCTTAAAATTCTCCCATTCATCTTGTTAATATTTCCTTATATCATGGTTATTGATGTATTTAGATCTAAATGGAGATTTTGGTGGGTGTGACATAGTGTGTTTACTTTAGAAATACATTATGGGTAAAACCTTTTTTTTAGTTCATCTCACCCTTATTAGGCATAAAAATGAATGAAAGCATGAGAATTCAGCCTTGTAGGATTTATGTGTTTATTTTTCATCATATTTATGTATCTTTGCTTACTACACTATGTCCTTATAAATCTCTTATTGAGATTAATCTATATTTGCTTATTTTGGTATGTGTTTTTTAGTTCTTTAATTTGACCATGTGTGGAAACCCTACCCCAATGGACATATGATCTCTTTCTTCAAATTGATTACTCAAACTTTGTCTTGTCAATAGGATGCCCTATCAATTACCTAGCTTAGTTGGAAGCTGATAAAGAGAATCCATAATGGGTTATTCTTAATCTTGAGCATAATATTGAGCATCAAGAAGGCCAAAATCAACCTACCTATCCACTCTAATATGACTATTTTTTATCCATATTATGTGATCTGGTGAGTTTGTTTTTGTTTGCATCATTTGAGAAGTGATCCATTAGTTCATTGAGCACACAATATTTCTCCACCTATGGTTGGATACAATCAAAAATAAAAACCATTCTAGATTGTTAAGAAAAGGAAACTATTTTGCATAATAAATCAATGAATTTGTTTAGGTGGCCTTCTATTTAGCTAGTTTAGGGTAGCTTAGTTACATTTTATTTCATCCAAGTTTTGAAACACATTAATTTAGATGTTTTCTTTTCCCTAGGTGCCTATACGCACATGGTAAATAGTTTTAGTCATTCTTCTTTCCTCTAAGTACTTCAGCACTTTTATTTGTTCTATTATTTAATTTTACATCCATTTGAAAGCATTTATTAGTTATTTATATAGTGTGAGCATGAGGTATTGATCTTCATGGAGTTGGTAAAAAGGTGAATCTTTGTTTAGTTATTTTAAGGTGGGATAAATAGGTTGCATCAAGGTTACACTATCAAAATGTGATAAGTTTTGGATGCTTCTATGACTCCATGACTAATGGATTATTTAAAAGGTTAATGGGTTCTTACTTAGTAGGCAAGCAACTCATAAATGTCTCTAGAATGTTGACCATTTTTTGTCACCATGGTGAAGCCACATCCAACTCAGTTCAAAGCTCCAGATCACCCTTAGGTTATCAAATTTTAGTCAATTCAAAGGAAATAAAATGGGTATGAGGTTAGGTCTAGACAATTTTAAACACTTACACATTTTTAATAAGTTCTCAAGAACATATTAGTCTTCCTAGCATCCCTTTTAGTCTTTTTGATGAACATAGAGCACTCCCAGAACTTGTGGGCATCAAGCAGTAAAAAGACATAGTCAATTTTCAAGAAGTTTCCTATTTACAACTTTAGGAGGTGAACAAATAAAAATTTATGGGGCCCCATTAATATATTGGTTTATTCTTATTTTCTAGTCATAATGAGACTTGGCTATTTCTTTTAAAGGTCACCTAGTGCCACACATCACTCTCTTGATAGTCTCAAGCATGTTCATAACTCTTTTAAATACTTAGTTGATTTTTAAGAAGTTTTTTGATGAGGCAATGACATCATTAAATTAGTGGGAAAGTGATCAAGTGATATACTTCCATGTGTCATAATCTTAGTGACCTGTGATCCTAAAACCATTCATACAATTAAAAAACCTCTAGGATAGCAAGTTAACAGGGTTTTACCATGTGGCACAATACCACTATGCCACTCTCATAGATATTTCCATACATCAAAAATAGTATGTTAGAGACCTTGGCTGGTAAGTTAGTGAGATGACACTATGTGGAAAAATATCATTTTTCTATAGCTTCAGGATAGTTCATGCAAGCCTAATAGTGTGTCATAGTAGTGGGTGAGTGAGATGATGCCACATGAAAAAATATAACTTCGCTACAAAAATAATAATCAATACTATACTTGAAGCCTCAACTAAGAAATGTAAGAGTGAGAATGAACAATGTGGATATGGTAGGGCTCAATCACATAGTGTCAAGAGTGCTTAGTGAATAGTAGAGACTCATTTAGAACTTGACATAGTTGACTGACAAAGCCTAGGGAAAGTGAAGGCAAATAGAAAGCAACCATGTGGCCTAGTTGATATAATTATGGTGTAAATCCTAAATTAGTTAGGGAGATGACATGTGGAGGCCATAAACTATGTCTAGAGCTTAATGTTTTAAAGGGTAACATGACCATGTAACAAAAGAGGTGGTGAATGAATTGGTGCCATGTCATTAGTATCCAAGCCTAAAATTGACATCCTATCTAACCATCAAGACTTTTATAATTAATATTTTTAGAATTAAAACTCAATGGCTCAAGGATCACAAGATTACAAGATAAATGACTCAGGAGGATATTATAATTGACATAGTGAAATGAACTAAGACCAAGTCTATATAATTTAATTCTAATATAGATCTTAGTATTAAAGTGTGAGTGAGACCAACTTGATGAGATCATGACCAGAGCACATAGGATAATTAAGTGTCTTAATGATAATTATGGCATGAAAGTATCTAGGGAGTAGTATTAAAAGCAAAAACTATGGAATCTAGCCCAAATCTTCCAAGGAAAGTAGTTCCAAAAATATCCATAGTCAAATTCCTACACACTAAATCTTTGAAATCAAGTCATGGTCATTGAGAAATAAAATATTGGTTACTACACATTCAATGAGAAACTATGTTGAGATAACAAGCTTAAGTTTGAGGCAATCATCACTATGCCTTGAGGATGTAATCAAAGTTCCAATTACCTTTGGGCATCCATATTTGATTTGTAGAGAGACTGTGTGTCTCAAATTCTTGATATTTATTAAAATTTTCTTAGCAATATTTATGATTGTAATCAATGACCCATGGGATTCTCATTGCCTATAAAATCTTGAGTTTTACATTATAAAATGGTCAACATTTTTTACCACATTAATACTACCAAAATTTTCCCTCCATGAGCCCTTTAATGCTTGAACCTTACATTTTAATGGTAATTAAGTTCACCTCTCTCTATTATTTTTCATCTCGCGTGCATATCATGGTTTTTTAATCTTTGTATGTGGATAATTTTCATCCCTCTCATTATTTTACATCCCAGAACCATGTGCATAACTTGGCTTTTTTATTTTAGGTCATCTTATGTGTTCATATTGGTTTATACAAACACTATCTATGGATTATTTTTCATCCCTCTTAGTTTTGTATTGTGTTATACAACTCCATGTGTATCACTTATGCAATTTAACTATTCATATCAAAGCCTATGTGATTTTCTTGTCCTCTAAAATCTATAGTGTGTTCTTTAAAGCTTGTAGAGTTGTTATCTCTATTCTTGGTGTATCAAATTTTACATTCCATCAACCCTCTTACCTTTTCTCTACCTTATCCCGTTTTTAATTTTAGGTTTAGCACTAGCCATAGATTTCATTCTACTCTTTTTACATTTATGCATTGGTCTTAAAATTAGCTACATCTAGAATAAAAGGAAGGTAGCTTACTCCATGGGTTCATCCTAAGGAGGACAAGAGTCTTACACCTTGGGGGAAGATCCCATTGTCTCACTAAAAAAATATTCCAATTTATAGGGTGCATAATTTAAGTGATAACAATATGTTTACATCTATGAATCACTATGGAATGTTGGGAATGCAATGATAATCATTACTAGAAGGATTATCCCTAACTTCAGAGTACTGAGCTAGTAAATCATTGTGTATATTTTGTTATTGATGATATAAATTTATACCAATAGTCTATGAAAATCGAGGATAAAGGTATAATTTATTATTTTCTTTGGATATATAATTTATTTTGGTGTAAATGACAGTTTCATATCACCTTTAATTAATTTTAAATGAAAAATTAAACCTTCTAGAGTAAGATAAGGATATGAGGCTTATATCCATTTGGTTAAATTTTCATATAATAATGATTACCATTTTTTATTAAAATGACACTTTTATAAGCCTTTTATGGGTGATAGTATATAACTCCCCTTAGCTAGGAAGGTTTGGATAATCAAGTTATTTTAGGTCTTGAGACTTTTCAAGAATGTGATAAGTTAATGGCCCTTATTCATCAAAGGGTAAAAGTTTCCTCTAATATAAAAAAGATGTATGTTGATCTAAAATGTTAACCAGGAGAATTTTAAGTTTTGGACAAGGTATTTTTAATGGTTAGACCTCAAAAAAGTTCAATAAAGTTTGACAAGACATCAAAACTAGATCTACATTTTTCAGTCCAATTGATATTATGGAAAGGATCAACCATGTTTCCTACCACCTAGCTCTTCCTATTTCTATTTTTATAATCCATAATGTGTTTCATGTGGATTTATTAATGAAATATGGTTTTAATCTATCTTATGTTTTGGATTGGAAAAATATCTAAGTAGAAAATGAGGAGATGATAAAGCTAAACTCAATCAAGATATTGGCCCAACACAACATTAATCTATGAAATAGGTACATTCATAAAGTGTTGGTCTAAGGTAACCAACTAAGATATAAACATTCCACCTATGAATATGAAATAGTTTTAGGTAGCACTATCCTCACCTATTCATTTAGGCCCCATGGCAACTCTTCCTTTTATGGAAAGTGGATGTCATATCCCATTTGACCTAACCTTGAATAATGTGCCTATTATATTGTTTTAATTAGCCACTTTACTATTTATAATATTTCACATTAGCTTAAATCTATATTTACTTTATGAGATTAATATTTTAGTGTTTTGGATCATACTATAGTTGTTTATATTTCATTTAGTATTTGATTTTGTTGATTTTACAAATTTGGTACTATTTATATCATTTTTTAATTATAGGTAACAATTAGGGTGACTGAGGTAAGTTTGGGGCTGAAATACTTCATCAGATTGTTTCATCAATGTTATATAGGTAAATTAATGTAAGGTTAAATAAATATATCTATTTAAATGTCCACCATTTCCTGATTTGATGTTTTATTATGTGCTAAAATAGTGTTATGCATAACCATTATTATCCTTTATTAAGAAATCATCATTGGATTATAGTCAATTATGTTTGATATTCTTGTTTTAATAATTATCACATTGGCATGATAGATGAGTTTGTATCTTGAGAACCATAAGCCTGAAACTATTTCCAAGGTTCATGATATTGCAAATGATTTTAAAAGTTGACATAATGAACATGTTTTATACATAATTATATGCTTAGGCATGATTTACTTCATAATGCACCTAATTATTTTTTTCAAGGTCTTAGTGACTTGGAATAATAATGTTTATGATGAAGATATGTCACATGGTCCTTTTGTCTTTTTGGTAAAAATGTCTTATTGACCCATGATGGGTTCATGATATTGTCTCAAAAATTGAAATTATTGTAGAGACAATAATCATTTTTATTTTAGAATTTTTCATGGAATGGATTTTGGTTTGCTTATAATTTGATTTGTTTAATTCTAAGGAGATAGAATAAGTGATAATGAATGTGGATAAAATCTAGGAATCTAGTAGGTTTGTGTTGTGGCCATTTTCATGGTGGTTGAATAATCTATTTTTTGAATCCTTATTACAAAACCATTTACATTTTTGATATACATCAAATATAATATAAGGTTAAATGGAATTTTTAGACTGTACCCAGCCACCCAGATAAGAATTATTTTGGTGGTGAAAGAAGTAAACAAGAAGAGAAGAAATAGAAAAAGGTAATCATTTTCAAGTAACTCTTTGATTTTTTATTTCAAATATTTTATTTTATCCATTAGATATTTATACTATGTTTGTTTACTAAGGAAACCCCAAGTGTATGTGAGGGTTACATGGAGAGATCTCAATCTCCTTGAAACTCTATCATTCACCTTGTTAGATTATCCTTAGGCCATAGTTATTGACGCACTTAGATCTAAATGAAGATGTTGGTGGCTATGGCATAGTGTGTTTACTTCATAAATAAAATTTGGGCAAAGAATTGTTTGGTTCATCTTACCATTAGTAGGCATATAAATGAATGAAATAATGATAATTCATTCTTGAAGGCTTTATTTGTTTATTTTTCATCATATTTATGTATCTTTGCTTACTAGACTATGTGCTTATAAATATCTTATTGAGTTTTATACTTATTTGATTGCTCTAGGCTATATGTTTTCAGTTCTTGAAGTTAAACATGTGTTGAAAACATACCTGAAAGGACATGTGATCTTTTTATCAAACATTTCTCTCATTTTATTTTATGACATTTTGATTTTTTTTTTGGTGGGATCTTGAAACTCCAAAGTGAAGGTTGGGGGTAGGGATAACACTATATGAATGGGATCATCTTTCACATTAATTTTTTGTTGGTATTCATGAAAAAAGATTTATTTTAGGAGTGAATAGATAGTTGGATGATCTCTCTATGTTTTTTTAATGATCTCATGATGATAATTATGTCTATGATTCTTGAGGAACTATGGAAAACTTTACTCTTTATTGACATTATTTTTTAACCCTTGCTAATAATATTTATTTTTCTTAATCAATAATATTTTATTTAAGTATTTAACCATATTTATTGTTGTAAATATATTGAAGTATAATATCATCAAAAAATTATTTACCTCTTTTACTTCGTATTCGCCTATAGTTTTTTTATCAAACACACTTTCTTGTATTTTAATGATCACACTAATGATGATTATGATAATGTTTCTTAGAGTCATGGGTACCATATACCCTGATATTTACCTTGAGGATATGTCCTCTTTTACTTACTATAATATAATGATGATTACAAGTTATTATTGATTTATATGCAAGACATACATTATATAGATATGAGCATATAATCAAACTTGGTTAGGGGGCACCTTTCATGCTATATTTTTTGGAATTTTATTTTAAAAACTTATTACATTTCTTTGAGTTTTATTTCATTTATACTTTCAATTCTCCATTTTTATTGATCAAACACTTCCATTAAATTAAACAGTTCCACATATTTTGTTTTCTATTTGATTAAGGTTTATCTTTTTCTATTTTTACATTTATTTATTATTTATTATTCCTTTATCTTCCTAGAGTTTATTTTTTGGGGATTTCATTCACATACTTTCCTTTACATACTTATGATTGATTTTATTATTGTCTTTCACTTTATTCTTTACATTGCCATGTGTCCTTGGATCTCTTACCCACAATGATTCATATTATGCAAATGTTTTATGTTCTTACATTGATTATACCTTACCCATATAAGGTTACTACGCCCTTAACTACTAGTGTGTATTAGGATATGTATGGATGACTTGTTGTTAGCATAACCTTATACTTAATCATATAATAGTATGTATATCTTCATATTGGTTGTATTATATGCCTATGGAGTATATTTTACCTTATTATATTATATGAGGTAGTGGTTAGTCTTAGATCATCATATTATAAATATTGTTTTTATAACAAGGTTTTGGAGGATTCCACCTTAGAGTGGATCAATCTTATATTTGTACTATTCTACTCTGATATCAATCTTTGGTGTAGATTTGCTTTATTCTACTCTTATTAGTGTGACACATTATTTTCTCTCTTTTATTTATATTTATATTCCCATCCATTGATGTGGATTTTATTTATCTATCTAATTAATTTCATTACAAGTGGTATCAATGCTTTGATTTTGGAAATATATTTTCATTGCATTTTTTAGGTTCAAGATTAGTGTTTGTTTGGTGATGCTAAAGGATCAACAAAAATAACTTTTTATTTTCATGTAATTTAATATTTTCATCAATGCAATATTGTTTTAGGGTTTTTTGTTAAAAAATATAAAATTATCAAAATCATGTCATATTATATTTGGGCTAACCTCAAATCATGTGATTATTATATTTTTTTAATGAGCCACTTTGTTGTTTATAAGACTTGGCATTATTTTAAATCTATATTTACCTTATGAAATTCATAATTTAGCATTTCAATTCATACTATCATTGGTTATAGCTCATTCAATATTTTATTTTGTTCATGATTATATAGAGTCAGTACTACTTATGTCATATTTTGATTTTACATAATAGTCGGGTGACTAATCTAGGTTTGGGGCTGGAAAAATTCATCAGATTATTTCATCAATGTCATATAGGTAAATGCAGATAAGGTAAAATAAAGAGATCAATTTGAATATACATAATTCATTTTTTTGATATCTTATTATGCATTAAACCAATGTTATGTATAATCATTATTAATCTTTCTTAAGTGGCCATCATTCTATCATAGCTAAAAATGATCTCTATGCATGTTTGAACAATTATCACATTTTTAAAATAATTCAGTTGTTATCTTGAGTAGCATAAGCCTATAGGTTTTGCCAAGGTTTATGAATTTATAATTACTTCAAAAAGATAACAGAATAACTATGTCTTGAACATAATTATATTCTTAGGCATGCTTTAATTCATGGTGGTATTAGTTATTTATTTCAAGGTCTTGTTTACATTTTTGATAAAGGTTTATGATTATGATATGTTTCATGGTCCTCTTGTCTTGTTAGTAGAAAGTTTTTATTGACCCATGATGGGGTCATGAGTTTGTTGTGACATTTGATACTAACATTGAGACAATAATCATTTCTATTTTAAGGTTTTACATGGAATGGAGTTTGATTTTTTATAATTAGAGTCATTGACTTTGAAGGAGAGATTAATGAGTGGGAAGGAGTGTGGAGAAATTATAGGGTTATAATCAACTATTTTTGGAATCCTTATTACAAAAACATTTAGATTTTTTTTAGCCATGGAATATGGTATAAGGTTAAATGGAATTTGGGACTATACCGAAGCATGTAAATAATAAATATTATGGTCATGAAATAATATAATAAGAGAAGAAATAGAAAAAAGATATTATTTTCAAGTAAGTCTTTGCTTATTTAGTTTTGATATTTTCTTATTTTATTAACTATTTATACTATTTTGGTTTATTGAGGAAGCCATAAATATATAAAATGGTTAGGTATAGATCTCTCACTCTCAAAATTTACCATTCATATCATTAGAGTTTCCTTAAACCATAAATATTTTTTCACTTATATCTAAATGGAGATGTTGGTGGTTGTGTTGTGTGTTTTCCATCAAAAGTACTTGTGGGAAAAGCATTGTTTGTTTTATCTCACCCTCATATGAAATATAGATGAATGGAAGAATGATAATTTAACCATGAAGGATTTATATGTTGATTTTTCATCATATTTGTGTATCTTTGCTTTTTTACTATATGATACTAAATCTCTTGTTGAGTGTTATCCATATCTATTTGTTTTAGACTGTGTTTATAGTTTTTGGAGTTGACCATGTGTGGAAACCCTAACTTGGTGAACATATGATCTCTCTCTTGAAAATTTTCTCTCATTTTATTTTATGATGTTGATACTTTATTTGGTGTCCTCTTGAATCTCAAAAATGATGATTAGGATGGGTAGGAATACCACCATATTGATGGGTTCATATTTCAAATTAATTATTTTTGGTGTTCATACACATGGATTGATTTCTTGAGTGTAGATATATTTGGATTATATCTCTAAGTTTTCACCCTGATGACTTTTATGTCTGTAAATTAACTCTAAAGTATTGTAAACTTGAAATCATATATAAGAGAGATAAATAAAATAACATGTTGGAGATATAGATTGCACCCTAGCTGGAAGCATAAGTGTTCAAGTTCTACTTTCAAATTTAGGTCAACATGGGACTAACCCCAGGATGTGGGTATATTATAATGGGGTCAAAACTCTAGTGTTTTTAATGAGGCTAGCTCCTCTGATGTATATTTTTAGCTCATTTCCACTACTAAACACTACTAATGACTACGGAAAAGAGAGAGAGAGGAGACAACATGAAAGGGAGACCTAAGTTAAAGATGGTGATGGACCTAAATTATATTTTATCCACTCTAATTGACTTTTAAACACTAATGAAATAAGCACAAGACTAGATATGGGATTCCAAACATCTATCATACATTAATATTTCATGAAGAGGCTCACCATATGGTCAACAACTAAGGGAAATGATGGAGAGGTCTAATGCAAGACACTAACCAGTCACAATATCCTCATGTAGGCTTCAATAAAAATATGTAAAACACTAAACATGGCTTTCATAACAAGATCAATAAGTAAATAGGTGAGATCATAATCTTACAAGGAAGAAAAGATATACCATAAATGCAAATCTGACATGTACACATTATACTAGAATAATGAAATCTGAAAAAGTCTTGTATCCATCTTGGAAAAGTTTATTCTTGCCCAAGAGAGGGATCATAGTGATACTAATATGATGCATTTTTTGGCTCAAAATCCTCTATATATAGCAAAAAGATAAAGATAGAAAGAGTAATAATGCATTAGAGAGTGGAGAAAAGTCATCAAGATCTCGAAGAGAGGGGATAACTCATTGATTGCTTTTTATATGTGTGATTTGATAAAAAATAGACCTCTTTTTGTCCTAATACTCCTCAAGATACTCTCATTGGTTTAGATATCCCACTAGAGACAAGGGTTATTTCTAAATGATGAGAAATTATATTTAAGTGGAATCAATGCCCTTAACTATTTCTATAACAACCAACTCACCACCTTAGAACCCTAAGTCCACTTGATGTGCTCATAAGGATCAAATCCTTGAATCCTAAAATTGATAGTGTCATGCTATGAATGATAGTTATTACCTATTTTATCAAGGATGGAGCCATGTCGACAAATGAGAACCTTTGCATTAATCACACATCTGCTCCATATCCATATCTAGACAATAGGTTTATCTAAAGGTAGAAAACCAATTTAAGACCATTGGTTTTCCTATATTTGTTTAAATTAATGTAGACCTATATATTTCATAGCCTTTTTGGACTCCCATTAGGTTTAAAAAGACCCATTCAGTCTTTATAGGAACTAAGATATCATGTACACATAGATCCTTCTTTAAAATATGGAAAACACAGACACAATAATGAACCTTATATGCTACAAATCATCAAACCAAAATTCAATATTGGGTTCTAATGGCATCTTTTATGTTATTTAAATTGACTACATCATTGTTTCCTCTTTAATGGTGTTTAGATAAGCTCTAATAGTGGATCAATGAGCTTTCAAACCTACTTTCCTTGGTTGAAAATAGTTCCTCAAATTTCATCAAAAGTATTGGGATCATATTTGTTTTAATTATTTATTGATATCTAACCTAGATAATTGACTTATTAACCCATCTCACACCATTAATATTACTTGATATGAATGACCATGAGTCATTGATCTGCATTTGACTTGTCAACCCTATCCAAGATGGTACCACTTGGTAGCCCCATATTTGCATTCAAGATTCATTATTAGTCTATCAAATTTTGTGCTTGTGTTACATGTCAATCACATATTGATTTTAGTATCCTATTATCATTCTATCAACTTCCATGCTTACACCATGTGGTGGCCTTTCAATATCATTGAATTTTTAACTCATTACATGTCATCAAATCAAGATGGATGAATATAGACCATTAGATCTACTGACACCTTTATTTAAAATCTAATGGATTTTTTATGAGATAAAAATTAATGTCTATGCTTCTATAATTTGATGTTTGCATGATCTTATTTTATGTCTACATGATCATTAGATTTAGGCTCTAAAGAATTTCTTTTTACTATGTTTTAAATTTGACATCTGCAAAACCATAAAATATGTTTATGAGCCCATCATTAACATTCATAAGCCCATCAAAATTTGTAATCCAATGGTATTTTTAAATCAAATAGTTATTTTTCAGGGCCTAAATTTAATGTTGGCACAAACATATTATGTCATGCATCCAACTTTGAAGCTCATAACTTGAGCTAGAAAGCTTGCACATGCAAGAAACTTTTAGAGGATGATTTTAACATGAATAACTTCATGGCACTACCATAATTTAGCTCATTTTTTATTCCTAAGTGAATATAAAAAAATTCAAACCATCAATTTCACTCGTCTCTACATGACATCCTAGTGATGTTTTGGTCCTTAAACTTTGAAAATATTCATCCTTTGATCATTATTTCAAGGGCATGATGATTTTCTAAGTCCTGTGAAACTTGGTTCATGATCTTGAATGATTTAAACACATGAAAACCTACATGGTCTTCTTCATTTTGTGATTTTAGACCTATTTCAAACCTTTGGTCCATTCATTCCACATGAACCCTTCTCAACATAGTATGTGGGCCAAAAATAGCCAACATCTTTTGTGACTCATAAGGGTTGCATGCTTGCCTATGCAAGATAATTTAGACCATGTTGTATTATCTATTCCATTGAGTATGGAGTCTCTAATTGGGTCCAACATATTTACCTAGATCTAACATTTGGAACTAATCTTGTGGATAACCTCTTTTGAAAAAAACAAAGGACCAAGAAAAGAATAAACAAGATAGAGTGTCCAACGCACTTATTAAAAGTAAATACATGATAGAAGGGAAACCTATCCTAAATAATTTTTTTTTTGTAAATAAATCACTCACTTTGAATAAAATACAAACAAACAAATGTGCTAAAGTAATACTTAGAGGAATTTGAACAAAACTATCCTAATATATATAACTTATAATTATGTGTACCTTTCCTCCTAGATAAAAAGGAATGTTTGATAACCTTATTACATCATGGGATAAGGAATTTAATAAGGAATGTAGTTCTTTGAACAATATCTTTGATGCCTCCTTCTTTGTTATATCTACTAACTTCATTGGCATGATGATTAGTGAGAATCAAGAAGCTCTAAATAGGTCAGCTATGTGCATTTAGATAGTCTTAATTTATTTATATGGATACTCAACTAAAATATCTAATGGTGGTTCAACAAGGCATACTTATTTGATTTTCATGGTGTCTTCAATAAGATTAGGCTTATTCTTGGTCACAAGTTTTTCATGCTCATCAAAGAGCTCTACATATTCTTTCCAATCTTGGTCATTGTCTTCCATGGCAAGCTCTTTGTCCATCCTCTCAATAACTCAATCCTTTTCAATAATATATATCCCCATCTCATCCATGATTTCCATTCATACCAATATTTCAACAAGACTAGCCTTCTCATTCTGCTTGGGTAACCTTAAAGTAACATTGTCTTCGTGAGGCTCCAAAACTTTAATGGAAACCTCAAGTGAAGATTCAATCTGTTATACTATCTCATCCTCTAAGTTGTCATCTTAAGCTCAATAATTTAATTCAATAAATCATGGTATAATTGGTGCCAATGGTCTTCTTATGGAATGATCTCTACCTTAGTAAAGGTTCAGTGTGAGTTATCTTCATGGCTACCTTTTAAAGAAATATGAGATTATACTTGATCTATATTAGCTACCATAAGATCTTGAGAAAAATATTGATTTTAGATAGCTAATATGTGATCAATATGTTCTTGAGAAATAACCTCTTGGTTTAAATTTGAGGTGTATACCTATTGGATATCATCTCCAACTTGCACTTGCTCTTGCAACTCACCCTATTTGACATTATGAAATACTAAAATATGCTCACTCTTGCCAAGTGGTGTTCCAATAATGATCTCTTTTTTTGACTCTAAAAATTCACCATTATTAGTTATGAGTTTAACATGGAGTTCACTACTTACCTTTTAAAAGAGTGGCATAGGATATTATTGGGATGACTCCAAGATAGATAAATATGTTAGCCATTTTTGGCTCACATACCAAACTGAGTAGAGTTCATATGAAATGAGTGGAACAAAGGTTTGAAATTAGTCTAAAATTGTAAAATGAAGAAGACCATGTAGGTTTTCATGTGTTTCAAGCATTCAATATCATGCAATAAGTTGTACAAGGTTTGTAAAATCATCATAACCTTGAAAAAATGATGAAAAGATGAATTGTGTAAAGTTTAAGGACTAGACTATCACCAAGACATCATGTAAAGATGAGCAAAATACTTGGATTGAACATTTTTATCTTCACCCAGGAAGACTATGTGAGCTAAAAGATGGTAACACCATGAATTTATTCATGCCAAGATCATCCTCTAAAATTTTCATGCCCTTAAAAGATTTCTAGCTCAAGTTATGAGCATTCAAAGTTGGACCCACATCATAAGATGTTTGTGTTAACATCAAATTTAGGCCCTAACAAATAACCATTTGATTTCAAAAGACCACTAGAATTTAAATTATGATGGGCTTGCATATATTAATGATAATCTCACAAATGCATTTGATGGTCATGTAGACATCAAATTTAAGACATAGTAAAAAAGAAATCCTTTGGATCCTAAATTTAACAATCACATAGATGTCAAATATAATCACGCAGACATCAAATGATGGGAGCACATATGTTAATTTTGAGATCATAAAGTAGTTGTTTGATTTTAAATAGTGGGTCTTAGTATATCTAATGATCAATGTTTCATCATACATCTTGATCTGATAGTGCATGATGAGTCAAAAATTCAAGGATTTTGAGAGGCCACCATGTGGCATAAGCATGGAAGCTGATAGACTGACAGTGAATCTTGAATGTAAATTCAAGACTACCAAGTGTCACTAGCTTGGAGAGGGTTGACAAGTCAAATTTAGATCAATGACTCATGGTCATTCATACTGATCAAGATCAATGGTGTGATATGGGTTAATATGTCAATGATATGAGTTATATATTGATATCTAATTAAAACAAATATGAGCCCAAGACTTTCAATAAAAGTTGAGGAACCATTTTTTACCAAGGAAAGTAGGTCTTTCAGGTTCATTGATCCACCATTAAAGCTAGGTTAAATGTCATTGAAGAGGACACAAGTAGTCAAGCTAAAGAACATAAAATATGCCATTAGATCCCAATATTGACTTCCAGTTTGATGAGTTATAGTGTGTAAGGTTTATTTTTATGACTATATTCACCATGTTTTAAAGAAGGATCCATGTATACATGAGCTCTTAGTTCCTACAAAGATTAAATGGGTCTTTTTAGAACTAATGGGAGTCCAAAGAGGCTATCTAGTCTATATGTATACATTGATATGAATAACTATAGGAAAACCAATGGTCTTAGATTAGTTTTCTACCTATACATAAACCTATGGTCTAAATTTGGAAATGAAGCATATGTGTGATTAATGCAAAGGGTCTCATCTATTGACATGGATCCATCCTTAACAAAATAGGCAATAACCACTATTCATGACATGTCACTATCAGTTTCAAGATTCAAGGATTTGATATTCATGAATACATAAAGTGGATTTAGGGTCTCAAGGTGATAAGTTGGTAGTTGGAGAAATAGTTAAGGGCATTGATTTTGCTCAAATAGACTTTGTCATCATGTAGAACTAACCCTTTTCTCTAGTGGGATCTCTTAGCCTATGAGAGGAGTTTAAGGACTATTGGGATAAAAGGAGGTTTATTTGTTGATCAAAGTACACATATAAAAATTAATCAATGAGCTACTACCTCACTTCTTGATCTTGATGATTTTTCATCTCTCTCTCTCTCTCTCTCTCTCTCTCTCTCTCTCTCTCTCTCTCTCTCTCTCTCTCTCTCTCTCTCTCTCTCTCTCTCTCTCTCTCTCTCTCTCTCTCTCTCTCTCTCTCTCTCTCTCTCTCTCTCTCTCTCTCTCTCTCTCTCTCTCTCTCTCTCTCTCTCTCTCTCTCTCTCTCTCTACTATATATAGAAACTTTTGAGCCAAAAAATACATGCTCTCAATATCACTCTAGTCCCTCTCTTGGGAATGACTAAACTCTACCATGATGGAGCTTGTAACCTCTTGAAATGAATACAATTTTTTTTTTAGATTTCATTATTTTGGTATAGTGTGTACATGTTAGATTTGCAATGTGTTAGAACTTTTCTCCCTTGTCAAATTATGATCTCACCTAATTACTAGTTGATCTTATTATGAAGGTCATGTTTAGTGTTCAACATCTTTTAATTCAAGCCCACACGTGGATACTATGAATGGTTAGTGTTTTTAATTAGTCCTCTCCATCATTTCCCTTACTTTTGTATCATCTGGTGAACCTTTGCATGAAATACTAGTGTATGACAGATGTTTGGAATCCTATATCTAGTATTGTGCTTGTTTTATTAGTGTTTAATATTTAAATAGAGTGGATCAACCATAATTTAGGTGCATCAGCATCTTTATCTTAGGCTTCCCTTTCATGTTGTCCTTCTCTCACTTTTCCTTAGTCATTAGTAGGTGTTAGTAGTAGAAATGAGATAAAATGATGCATCAGAGGAGTTATCCTCATTAAAAAAACCTATAGGTTTGACCCTATTATATGATACCCATATCTTGGGGTCAGTCCCATGTTGATCTATATTTTTAATTAGAGCCTAAACACTTCTACTTCCATCTAGGGTGCAATCTATATATCCAACATAACCTACTATAAAATATAGTGATATACAAAAAATTTAGAAGTTGTAATTTGCTAAGTATAGGAGCTAGGATTATGGTTAGAGAGACATTTATAAATTCATCTATGTAAAATCTATTATTATTTTTCTAAAAGTTTTGAACATGCCCTGAAAACACATTATTAATTAAAACATTTATTTCCTCTATATTGGGACGAGTTTTAAGTGAATAAACAAGGTCATAGTGCATCATTGTCCTCTATTATGACTCTATCTATGTTGACTATGCATTGAATCTAAAATATTGAAGTTTTTTCCCTTTATCTATAGGTTAAATATTTATGTGTGATCTTTGATTTGGTGTGTGGATAAGTTGTAAGAGAGAAAAAAATAACCTATATAAGGAAAAAATAAGATCAAATGGAAAAGGGGATAAAGTGGGGAAGTTGGACATGGTTGAGTTATCCTCATAAAACCTCTTATTGACTGAGTGATTCCTACATATTATGTGTAGACCTCATGCCAATGTAGTTAACCCTATGGGGAAGTTAATATAATTATAATGAATTCAATTATAAAATATTATTATAATACTTGACAAAGGATGGCCTCAACATACAAGAAAACAATATTAACTTAGCCAATGACTATATTACTACATCAAAATTATAGTAGGCATATTTTTTGAATAAGTAAGTGATTTTGAAATTGCATTTACAAGAGAGTGTTGAATATTAATTGGGGGTTTGTAGTGATACAATTGATGTGATATTATAACATAATATTTGAATTGTTTATGATAATTAACCTTATGCGTCACATGATAAAACCATTAAGAATCATGAAATTTCTAAAAAATAACCATTGGAGTGTAAGATACAAGTCTGCACCAGTGGGTAGGTTCATAGTGCACCCATGTCTACCTAGTACACACTTGTCCAAATTGGACATAGGATTATGAAACCAAATTTTTGGTGAATTCCCTAGTGATTAGGGATATTTATGAAAAAATTAGAGAAGTATGAAATATGTTCATATAAATTTAAATAATTGGAAGGCTCTCATATAGATAAATGGTTTTTGAAATGTAAAATTACCTGGAAGCAAGGTAAAAATTTCATGGAATAATATTCTCAATCATTTATTTATTTAATTTTAGTGTCTATATCCCCCCCCCTTATTCTCATATTTCATAAATCACTATAGGAAAGGAAATGTGATACCTAGGTCTATAAACACACTTTGTCTTTGTCATGGATATGTGCATACCCCTTTATTTATGCATGTGGAGAAGTGTTGAATTGAGAGTGATTAAGTCTCAATTTAAAGAATTGGTGTAAATGTATATGTCGTAAATTTACATTATTCAACCCCTTAAAGATTAATTTAAAAAGTTAAAAAGAGATGGGAACTAACAAATTAATTCATTAAAGTGTAACTAGAACACTGAGCATAGCTAAGATCTCTTATAGTCCACTATCTAAATTGAAAGAGAAGAGGTGTGAATGAGTAGATAGCTTGCTAAAATGAAACCAAGATATGGAACATCACCAAGCTCAAACATGGTCCATTTGAAAAACATGAATCACACTATTATAGACAGATCTAGATTCAAACTATAAATTTGTAAATTTGTTTGATAATTAATACCAGATATGTGTTACTTGAAAAAAAGAGAAATTTTAGTTTTGAAAAATTAATATCTTTTTCATGAATGTATATCATGACCCCTATACTTCATAGAGTAATAAACTTGATATTTTGAAAATTACTTGAATCGTTGTAACTGTATTCACACAAGTGTGTCCATGATCAAATAACTACATGAGTGGATAACAAAAAACAAGTTGAATTCCCCCATAATCTATAAATTTTGATATTTTTGCCTATTTTAAGTTTTCAAAATAAAAAATTTATTGCTTTTTAAAGGCCCATTGTGAAATACCCTTTTGAAATGAGGATATGGACTGAAAAATCACTTATCTCAAAATAAAAATTGAGACCATTTTTGAAAGATAAATAAACATGTAGTAGCATTTACATTATTTAATTTGTATTAAAAATTTGATAGATGTAAAATTGAGGTGCTTGAAAAAAAATTAGATTTTATTTCATCATGTAAGTTTGATATAATAATTTAATAGTGAAAATGAAGCATTGTAAATAACTTAAAATATTACAATATGTATTGTAATCACAAAGTTTAAAATCTAAAGCATTGGATCACATAGATAATATTACGCATGATATGAAGCATGGAACCATAGGTAAATAGGTATGTACATATTAGTGCATGATAATAATTATGGTAGCATAGTATCCAAAGAGAAAACATGCAAGCAAAGTCACATAATTTTTCATGCAAGAGGGCATAGAGGCTACATACAAGGGACATGTAAGATGTTCCAAAGAATGTAAAATTAAGTATAAATTATATACATTGATCTCAAAGGCTGAATACAAGGGACATAAACCTATTACATAATTCATAAAATAATATAAATTCTACACCAACAAAGGTGTGGTTGTGACAAACAACCGAGGTGTATGTTGAACATACACATGGCCAAGGGACACATAAAATCAGAAAACAAGTTTTGAAAGCATGACATGAAAATTATGAATGTGTAAGAGTAGAATACGTAAAATGGATTTATAATAAGCAAATCATATGTATCTATGTTTAAATTTAGTATGTAGCATTTTTACCAAGACATATGTGAATATTGAATGAATGATTAAATTATTTGATTTGATTTATAGATCAATATGGAAATAAGATTGTGAGTGGATACAAATTATAAGGTGTTCATAAAAAACAATATTATACCCCTAAATAATCAAGTTTTTTTAGGTAGATACTAGACTAACATCAAACCATGTGAAAGTATGCTTTAAATTTGAAATTATATTGATATTTGAATGTTAATTTTGCTCTATGTGCAAAAGTTGAGATAGAAATCCATGTGAATGAGTTACCATTTGAAACAGAGAGTGAAGATGCATAGAGATAGGTGTGCATTATGGGATATGTACACCATGTGTCATTATGTTCCTATTGTGACTTTGTCTAAATTGACTATATTTTTAAAAAATTGATCAAAAAATCTTTTGATGTATATAAAGATTGTTTTGCATTATAGTATTTGTTCTATTGCACACTCATAACACCTTTTGAGAATAAATATGACTTTAAAAAATGTTATATAATTAAATATAAGGTTGGGTGACATAAGAAAAAATATATTAAACAACATACATAGATGCCTACATGTCCTGATTTTGTATTTTTATAGGAAATTTCTATATTTTTTATTTTTTTAATATATATGGTTTTTTATTATTTTTTCATATTTCAAAGGAAAGAAACATGCATGAAATAAAATGGTATTAAAATCAAAATAAAACATGGTTTTCAAAATAATGAGAGGGAATATTTCAAAAACCCTAAAAAATATGTTGAAGTAAAGAATGGCAAGGAGGAAAGAATGTGAGATGCCCAAAATGTATGTGTAGTTTTTACAAGTATGGAAATCATAGCCATGAGAACTCATGAAAAAATATGTAAATGTAAGAATGAAATTACATATGATATCTTAAATTATGTATTAGAAACCACAAAATATGTGTGAATATGAAAACATAGTAAGAAGGTTTCCTTAGGCTATTTGAATGGCTTGTATCAATTAAGGGAGTGAGTTCCTGCAAAGTGAAAAATGAATACCAAAAGTCTAGAAGTAGTTTGAATAGGTGTAGAAGAATAAGAAAGAAAAAATATGAGCAGAAAATGTCTATATATAAGTATGGACTATGAAAGTAATATAACCAAGGTAATATTCCTAACCATGATATTAGGAGGTAATTCCATAACATGTCAATCCAATGATCTCATCAATATATGCTCATAAATTTACTCTACTACATGATAATAAGGATCCATATCTTGTTCCATATAAGTAGTACCATGTGTAGGAGTTTATTAATCTGAATAAGAACCATATGTTGACAAATGACACTTTGAATCAATGTGTATAATTTTTTCCAAACCTCTAATCCCATGAATAAGAGGAGGTGATGCCATAACCTATACAAGTTTAATATCCTATTAAATAGCTTGTACTTGTGTAGGATCTTTATGAACAACTTTTACTTATTTAGAAGTACATATCTTGTTTTCTTATGTCGTATATATCTTGTTTTCTTATGTCAGATGATCATGATAATGTGTAATCATGTTATTCTCAACAATATGTGAAATTTTTAAAATATCATCATACTCATTAATAGGTGAGGAATATATAAAACGGTCATGCTCATGTATAGATTAAAAAACTGGTATTGGAGTATGCCTCATTGAATGTGAATCATTATACTAAATAATAGTGTAAACTATCTCATTACCAATTTTATAAATAACTATACCAACAAATTCTTGTGGGATAAGAGTAGATACCATAGATGTCAATGGATATTCATATTTAATGCCTAAAATTTTAACCAATTCATTAGCTTGAATATATGTTAGACATTTGATAATTTTAGATGGAACTACTCTATTTCTTTGTAACCAAAGTATTACTAATAACATATCAAAAAACACTTATGGTTGGTAACATTAATAAATAAGTATGAAATATTAGAGGGCCTACTTATAAGGTAAAATAATGTATCCAAGAGTATCCTATGTGTGGCCATCATATACCTTCATAACCCTAGATGTATGTTTAATATATTTTTTTATGTATCCAAGAGAATGCAAAACTTTTATAGTGCACACAGTTTCACTTGATCCATGGTCTATCACAAAACTATGGATGGGTTGAATGCAAACATATGATCTAATTAATAATGCATGTCTATCAAAATCATCATCAATAATTTCTAAATCATCAAACATGATATATGGTTTAGATACTAGCTTACTCATAATTATACCAATAATTTTATCAAATGGATTCCCATATGAAAGTGGAGGATGAGAATTATATGCATTATGTGCTTCATAATTTTTATTTTTATCTTGTACCCCATGATTTATAAATGGGTCTTGATAAATTTTTAGCTTTGAATTTTCATTTGATTATGGCTTAGCCTCTTCAATCGGTTTACTAACATCAATAAGATTTCCATCAATGAGATCTTGTATTTTATGATTGAACTTTATACATTTATATGTGGAGTGTCCCAAACATATATGATAGTCATAAAATTCATTCCCTTTAAAACTTATAGGTAAAATCCTAGATGGATCTACTTCATAGGGTGTAAGAAGTGTTATAGGATTACATCCAATAAGATTTTACAATAACACATGAGGAGGTGAAGGTATCCTTTAAAGTTGCCTCCTTGATGGTGATTTTAATTGTAGATGTTGTTGTATTTGAGAGATATCATTAATTATAACTTTATCATCATTCCTTCCTTCATTATTTTTGACCTTGTAATTAGGCCTACCTTGAAACTTGATAGTAAATGTAAAAGGAACATTAGAGCTATATTTGAGCTTGTTCAATGTAATAAATTTAACCTCACATTATTTAAGTGTAGACATATCTCATAAAATGATCCAAATTTATAAAACATGATAAAATATTTAATAGGAGTAAGAAAACTTTGAGTGAAAATGTCTTAAAGATCATTATATTCCACTTGATTTGACATTTTTACTAGCATGGTTTTGTACCTTATAACATATTCACTAATAATCACATTTTGAACTTGATTAAGCATTGGTATTTGAACATAGGATAATTTCTCACCATTTTTGATATAAAAATGTGCCAAAATTTATTTTTATAGTGAGTTTAAAGTTGTAAATAATTGTATAGGAAGATCACAAAAACACCTAAGAGTGTATCATTGAGGCCTATTAGAAAGATCTTGGTTAATGTTCTATAATTATTTACATGATCTAAACATGTTATAGGGAATACATACAAATGTTACTCAGGATCACCTTTGTCTTCATAAAGAGTAAACCTGAGAACCATAAATTCAATAGGGAGAGGGAAGGATGTAATTTGAGGAGATAAAGAGTTATGCAATAAAGCACCATAATCTAAGGAATGTCATGATAAATGGTTTTCCCAATGTTAGCTAACTTGGCTTACAAAATAAGAAGGGTTTTATCAAAGGAATTATTATATGTGGTAATGGGAGGATTATAGGTACCATGAATGGGTATGGGCTTGGTGAAATGAGAAGTACTAATAGGGGTTCCTAAACTAAGGAAAGGAAAATATTCAACCAAAAGTATGGGGGGAGATTTTTAATTTCAAAATATAATTTATGAATTTCATTTTCCGCAACATATAGGAAAGAATCATTATTTTAAGGTTGTTTTCTAGTATAGTCTCAAATTTTAGCATTATTGGTTTTAGCATCAAGGTTAGAAACAGGAGTTAAGATGTGTCCATTAAGAGGATGGTGGATGGGTAAGATGTCAATATTTGGAGATAGATTCCTAACATGGTCTTATTATTTTTCCCAAGTAATTGAAGATTTGATAAAAATAATAGGTTCAAGTAGAGAACAAAATGAGGTAAAATAAGTATGAAGATGAAAAGATAGAGCTTTTTTAATTTCTTTGTAATGTCTCCATGAAAAAATATAATGAATTAACATGGTGCAAAGGAAAATTATAATATACATGAAATTTCATGATTATATGTAGCATATTATAATAACAAGTCAATAATAAACCCATGATAAAATATAGAAATGAAATAAACAAATCTATTATCTAAAATGATAGTGCAAGAAAAAATCAAGGATGAAATGGTGATATTAGAAAGGTTTTAAATGATGTGTAGGCTCTTAAATATAATTCCTCATCTATTGGAAAGTGTCAACCAAATATTTAAGATCATTAATTATGAAGTTATAACCATTCTCGTATCCCACTAAACCAAAATTTGAGGGTAACCTGAGAGTAGCTTCCTAGAGATAAACATATAGAATCAAAAGATGTTATAGCTTCCACTTTGTTATAAAAAATGGGATCTTGAAATCCATTACTATCTCTATACAATGGCTATGAGTAATGGATCAAGATCCTCACACCATGATACTTTTAAAAAAAACATTATGTATCCCATAATAATAGTAGTTAGGAGATTATAGACTTCTAGAATACAGTCTCTAAAACAAGCAAAATCAAATTAAAAAAAGGTGAAATATTTTTGAAAATAAAAATAGCAAAATTCAACCTAAATTTGAACGAAATAGATTAAATGTTAGTATTTATTTGAGATGACAATATACAAATTTTAAGTGTAAAATTACTCCAAAGTCAAAAAATATAAATCATTATGTTATGGATAATATCCAAGGTTGAGGATTGTATTCTTTCAGTGTCTATAATTTATATAATTTGATTGAAACCCTAATCCAAAAATCAACAAGATGTATAAGAAATGTTCTATTCTAAAAATGGGCTCACCAAAAATGTTTATCCTTATAATTGATTGTCTGTGAAAATTAACTCTAGTTATTGTAAACTTGAAATCTGATCTAAGAAATATAAATAAGATAGCCTACTATAAATTACAATAATATACAAGGTTTACATAGGTTGTAAATTACTAAATATATAAACTAGGGTTAAGGTTAGAGAGATATCCTTGAAAAGTAACTTATGCAAATTATATTATGTTTATAGTGATTATGAATATGTAATACTTATTAATAGTACCTTCAAACACAATGTTAATTAAAAATTTACTCTAATGTGTATTAGGAAAAGTGTGCAGTAGTTAGCCAAGCTTGTAGTGCATCATTTCCCTCTACTATGACTCTATCTATATTGACTTTGTACTAAATTTGGAAGTTTCAGGTTTTTTTAATCTATATATAGGTTATTTGTTTCTTTTGAATGTTTTATTTGACATGAAAATAACCTACAAGAGACAAAACCTTACCTTGTATAAGGAACAAATGAGATCAAATGCAAAGTTAGAGAAAAGTGGGAAGTGGGATATCACCAAGCTATCCTCAAAATATCTTGTTAACTGAGTTTTTCCTACATAATCTATGTGGACCTCATTTTGATGTATTTATCCCTATGGGGAAGATCATATAAATTTAATAAACATGTAACTCGAAATTTTAATTACAATGTTTGATAAAGGATGGCCTCAATTTGCATAAAAAATGTTCACTTGGACATAGATTGTATTACTAAATTATAAATGTAGTAGGGATATTTTACTAATAGATAAGTGATTTTTAAATTTCCTTTCAAGAGTGTTTGAGAGCTACGTAGGGGGTTTGAAGTGAAACATTTTATATGCTCTTATAGGAGAATATTTAAATTATTTCTTATAGCCAACTTTATAGATCATGTGAGAGAGTCATTAATAAGTGTGCCATTTTGAAGAGGTGGGATTTGAAACATGGTAGATAAATATAAATTAGTTGGTAGGTGTGTATTATGCCCTTATATTCATAGTACACACTTGTCTAGATTAGATAGATGATTTTGAAATTAAACTAGTGATGAAGTGTTTGTTGATTTGGGACATTTAAAAACAAATTAGGGAAGTCTATAAGATGTTCATAGAAATTTCAAGACTTAGAATGATATTATATAGATAAATGTCTCATATAATGGTGATTTGTCAAAGCAAGGTAAAAATTTAAGGTAAAAATATTGTCCAACATTTATTGATTTAATTTTAGTATCAACACTAGTATACTAGAATGATCTCATGTTGATAATTGTTCCAAGGATATTTTCGGCACTAGGTAAAATTATACTCTTTATTGAAATTATTTTTTTAACCATAATAGATAATATTTATTTTTGTTGATCAATAAGGTTTTAGTAATTTATGTTGGAAACTATACTGTGTACCTTGACTGATATGATGTAAAGAATAGGATTTGGTAGCACAGTTAGCATTATGATATAATTTTATGTTGGTCACTATTGAAAATGATTTAAAACTTCATATTCTAATTATTAATTTGTTGCTATATTTTTTAATTCATTTTCATAATATTACGTGAATGGTTTTTTTTAATTTGACTCTTACTGTTATAAATTGAGTACTCTTGTTAAACTAAGTTATGGTTCAATTTATAACTTAGATTCATTATGAAAATGTAAAGGGAATTGTGTGTTTGTTTTGATGTGTTGAATTTTAATTTGAATTCATGTTTAGATAATAAGACATGTTAAAATTTTATCATGTATTACATTCAACTTTACTTCATATTTGGTTAGATCTTAAGTATATTGTGTTCTAGAGAGTATTTGGGAATAACTCATTCAAAAAACTCAATTATTTATAAATTATCCTTGTTATTTATAAATTCATTTAAATTGGTTTTAAACTCTTGTTTTAGTTTAAGTTGTTGGTTTGGATTTGACATTGGTTTATATGTATTAAGAAATAACAACAAGGTTATAGCATACATTATGAATAACCCATAAGCATTATGTCTATTTTGATTACATGACTATGTTTGGATAAGTAGATTATTACTTTTATTATATGAAAAAATATTAAGTCATCTTGGCAATTTCATTGGTAATTAGATACTGTGTAAGAAATAGTGTAATGATTTGGTCTATCCTAAGAGGCATGTACATTGTTTACTTGTATCTACTTTATTTTTAAAAATAGTTCTTGAACTAGATATCAAAGTTGGAATATGGTTAAGAAGTAGGTTATATAAATTGAATTTAGTGATATTGTTAGGTGTGGAGCCTAATTATCTTCTAGGATCAGAGGTTAAAATTTTGATGATATTTTAGTCAAGTTTGTATCCCTAATGGCATAGTGGGTTTCAAGGTTGGTCATATCCTCGATGGAAAAAAATTTATTAAAATTTCCTTATTAAATTGTAATTTTGTAGTCAATATGGGCCATTGATTATAGGTTTCCAGATATGATGGTAGAGGTTATGTTTAAGTGTTTTTTCACCCTAAATGTATTGAGATATGGCTAAGAGAAGTAAGTGAAAAATAGATGAATTAACACAGAGTGGAGGCAAAAAAAGGTAGAGAGGTGTAACAGGTTTTATTATAGGATTTTGATTCTCTCTTGTATTGTTGGAAATAATAATCTAGACAATTTTGGTGGATGTAGCCCATTTTGGGTGAACCACGTTAAATTTGGTGTCCCCTATTATGTGTATGTTTTGTTTATTTTAATTTTTTTAATAAATTTGTTTCATAGTTTCTCTTGTATGTGATTTGGGGATAACTCTGGGTTTTAATTTATCCTAATGAATATATAGTAAAATAATTGGAGGTATTATTTTATTTTGGAAGTTAATATTATCATATTTTACTTTTACTAGCATTACTTTAAGTTTGTAGTAGTTCAAGATAGAAGATGGAAATTTGATAGTATAATGGCAATGGGTGATTAACTTGAAAGCATTTTATGAAAAGGTTGAATCCCTATTATAAAACCCTAATGCAGTTAGGTTACTCTAGTTACTTTCTCTTTTTGTATGTACATTTGGATTTTAAAATGAATATAGTAAATTTTACTAACCCTAATTTTACATATATGGTATATGACTTAATGGTAATAGATCATGCTCAATGAATCATTCCCTATTTCAATTAAGGAGACTAAGTTGAAACTTATCTAATACAATGGAATTGTTCAAGTCATGGATAAGATATTTTGGTATGGTTAGTAGGAAAGTATTTAACTTAGGTTGAGTTAACTAGTGGAACACCTTTTTTGAATGTCACTTTATTATACAATACAGTTAAATGTATCCATAGGTTACTCAAAATTTATTTTTCATAGGCATTTTTAGTTGATTAAGAAACTTGTGATTATATATTAATACATTCCAGGACTAGTATAAATAGTGGGATATGTCAATACTAAGCCACACCTTGTTCTTAGCTAATAGACTAAGAGGATAAGCAATGGTAAAATTTTGATCACATTAATTCATCAACTCAAACTACATTTAAATAATATTATATTTTCTTGTCCTACAGGGATATTCTATGTTATTATATGTTTATAGCTGAAATTGTTAGGTAAATCTCTTGGCATGATAGTTTATGAGGACTATGATTTGATCTACAATTATCTATATAGGGTACTCTTCCCCTACTTTTGTGTAATATTTATAAAAGATGTTAAAATTGGAAAACTACACACATGTATGTTATAAAGCTAGTATGCCATTAAATTTAAGCACTTAAACCTAACCTCTTCAAGATAATACTTCAAAAAATATGACTTTATATAGTAACTTTTAATTATAAGATCATTGTGTAAAGGTCTATTTGAATAATTTAGTATAAGTATAGGTCTTATCAAAGTTATATGGATTTGTATTTGAAACTTATAAGATTTTGTGAAAGTAAATTATTTGGTTTGATTATTCATAGAATTAATTGAAGTCTACCTTATTAAGTAGTAAACCCTAATTTTGTTCTCTATGACATGACTAAATCTTATAGTTGATTCTATTTAATTATTATTCATATTAAAATGGTAATCTTATTATCTTGGAAACCTTACATGATTATCCTTTGTATAGATCAATATGTTGAAGATTTAAATGACTCATAAGGGGTGAAGTGGTTAATCTTGAAGTAAATCATTTAAAATTATTTTTGGAAGAATGTGAGTAACCACTCAACTTAGTGCACTCAAGCGAATGTTGCTTACTAATGTGATAAGAATGTGAGATAAATTATGTATATAGGTTCATTAATTTACTCAAATTTGGTGCACATGCACATTTTTTAATGTTGGAATTTGAGAATCACAACCCTAAAAATCCCATAATTTGTTTAGGTTGGTTTTTTGGGTCATGACAAAACCTTTGTACTATATAGTAGTCATTATAATCATCTTGGAAAAGTGACTACAACAACATATAGTTTTGTCAACACTTTTTTGGTTTTACATATTTTTAATGTTATTTACCCTTGAAAAATATACCATTCATTGGATTTTTATTTGAAAATTGATTACAATGGTATAATTTTTAGGTAATTGTTAGGGTGTGGAGCTAAAAGCTTAAGAAAGGAGCACACTTCAACAGGTTCGGGTCTACACAGACACCGGCATCGGTCAGGAGCGACCGACGTTAGCCAGGTGCAGTTGCAGAGGCACCGGCATCAGCAGTGGGTCAGCCGGCAGCGGTCACAGGCAAGCAGCAGGAACCGACGTCAGTTACCTGTGCATCCAGAAAGCTATTTCTGAGGACAGAAGTGAGTGTTTGCATGATGAGTTAAAGTTTTAGTCTTAAGCTCACGTCTCTATTATTAGTAATATTATTTTTAGAGCCCTTGTTCAAGTGGCTTAACTATTTGTTGTAAGTGCATGCTCAAGTCTCCTAATTCTGTATGTAGAATTAGATCTTCCTAGCTTATGGTAATTTTGTAGTAGAAGAATTGGTATGTTGAAGAACAGTATAGAATTGAATCAATCTAGGCTTGTTGGAGTTGATTGTTCTTGAGAGAGAGAGCTCTTGAGGAATAGAGATCTAGTGAGAGATCTATACATCTAGGAGAGGTGTGGAAGAAAGACGTTTCTTCAATTGTATTCCTTTTGTAAAGAGTTTGTTAATATAAGTTTTCATAGTGGTTTCTTGTATCTCTTGTTCTTGCTATTATCTCATTCAGTTACTTGTCTATCTAATTTAATTCCACGTTTATTGCTTTCACAAGTGTAATCTATTGTTGGTTGATCCCCAACAAGTGGTATCAGAGCCTTGGTTGTAGGTTCAAGAGTTGATACCATTTAGTGGTATCAGAGCTCAGGTTCACTAACAAGTGGTCCAAATCTGTGTAGTGTGTATTGATTACAGGTTCTCACAGGGGTTTCTGCAGGGATTTATGTTTGAGTGGGAGAAGCAATGGTAGATGAAAGTAAACTGAGAATGGAAAAGTTCAATGGCAAAAATTACCAACATTGGAGAATGTAGATAGAGGATTATCTGTATTAGAAAGATCTCTACTTACCGTTAGGTGGGGTTGCAAAGAAGCCCAAAGACATGGAGGATGAAGAATGGGAAGTTCTTGACAAAAAGGCTCTGGGGTCTATAAGACTGAGTCTAGCATTCACTATGATATCTAATTTATCACAAGCAAAGTCTATGATAGAGTTGATAACTACGTTAGGAAATTTGTATGAAAAACCCTCAGCTTCTAATACAGTATATCTTATGAAGCAGTTATTTAATTTGCATATGAATGAAGGTGGATCTATTTCTACTCATCTAAATGATTACAATGGAATTATGAATCAGTTAAGTTCAGTCAATATAGTGTTTGATGATGAAAGAAAAGCTCTTTTGATATTATGTTCTTTGCCTGAAAGCTGGCATGGCTTAGTAATGGCAGTAAGTAATACTGCATCTGCATCAAATATTTTGAAAGTAGAGGATGTTGTTAGTGTTATCTTGAATGAGGAAATACGCAGGAAAAGCACAGAAGAGACATCTGGGAACACTTTGAATTTTGAGAGCAGGGGAAGGCAGAAAGATAAGAGTAAGAGGAGATCAAGATCAAAGTCTAAGGTGAGAGGAAGATCCAAATCTAGGAATGGCAGGAAGCCACAATGCTGGAACTGTGGAAAGATTAGGCACATAAGTAGAGATTGTTGGTTAAAGCCTAAGGAGGACAATCAGCATGAAGGAAAGGAAGAAGCCAAGGTTGCAGGTATTGCACAAGATGCTTTAATTTTCTCTCTGCATAATAATATAGAATCTTGGGTGTTAGATTCTGGTGCATCTTTTCATGTTACCCCTAACAGAGAATATTTTAGTGACTATATCCATGGAGATTTTGGAATAGTGTATCTAGGGGATGATGAGCCCTGTAAAATAATTGGCAAAGGTAAAGTGCAGATGAAGATGCAGAATAGCAACACATGGGTGTTGAGAGATGTGATGCATGTTCCTAGCTTGAAGAGAAATTTGATTTCTGTAGGAAAGTTAGGGGATGAGGGTTGTACAGTAACTCTCACAGCAAAATCTTGGAAGGTGACCAAGGGTGCACTTATTATGGCCAGAGGTAAGAGAGAATGTACTCTCTATTTGTGTGATTGTGTTACTAACAAATCTCCTTCTGTATTATCTACTTCAGATGTGGATGCTAAATTGTGGCACTCAAGGCTTGGCCACATGAGTGAGAAGGGGATTTCAATTCTTAAGTTCAAAGGTATGCTTTCAGATTTAAAAGGCATAGATCTAGAGTTTTGTGAGCACTGTGTATTTGGAAAATAGAAAAGGGTTAGTTTTCTCAAGACTGGGTCTACTAAGAAGAGGCATAAGTTGCAGCTTGTTCACACAAATGTGTGGGGATCGGCTCAGGTTGCTTCCATTAGAGGATCATAGTACTATGTATCTTTCATAGATGATGCTACAAGGAAGGTATGGATCTATTGTATTAGAATAAAATCTGATGTATTTGAGACTTTTAAGATTTGGAAAGCTATGGTTGAGAATGAAACAGGTAAAAGATTGAAGTGCCTGAGATCTGACAATGGCGGTGAGTTCTGCAATTATAAGTTCAAAGATTATTGTTATATGCATGGAATCCACAGGCAAAGGATGGTTCCAAGGACACCTTAGCAGAATGGAATTACTGAAAGGATGAACAGGACAATAATGGAGCATGGAAGATGTATGAGATTGCATGCTAGTTTGCCCTTATAGTTTTGGGCACAAGCTGTTGACACTGTAGTATACCTGATTAACAGAGGACCTCTACAACTCTAGATGGTGGAATTCTAGAAGAGGCATGGACAAGTAAAAAGGTTGATCTCTCATATCTCAAAGTTTTTGGTTGTTAAGCCTTTGTGCACATAGATAAAGAAAATAGAAAGAAGCTTGATGCTAAGTCTATGAGGTGCATGTTTATTGGGTATGGCTCAGATGATTTTGGTTACAGATTGTGGAATCTAAAAACTAACAAGGTAATCAGGAGCCGTGATGTTGTTTTCAATGAAAGAGTGATGTATTGTGATCAGCTAAGAAAGCTGAATCAATCTCAGCAGAGCAATGGTGAATTAGACGAGGTGAAAGTCCAATATGAGCTCACGGGAAAAAGAAATAATCACTTGCAAGAAAACACAGAGACCGACGTCGGCAGGGTAGGAACTGGCATCAGTAGTATAGAGACTGACGTCGGCCATACAGAGACTGATGTCGGTAGGACAGGCACTGAGGTCAGTCAGGCAGAACTGATGTCGGCCAGTAATAGGTCTAGAAGTGATCGAGGTCGGTCACTGTCAGAGAATTTGGGTGGACAGTGTGTTGTGAACGAGTCTCAGACACCCATCAGGAGGTCAGAAAGGGTGAGTAAGCCTCCAATTAGATATTCTCCTTCTTTATTTTATCTATTGCTAACTAATGGTGGAGAACCAGAGAGTTTTGAAGAAGCAATATAGGTGGAGTCCAAGAGTTAGTGGGAGCGTGGCATGGTTGAGGAGTTGGAGTCCTTAAGAGAGAACCAAACATGGGATTTGGTTGAATTGCCAGAAGGTAAGAGAACACTCAAGAACAGATGGACCTATAGGTTGAAAGAAGGTTAGAATGGACAGATGAGATATAAGGCCAGATTGGTAGTGAAAGGATTTGCACAAAAGCCAGGTATTGACTTTGGTGAGATTTTTTCTCCTATTGTTAAAATGACTTCTATAAGGGTTGTATTGTCTTTGGTTGCTTTTGAGGATTTGCATCTTGAGCAGTTAGATGTTAAGATAGCATTTCTTCATGGAGATTTGGATGAGGAAATTTATATGGAATAGCCAGAAGGATTTGAGGTCAAGGGTAAGGAGAAGTTTGTGTGCAGATTGAAGAAAAGCTTGTATGGCCTCAAGCAAGCTCCTAGGCAATGGTACTTAAAATTTGATAGGTTTATGACTAAGCATGGCTACAGTAGGTGTCAATCTGACCATTGCATTTATTTCAAGAGATTTGATAATGGTAGATATATTATTCTATTATTGTATGTAGATGATATGCTGGTTGCAGGATCACACATGCAGGATATCTCTGAGCTTAAGGTGAAATTAGCTCAAATGTTTGCTTTGAAGGATTTGGGAGTAGCAAAGAAAATCCTTGGCATGAGCATTAAGAGAGGTAGGAAAAATCATAGGTTGATATTGTCTCAAGAAGATTATGTGGACAAGGTGTTGAAATGGTTCAATATGCATGATGCTAAACTGGTAAGCACACCTTTGGCTGGACATTTTAAGTTGAGTAAAGAACAATGTCCTAATTCACATGATGAGGTAGAGTACATGAGCAAGGTTCCATATTCTTCCACAGTAGGGAGTTTGATGTATGCAATGGTGTGTACTAGACTGGATATTGCCCAAGCAGTGGGAGTGGTAAGTAAGTATATGGCTAATCCAGGTAAGGAACATTGGAAAGTAGTTCAGTGGATCCTTAGATATCTGAGAGGAACTAGCAGTAGGCACTTGTGCTATGGAGGTTCAGATACTTCTCTACATGGTTATGTAGATTCAGATATGGTAGGCGATTTGGATGGCAGAAGGAGCACTACAGGTTATGTTTTCACTGTAGGTGGAACAACGGTTAGCTAGATATCTAAGTTGAAAAAGGTTGTTGCCTTGTCAACTATAGAAGCAGAGTATATTGCAATGACAAAGGCTAGTAAAGAGATGATATGGATGACACAGTGCATGGATGAGCTTGGTAGGGAGCATGAGGGTTGCAGATTGTATAGTGACAGTCAGAGTGTAATCCATTTGGCTAAAAAATCAGCCTTTCATTCAAGAACAAAGCACATACAGCTAAGGTATCACTTCATACGACAGGTATTGGAAGATGGTGAGTTAAAGCTAGAGAAGATCCATACAGATAGGAATCTTGCTGATATGTTAACCAAGCCAGTTACAAAGGAGAAGTTGAATCTTCATTCAACTTCTGTTGGTCTTCATGATTGAGCTGAAGATGGAGGAGCTAGAAGATGTTGTTGTACAGGTACTGGTGCAGTTGTTTATCTCCAAGTGGAAGATTGTTAGGGTGTGGAGCTAAAAGCTTCACCAGGGAGCACACTTCAATAGGTTCAAGTCTACACAAACATCAGCGTCGGTCAGGAGCGATCGACATTGGCTAGGTGCAGTTGCAGAGGTGTCAACGTCGGTAATGGGTCGGCCAGCGGCTGTCACAGGCAAGTAGCAGGAACCGGCGTCGGTTACCTGTGTATCCAAAAAGCTATTTCTGAGGACAGAAGCGAGTGTTTGCATGATGAGTTTAAGTTGTAGTCTTAAGCTCGCGTCTCTATTATTAGTAATATTATTTTTAGAGCCCTTGTTCAAGTGGCTTAACTATTTGTTGTAAGTGCATGCTCAAGTCTCCTAATTTTATATGTAGAATTAGATCTTCCTAGCTTATGGTAATTTTGTAGTAGAAGAATTGGTATGTTGAAGAATAGTACAGAATTGAATCAATCTAGGCTTGTTGGAGTTGATTGTTCTTGAGAGAGAGAGCTCTTGAGGAATAGAGATCTAGTGAGAGATCTATACATCTAGGAGAGGTGTGGAAGAAAGAATTTTCTTCAATTGTATTCCTTTTGTAAAGAGTTTGTTAATACAAGTTTTCAGAGTGGTTTCTTGTATCTCTTGTTCTTGCTATTATCTCATTCAGTTACTTGTCTATCTAATTTAATTCCACATTTATTGCTTTCACAAGTGTAATCTATTGTTGGTTGATCCCCAACAGTAATCCTATTTTTGAGCCATGAACCTTAAAATATTTATGTGGTAATTTTGCACACTAGGGACCTAGGTAAGGATTTTGACATGCCTAAAAATGCCTAATAAATAAGAGATGGAGTATGTAATAATTGGATCTTATATTCTAGAGATTTATTACAAAGAGTGTGTCAAATAAATTATTTTGTGTAAAAAATACAAAATGTAATGGTGAACGAAGATTATTTGGATAAAATCAATCAACAACTATGTTATATTGGGCCAATATTTCTTAGGCTCAAGCTCATTTATTCTCATTACACAACCATTTATGTGTGTCTTGATTGTTTTAAGTGAATTTGGGTGAAATAAATTTTTAATTAAGATTGTGGGTAGCTAAGATATTTGATCAACCATTTTTCACACTACAAACTTTATAAAATTTTCCCCATTTCACCAATGCACAACCCACATAAGGTGGATCATCTATTGAGCCCTTTCTAAATAAAAATAGAGTGAAAATCCCACCCTTAATTGGTTATAATTCAAGTACTCATAACATGCTTCCCAAAGTGGATATGCATAATTTCAATGGAAAATATCGAGTCACTTGGATTAATAAAATGGAGATTTTTTTTATGTATATTAGATCTTGTATGCACACAATATTGTTAAAATTGATCATTTACTAACACTTTCATTCTTGTAGTAACTTATTGAGCTTCAATATCCCTAATTACACATCTTAAATGGTACACACTAAAATCAGTAGGCATACCAATGGTTCTTTGTGAGAAACATTTTTGTTTATCTATCACGTATATATCCACTATACCTCCCTCATAATTAATTCCCTAAGAAATTTTCCTCCTCATGACCCATAAATATACCAAATATAATATTTTTTTACTATATTTCCCCATACCAATTTCATATTTATTGATTCCCACCAACCTTCAAACTAAGTTGGCCTAGATTGATTTAGTCTAAAAGTTACAACATATGTTTCATAACTATATCGACCCTAGTCAAGCTAGTTTGAGTTTAAACCATCATATTTATAACTAAATTAAGGTTAGATGATGATGTAGGATTAAAATTAATAAAGGATTAGGATCAAAAACCATTATAAATATAAGTCCCCATTTTAATCTAAATAAAATAAGATTCATATTTGTATTATCTTTGCTTGTAATTCTTCTTAAGTCCAAATTTGGAGAAGGCATCACTTAGATCTTATCTTGGATGGAAAAAACATGTCTTTTGGATTATTGGATGCAATAATAATGGTCATTTTTTCATATACATTAATTGAATTTTTTCAATCCTTAAAATGATAATAATCTCTTGTAAAACACCATTGACCAACTAGGAGATAGAGGGTCAACAAGTTTTTTTAAAGGTATGTATTGATGCGGGTTTTATACACACCCCATAAATTCCTATGAGGTTACCTCTAAAGTTTTATTTTTGGTGAAAATGATCACTCCAAGGCATGAGCTATAAGGTATTCAATTTTATAACAACTTACTGGTGGAATAGTGGTAAGTGTCACAGATTGTTTACCATGGGTGAGCTAACTATGTGTAAACCTATATCTACTTGGAGTGGTTGGAAGGATTATGAATCTAAGTAAGGAAATAATTATTTTAAAATAAACTTAAAAAATAGGGAAGAGTAAGGCATAAATTAAAGCCTTTGAAAAATCCATGGATAAAACCTTTCAAGTCTAGTATTTGAACTCAAATATGACAAGGGATCTAGATTGATACTTGTTGCAAGATATTGTAGCACAAAAAATAATGAAATATAGTGAATATTTAAAGGAAAATAAAACATAATATAGTTAAATATGTAGATATCAAATGTTTTTTTATTACCATAATTTTTTTGCACATCAACAATAGGATTATGATAAGCATGCCAAAGATTTTCAAATCAACTATAGCTAAAAGTGAAAGACTGTATTTAAAATATATACCTCATACATAATTAAAAAACTAATATAATATAATTATGGAACATCTGAAGCAATCCAAAAAATTGGAGAATAATGAAGATATTCACATCAAGACCAAGTCAAAGACAACTTCTTATAATTTCTTATTAATTTCAATAGCTAAAATAATCCTCCCTTTAAGACTAGGAGGTTACATATACTTATAGACTTGGGATGGGGAATAATATAGCTCATAAAATTATAAGGATGGGTTATTATTCCATAACCACATCAGAATATTTAAAAATTTCTATGTTTTTTCAAATAGAGATGAGTGTTACCAATCTACTAAATATACAAAATGGGCCTACCATAATCAAATCACACTTAATTTCTCTTCAAACCATTGCATAAAATGAAATGGAGTGGCTAAATCAACTAATAATAACCTTATGTATGACATCAAGAAGTCTTCATAGAATAAATTTATAGAATGACATCTCTCACTAAAATATGCACTATGAGTAGACCAAACTAGGCACAAGTAAGATCTTAAGGCTTCACCTTTTTTGTTGGTATATGGACAACAACCAATCTTCCCCATCACTTTCTACCTAACAACTTACAAATTCATGCAAGAGAATACAGGTGAAAATGAGATAATAAATTATAAACTAATTGAGATATTCCAATTAGAATATATAAGAACTAAAGCATTACACAACTTTAGCAAACATCTGGTTATTGTCAAATGTCGTTTCGATAAAAGATCAAAAATCAATGTTTTTAGGATTTTAGACCTAGTGATTCATTGGGATAAAAAACATGAGAAGAAAGGACATCATGAAAATTTCACTCCATTATGGATTGGACCATATTAGGTATCTAAAATCATTGTAAATAATTATTTTTGATTAAAATACCTCTAAGGTATGTACCTCACCTTTCCAATCATTGGATAGTTTTTGAAGCATTACTTCATGGTTGTTCCAATTGGAAATGCATTAGACTGAAATATAAATAGAGACTAACATTATACATAGATTAGATTTCCTAATTTATATATTATATTTCCTATTTTATAGATTAAATTTCCTTCTTTTTTCACTTGTTTTCCTTTATAGTAGTTTTGTAGTTTTTGATAACTTAGTTCCATGATTCTAGTCTATTTTCCCAAATTGTATAACTATCTCAGATAATTTTCTGAACTAAATCCAAAATGAGATGCCAAAAGAAAGGGGATGATACCTAAAGGGAGCACAATTTGTACTCACAAAAATTTATTTTGACAAGTACTAGACTTTTTGGAGTTGAGGTATGTATTGTGACTAAATTTTGTTTTATTTCGAATGAATAGTCTTACTCAGCATTTAAAAATTGCTCTGATATACTCATGAAATTTTTATAAAAGCTACCCATTTCTAAGGATGCACTACACTATCATATGTTAAAACATGGGTAGGAGATGATAAACATAGGACCAAATACACATTGATGTGGACATATTGACTAATAATTTTTATTATTTCATACATCAAGCCAAAGGTGGTTCCCAACCTTCCTCTATCTATGGTTTAAAAATGGGGGGGGGGGGGGGGGGGGGGGGGGGGGGAACTTGATAGAGTATATGTGATTCAAGTAAACACTATGGTGTATATGGACACCTAGATGATAGTAGAGAAAGGCTTAGATTTGAACTAGAGGTATCTTTGTCGAGGATATGGATGTTTGGTTGGTAGTAGAATAATTCCCAAGCTTTATTTTTCTTTAGTTTCAAGGTCAAAAGTCAAAATAAAAACTAAAATGCTTATTTGGGTCTTTGTCAAAATCTTCATGATCAAGGGAAATTAATTTCACCAGATCACACACTAATCTAATGAATAGGAATGTTAGTATGTTGCATCAATAATTAAGAGTTTTATTCCAAAATTTGGCTTTTCTTATTCTTTCTTTGTTAATTTTGAAGTTATGTCATGATATGTTTCTAAAATTATGGGTTCTAAAAATACTTAGGAGGATTATCCCCATGAGGCACCATTTATTTTGCCCTTACACACACCCCTATTTTTAAAAAAATAAAATAAGGACCCATTATTATAGAACCTATATTTTGGGGAGCTATGAGCTAAAAGATCTATGACTAGGGCATCATACATTTATCATTTAGGGCTATTTCTATAAAATGTAGCATTGAAAAATTCAAATCATAAAATTCTAAGCTTAAACTAGTATCTTAATTCATTCTAAACCTTAGCTTTTCATGAATTTTACTTTAATATGATGTTTTAATTCACGAGTTAGTGAATATAGTATTTCTATGTCATATTATATATTTTGATCATAGGATTAATAGCTAAGGGTCATTAATTCCCTTTGATTAGGCCCATAGTAAAGATTTCATGTGGTGGTGACTCACATCGCTCTTATGTCATTTAGAGTTATAGATAATTAAAAAAATTCTAAGTCATTCATAGCTTTAGATGATAAAAAATATTAAGTCTTTCAATCCCCTAAGCCTCCCATGATCTATAAACACACCACATGGAATATTCATGGTAAAATAGATACACAAAAACTTCATTTCATTATGGACAAATTTAATAGTTCTATGTTCCCATATGTTGATGGTTATGAGCTCCAGAGTCTTCAATATTTTGATATCATTCCATGTGTCTTGATCATGTTAGTTTGTATCCATGGGAAGGTTAAGTGGTTATTTGGTCTACAACCTAATAGTCTTGAGCTTTTAAGATTTTAGGGTTCTAAGTGATTGACACTTGGAACATTTTTGATAATCTACCTCTTAAGAAGGTTAAGTAGTCCTTTGGTATATAATATAATGGTTTTGATATCCTAAGTCTCTTGGATTCTTATATCATTCCACATCTCTTGATCACACTGACCTACGACCATGGAAAGATCTTCACCAAAATAAATACTAATCTAATGCTTAGATCTTTTGTGTTTTTAGTGTTCTGATATTAGGTCACATGTGGCATAATTACATTAACTAACCATTATGGGACCTACCCAAAACAATGAAGAAATATAAAAGGCCGAGTTAATAAGGACTTAAAAAGTGGCACTATCTGAAGAAGGTATGTAAATAATATAATAAATAATGATCACAACATGGAAAAGATTCAAGTCAATGAATGATGATAACTATCTCAAAATTAATAACTAAACACAAATAATTAACGAAAGATCACCACTTAGAAATTAAGTTCACCCACTAAATCCAACTAGTAGTGAAATGGGAATTAAAATAAAAAGTTTGTTATTTGCATTAAATATGGACAAATACATTCAATACTTAGTTTTATGATTAATATATACAAAATAAGCATTAATAAATTTAAGATTCACTTTGTTATTGATCTTTTAATTAAATTATTACATTCTAAAGCTTCCTAACTTCAAGAAAACCCTAAATTTATTTAGCCACTAAGCATGTAATGAACCAATAAATTACCTCAGAGGAACTATAGTGATGAAATGAGAATAATGGCCTCTTCATCAAAGAAAGTTAAGCCCTTAGTCCCCTCCCCATACTCATTTATGGGATTGACTGAATATAAAGACACAATATTTGAGAAGAGTATATTGAACTTTAAATTCCCTCATTACTCATCTCTCTAAGAAGAGGTCAAATCAATGTAGTCCTATTTCATATAGGATGAAATCTCTCTATATTCCAAACAATATATAGATGATTTACTACCAATTAAAGAGCAAGGTCTCCACTAGGTTGTAGCCAAACCTAAGGTAATGACATGCATTGACCTCTTGAATATTTTATTCATTAATGGAACCACTATTGGAGATATCATACATGTAAGTACATTTTATATTGCCTCTACTTACATCTTGAGAAGGGAATTTGAAATATATCTTAGGCTCTGTTGCCCGTAGATTACTTATAATCAAGTCTCAACCAATGTTTGGCTTGAGCATAACACTATAGATGGAAAGTTTAAGAAATGGTTTGGAAAGGGATAGAGGATAAATATAAAAGGGTAAATATTCACCAATTATATCATTAAATTCAAACCTCGAGTTTCCATAACAATGTCCCTATTGAATATGTTGTATGATTTCCCAAGTATTGCCTATGTTCAGGCCGAATGGGTTCCAATATTGGATACATTGCTAACAGATAATATATTGGTAGCACTGGGGGAGATTAAATCCTAAATATTTAATATTGGAACACTAAACCAAGAAATTAAATATTATATATCCTTCAGTTTGTTGCATAATGTGATAATATCTACTCTATGGGCGTGACTAGATGCCCCAGACTCTCTAATATTAAACAAAATTATACAAATTTAGATATGCACTCTGTAAATCAACAATAACTTTGTGAGGAGCCTATATAATTTGCATATACTTCCACATTTTCAATGCCTCCTTAGTGCTCCAGTGCATCTCCTTTTTTGCCAACCTAGTGGAATCTACAAAAGTGTTGAAATAATCAATGTTTTTAGTAGGATCATTGGGATTTATTTTGGGTATTTTGGCTAATGATAATAAGTTTTCTCTTTATTCAAATTATACCTCTCCTTGTGTTCTTGTATTTACCATGTTCTTCTTCACTATCTTTATATTCCCACTTTCTTTGTCATATTGAATGGATATTGTGGGTAGCTTTGTCAAAACTAGATTTTTCCTTTCATCTCTAACATGATGCATCTCCCTTACCCATTGAGGAACTATAAGTTCCCATGTTTCTTTTCCTTTAGAAGGTTATAAATATTTATAAGGTAGATAGGTCATTAGAATGGATGTGATAATAGTGGTTGGTAGTGAGGCACTTACTTGAGTAAGGATTTGGTGGAGTTTTTGTCCAACCATTTGCCATGGAGAGTTTTCTTTCTTGGGTGTAACCTTAGCCAAGAATATGGTTAAACCTAAGGTTATCTCCACAATCATGGTTAATGTTGGTAGGGCCAATGGCTGGGGCTTGGTAATATCTATTTGGGTTAACATCTTCTAAGGATCTGGAGTCTTTTTAATGATAGAAATGGTAAACAAATTCTCAAAATTTACTATTTTAAGACATGTTTTTTATAAGGAATTAATATCCAAATCCATACTAATAATAGTAGAACTAGAATATATAATGGTAGGCATTTTTTTAGGTAAATGTACATCTATAATTTTTATATTACACATTGAAGAAAAGATAGAAGAGACTAAATCATCAATTTTTTGACTTTATTCTAGTGTGAGGCCGACTAAGATGTCTCCTCCTTCTTTCTCACCCAGACTCAAAGCTTTGGCTTTCTCTAGTTTAGCTTCTTTATCATCTAGTTATGTCATGCCCATCTCTTAGTATTCTTCCTCTAAATTATAATCATACAAGTATATGACTCGTTCTAGTTCTTATTATTATTTCAACTCCATTTTAGCCTTGTATCTTTCTCCTTATCCTCAATAGCTTATTCTATAATAGGGAGACCAAGTGATGGTCTCTCTTCTAATTCTTTATCCTAGGAAGGAGTAGGGGGGTCCTTGTGCTTACATTGGTGTGTGAATATAGGAGGAGTGGAGTGTGGATGAGATGGTAGAGGGTTTGTGGGAATAACTATGGTAGGAGGTGGAGCTAAATGTGATGAAGTAGAAGGAGTGGAAGGCACATGGATTCTGTGTGGGGACTTAGCAGAATGGGGAGAGTTAGGGGAAGTTGAAATTGAAGTGAAATATGATTAAAATAATTTAGAGAGGTTCACTTTGGTGACTAAGGTAAGATGAGGTAGAGGAGTCATAAAAAACTACTCTTATTTTTATTAGTTGAGGAAATAACTCGCCTCTCCCTAGTATTTAATGTTCCCAAGACTTATTCATATGAATATATTGAAGTAGAATGGAAATGAATACCAAGAAGTCCTCTCAAAATATCATTATTGAGATAAGGATTTGACACCCTTTGACTCCTAGATTGACCTGGTTACTATTTGTGGCTTTTATTGAATGGGAAAGAGGTTGATATGATGGATGAGAGCCCTATGGTGGAAATGGATGCCATTGCTAACTCCATATATTTTGGGCCTCTTCCTCTATTAATTCTAGGTTATATTGTAGGGAATGTGAAAGTATAATAGACACTTTATTATCTTTCATCTTTATTTAAAATTCAAAGTCATCTAAGACATTTAAGAAAATCTGATCATGATCATGTACATGGTGACTATAAGAGATGTGAACTTTCTTCTTTTCTAAGATAGTTTTGAGATAACACCTTATTCTCTTCTTGGGGTACCATTATTTGAATGGTGTAATATGTAATTTTTAATATGTTCTAGACTTACCAACTAAAATTAAATATGACTTAGTCACATATTGGTGTTTTTTAATGCTATAAGAAATCTTAAAGTAATAGGCCAAATCTCTCTAACCTAAATCCTCATCAATATTATGGGAAACTTGATAGGCTATCTCATTTTATGTAATATGATATAGAACATGATTGGTAAATAGTAAAGGATTAGTCATGGTTCCCTCCACTCAAATGATGGTTACATTCAAATACAAGAAATAATCTCTCATTTTGCTAAGGGTATGTGTAATGTTTTTAACAGTCTAGGCATTGGGGTTCCCTACGTTACTTAGTATATATGAGGATATACCTCATTTTATTATTATTTTTATATTTTTCATGTACCTATGAATGAAAATAAAGGATAAATCCTATCTAACCCTATTTCTCAAATATTTGGTTGATTGTTATCATTTGTGACCCTAAGGATTATACACAATGGCCATTAACACCTTCATTAAGTAAAACATCATGTAGAAATTTTCATCCTTAGGCCTCTAATTAGGGTAGAGTATATTTTCCTATATTCATACACTTATGATCTCCCACAATACTACTAATTTATTACTTTTTAGCAATATATCCATTATTGGAACCCATTCAACAAGAACATAGGCAATACTTGGGAAACCATACAACATATTTGATATGTACATTGATATGAAAACTCTAGGTTTGAATTTAATGATAAAATTGGTGGAAATTTCCCCTTTTAAATTTTCCTCTATCCCTTTTTAAACCATTTATTGAACTTTCCATCTACAGTGTTATGCTGAAGCCAAACATTGGTTGAGACTTGATTATAGGCAGTCTCAGGGTAGTAGAGCCTATGATATCCTTCAAATTCTCTTCTCAAGATATAATCAGAGATAATCTAAAGTTTAATTACATGTATGATATCCCAAAAAGTGGTTATATTAATGAATAAAATCTTCAATAGGTCAATGCATGGCATTACCTCAAGTTTGGCTATAACCTAGTTGAAACCTTGTTCTTTAATTGGTAGCAAATCATATATATATATTATTTGGCCTATAGAGAGAGTTCATCCTCTGTGTAATAGGAATAAATTGATTTGACCTCTTCTTAGAGAACTAAGTAATGATGGAATTTAAAGTTTAATAAAATCTTCTTAAATATTTTATCTTTATATTCAAGTAATCCTATAAATGAGTATGGGGAGGGGACTAAGGGCTTGACTTTCTTTGATGAAGAGGCCATTTTTCTCATTTAGTCACTATAACTCCTCTGAGGTCCTAGATTGGTTCAATATATGCTTAGCGTCTAAATAAATTTAGGGCTCACTTGATGCTATGAAGCTTTATAATGCAATTATTTAATTAAAAGATCAATAGCAAAGTGAATCCTAAATTTATTAATGTATATTTAGTATATATTAATCACAAACCTGAGTATTGAATGTATTTGTCCATATTCAATGTAGATAATGAACTTTTTATTTTAATTCCCATTTTAGTTTGAATGTGTTAGTTAGCTTTAGTGGGTGAAATTTATTTCCAAGTGGTGATATTTCATTAATTCTTTGTGTCCATTCATTACTTTTGAGATAGTTGTCATCCATTCATTGACTTTATTCTTTACCATGTTGTCAATCATTATATCTTATGTCTTTACATACATTCATGAGATAAAGCCAATTTTCATGTCCTTATTAACCTAACCATCCAAATTTATTCACTATGTTAGGTAGGTCCCATATCGGTGAGTTAATGTGATTAAGCAATGTGGCCTGATCTCATAACACTAAAATCATGGAAACTTAGAGCATTAAATTAGTATTCATTTTGGTAAAGAACCTTCCATGGTTTTAGGTTAGTGTGATCAATAAATGTGGAATGATATTAGAAACTAATAGACTTAGGATCTCAAAACCATTAGATTGTAGACTAGAGGACTGCATAACCTCTTGAAGAGGTAGATTATCTCAAATGTTCCAAGTGTCAATCACTTGGAACCCTAGAATATTATAATCTTGATATTATTAAATTTCAAACAAAAGAACCACATAACCTTCTTGTGGATACAAATTAACATGATCGAGACACATGAAATGATCTTAAAATCTTGAAGACTTAGGATCTCATAATCATCATTAAATGGGAACACAGAACTATTAAATTTGTTAATAAACAGAAGAAGTTTTTGTGTCTCTATTTTGGAATGAATATGCCAAATGGCATGTTTATAGATCATGGGAAGCTTAGGGGATTGAAAGAATTAATATTTTAGAATCATCCAAAGCTATAAATGGCATATAAATTTTACAATTATCTAAAACTCTGAATGACACAAGAGCGATGTGTCACCATTGCATGAAATATTTACTGTGGGCCCAATCAAAGGGAATTAATGGTCTTTAGCTATTAATCCTATGATAAAAATATATAATAGGACATAGAAAGGTCATATTCATTTACTCATGAGTCATAACATCATATTAAATTAAAATTCATGAAAATCCAAGGTTTGAAATGACTTAAGATACTAGTTTAAGCTTAGAATTTTATGATTTGGATTTTTGCAATTCTAGATTTTCTAGAAATAGCCCTAGATGATAAATTCATAATTCCCTAGTCATATATATTTAGGCTCATAGCTCCCTAAAATAGACGTTCTATAATAATGTGTCCCTTTTTAATTTTTTTTTAAAATGGGGTGTGTGTAAGGTCACAGCAAATGACACCTAATAGGGAAAATAATCCTAAGTATTTTGAGAACCTAGAATTTCAAAAACATATCATGACAGAACTTCAATCTTAACAAAAGAAGAATAAGGAAATCTAGCTTCTAGAATAAAACTCTTACTTCTTGATGCAACATACTAACATTTCTATTCTTTGGATTAGTGTGTGATCTAGTGATATTTATTTTACATTTGTCATGAATATTTTGACAAAGACCCAAATAAACATTATAGGTTTTTTTTTTACTTTTGACCTTGAAATTAATGAAAAAATAAATCTTAGGCATTGTTCTACTACCAACCAGACATCCATAGCCATAACCAACATACCTCTAGTTCCACTGTAAGCCTTGCTCTACTATCATCTAGGTGTCCATAGCCATGGTAGAGTTTAATTGAATTACATATCCTCTATCAATTCCTCCACCCTGCCTCTCCCCCCCCCCCCACCATTTTTTAAAGCATAGATAGAAGAAGGTTGGGAACCACCTTTGGCTAGATGTATGAAATAAGAAAAATTATTGGTCAATATGTCCCTATCAATGTGTATTTGGTCTTATATTTATCATATCCTACCCAATTTTTAACACAAGATAGTGTAGTTCATCCTTAGAAATGGGTAGATTTTATAAAAAATTGCATGAGTATATTAGAGTATGTGCTAGAGGCTGAGTAATCTTATTCATTCTAAATAAAACAAGATTTAGTCATAATGCATATGTCAACTCTAGAAATTCTAGTAATTTTCAAAATAAATTTTTATGAGTACCAATTGTGCTTCCTTTAGGTATCATCCCCTTTCTTTTGGAATCTCATTTTGGACTCAGTTCATAAAATTGTTTGAGATAGTTTTACAACTTAGGAAACTCAACTAGAAAATAGAACTAACTTATCAAAAGATAAAAAAATACTATAAAGGAAAACAAGTGCATAAATAAGGAGATTTAATCTATACATTAGTAAATATAATATATGAAGTATGAAATATAATCTATGTCTAATTTAAATCTCTATTTATAGATCATTCTGATGCATTTCCAATTAGAACAACTAGGAAGTAATGTTATAAAAACTATCCATTGATTAGAAAGGTGAGGCCCTTTAATTGAAAATAATTATTTCTAAGGATTTTAGAAACCTAATATGGTCCAATGCATAATGGATTGAAATTTTCATGTTGTCCTTTCTTATCATGTGTTTTATCTAGAGAAGCATTAGGTATGAAATCCTAAAAACCTTGAGTTTGGATCTTTTGTCAAAAAAACTTTTGACAATATCCTAATGTTTATTGAATCTATGTAGTGATTTAGTTCTTAAATATTCTAATCAAAATATCTTAAGTAGTTTAGACTTTATTATCTCATTTTCACCCATATACTCTTGCATCAATTGCTAAGTTGGTAGCTTGAGAGTGATGGGAAAGACTAGTTGTTGTCCATATACAAATAGAAAATGTGAAGTCTTAAGAGCTTGCATGTGCCTAGTTCATCATATATATAGTACATATTTTAGTAAGGGATGTCATTCTCTTTATTTATTCTATAAAAACTTTTTTATTCCATCTATAAGTTTATTATTATTTTATTTAACCACTTCATTTAATTTTGGACAATGTTTTAAAGATAACTTAAGGGTGATATAATTATGGTAGGCCTATTCTATGAATTTAGTATATTAGAATGATGGACCATTATGATAGACCAATGAAATAGGTGTGATAAATTAGGTGACTATGTTTCCCTCTAGTAAATTGATGACATATATGGCTCATGAAATCTTGGTAGCAATAGCCTCTATCTATCTAGTACAATAATTAGTAACCATGAGAATGAACTTATGTCCTCTTAAATAATTTAGATTTATTACCCTAATAAAGTCAAGACCCCATTGGGTGAAAAGGCATCCATTAATGATGGGATGTAAAGGCATTGTAGTACTCACCTCTCTTTGAAAAACCCTAGAACTTGTGAAATATTCTAATGTGGCTATGGGCATCCTTGAAGATTGTAGGCCAATAATAACCCATCCTTAAAATTTTATGATTTGTAGTACTTATAAAAGGATGCTCACTTCCAACCTTATGATGTAGTTTATCTAGGATATTATTAGCTTATTCTTTCAAAATGCACCTTAGGTAGATGCCTTCATAGTTATTTTTGTAAAGGACCCCTTTCTTGATCATGAAATAAGTTAATTTGAGCTTAAGGGTTCATTTTTTTATCTTTTTTCAACTCTAGAGAGCATGTCCCTATAAGCAGGTAATGGATTATATGTGAGTACCATTCCCCTTATGTCACTTGGAATTAATTTATTTATTTGATTTGGATGCATAGGTCAATTTGAGTCATTAACTAGATGAGGCCCTAGCCTTTTACCATTTTGGCTAGTCTAATTTCAAGGCTAAACTACTTTGGTCATCCATTTCCCTCTCCTCTCTCCCAGCTCATTCTGGCTAAGCATGATTTTTATGATTGATTCAAGGACAATGGTATACATCTTATTTAATATAATATAATGTATGAATTTTTTGATGACCTTGATGAAAGAATATATATGTTTATGAATTATGGAATATTTTAGCTCTACATCTTTCCGAGTAGTACTCATGAAGGCAATGTGATGCTCATTGTCTTATACTTTTTGTGTCAATATTACAACAATGGTATGTTTTGAAGTAAATTGATAAACATAGAAATATTTATTGAAATATAGGTTGATTAGGAACAGGGCTTATGCAATTACCATTTTGATGTCCTATAAATATTTATTGGCCTTCGTCATCCACTCAATCTTTGTGTCTTATTTCAACATGGCATTCAATTGTTTGATGATTTTTGCAAAACTAGAAATGAACTTTCTCACAAAGTTTATCTTTACAAATAAATAAATTAGATATTTCTTACTATTGGATGGAGTTAGTTTAGATATGGCTTGGATGTGGTCTGGGTTGATGGAGATCCCTTCTTATTGATAATATGGCCCAATAAGTTTCCTTTGATAACTTCAAAAATACATTTATTGGGGTTCATATAAATTACATACCTTATATATATGTCTAAGACTTTATGTAGATGGATTACATGGTCATCCCTATTATTGTAAAATATTGTAATATCATCCATGTAAATGATGATGCACTTCCCCACTAGTCCATAAAAGGAAAAATCCATCACTCTCCAGAATGTGGCCCCTACATTGATTAGGCCAAACAATATCCTTATTTATGAAAAGGATACTCATTTGGTGGTGAAGGTGGTATTTATCATACCTTTTTCCTTAAATAATAACAAGTTGTATCCCAATAATCCATCCAAAAAAGACTCATCTCTAATCCACTCACCATCTGTATTACTTCATCTATAGAAGCTAAAGGATAATTGTCTTTTTTAAGGTTGTGTTGAAGTTCCTAAAATTAACACACTACTTGATTTATCCATTATTTTTATTGACTAGTACCATATTAGCTACCCAGGTCAAGAACCTAATTGGGAAAAAAATCATGGAATCTAGGAGATTTTTTACTTCAATCTCTATGAGAGGTTCCAAGATTAGGTTTATTGGTCTCTACCTTTGCCTGAATAGCTTGTGTTATAGCCCTAAATGGATGGTGTGGGTAATGAACCTTAGATTAAATATATTTAGGTCATCATATGTCTTAAAAATAACATCCTTATAATCTATAAACAATCCCATAATCTTGTGTTTTTATTTTTAGTACAACTTAGACCTATATTCACCATTTTGGGAACATGGTTAGTCCCCAAATTGTCTTTGGTGAAGTCAAACCTAGATGAGTTCACATGTTTATACTTTTGGTTTTGAGGGTTGATGTAAAAATATCATTTTAAAGAAACCAATCCCAAGGTAATTTAGTTTTATTTCAGTTGTATAACACCTTTTTTGCCCAAATCTTTAGTCTACATAGGATGGATATTTCCTTCATCTATTATATGGGCCTCAAAATCTCCTAAATTATTTAGGAACTGTATAATTTATCAATCATCATCTAACACTTGTAAGTTTTCCACATTATCTGAAATAGAATGGAATGAGGCCAACTCCACCAAAAATTTCTACATTTTTAATTCCTAAAGTGGTGCCATATTGGTAACAGATGCTACCAACGAATTAGTTATCTGATTATTTTCTCTTGGGATGAACTTGATATCGAATGCTTTAAAATATTCAATCAAGTCCCAAGATCAATGTTTGTAATTTTTTAGGTATGCAAGCATGCACTGATATTTATTTATAATCTATTTTACATCCATTTTAGAGTTAATGAACATTAGTAGTTATTTGGCATTTTAATTGAATGTGAATTGTAGGCCTGAGATTAGGGATTCATATTTCACTCTATTATTGGTGAAGAGGAAATAAAACCTATAAGTAGTTAGGTATTACTTACCATTTGAGTCTATCATAGCTAAACCTATGCTATAATATTGCTTAGAATGAGCCCCATTGAATTTTAAAGTCCACAGTTGAGAAGGACCTTTAATTTTTTATTCATGCAATTATTATTTGGTGGTGAAAGTGTACACACCTACATGTGTTGACATGAAGTTGACTTTCTCATTCTTGGTATTTTACTCGGTGATTAATTACTTAATTTTGGGCACTCTATCTACCTTGATTAGATTTAGTACCCCTTTCCAAGGTAGCTACATGTAAGATAAATCTATGACCATGTACCCGCTTAATGTTTTTGACTAGTCTAAAATTAGTAGCAAGATGTATGCATCTAGAATTTCAATAGTTTATTGTAAACATGGATCTAATTTCAGATGTATGTGCACATTTGTCAATTCTTTGACACATGGGATTGAGGATTTATCCAACTGCAGTATTACTCTTTTGATTTTTTTAAAAGTCAAACCTAGCTTTTGGCAAATAGTCGTAGGCATCACATTAGTTAATTCCCCATAATCAACTAGGTAACTATGTACATTTTTTTCAAACATTCAAATTGTCAATAGGAATGGTGTTACCTCATGTTTATCTTTGTACATCATTATATTTATATGGTCAGTATTGAACTTGTCCAAACTCCTCCCTATTAGGGCCTTGAGTATTAGCTCTCTCTATTTAATGATTTAAGCTATCTCACGAAGATTGATATTGGCTTTAATATTTTTCATGTATTTAAAAATATTATATCCTCCCTTGACTTGAAGCTTAAATTTCTATGATTGGTCTTTTTTATTAACTAGAGGCATATTATCGCTCTATGGTGGGGGTGGATTTTTGTTATCATTCAAAATTAGGAGTAGTATCACTATTATTGGGAGGAATTGAAGAAGTCATAAGTTATTTTCTTCTCAAGTTATAGTTGTTCCTAACCTATTGATACTATTGGAAATCATGAACCTCATTATTTTTATCCTCAAGCTCATTTTCATCTTCCTTTAGGAAGGGGAAGTCATAAGTGTCAAAGATAATATCTATGCTAGGGTTTCCTAAATAATTTGACAAAGATGGTGCTTATTTATTGGCATAATTTTCCTCTCTTTATGTTTCTTTATAGAACATTTCAAAGGTAGTGTAAAACCTGATACAATCTAGGCTGTGTTGTATGGTTTTATGTACTCAGTGTTAGGTTGTGGAGCTAAAAGCTTCAACCCTTTGCAAACTGAAGGAACAATGGTTGCTGAGATCTAGGAGCATCGGCGTCGGCAGCAGGAACGACGTCGGCAGAGACCAGTGCAGAAGGCCACCGGCGACGGCAGGAAGTAGGCGGACGTCGGCAGAACCAGACAAGCAGGGCCCAACGTCGATCACCTGTGTGTTCCAGAACTGCTCATTTCATGGATAGTTAGTTAAGTGAATGAAGAGTTTGCATGTTGAGACCAGTTAGAGTCTTGGGCTGCAAGGATAATTGTCTAAATTAAGAGTCTAAGTTATTGTTTGAGTTAGGGATCTATTTATAGACCCATTGGCATGTATTGTTTATATATGAGATAGAAAGGAAGAGTTCCTTCTAGTTGTAAGATCTGTGAGTTGCAAGTTGTTGCAAGCTCATTGGGGATCTACATGTAAGTTTGGTCTTTGAATTGTAGGTTGCAGGTTCATGAGAGATCAGCTTAAAGTGCTATAGAGTGCTTGGTGTACCGGCAGGGTTATTACTGACTGGTTGGTGAGGTGAACACCAATTCTGTGTGTGAGTTGGTTTTTGGGACCATTTTTTGTGTAGGAGAGTGTGTGTGAGAATAATTACTGTACACTTGAGGTGTGGCGAATCTCTGTAAGGTGAAAGAGTGTGGCGGCTCTTTGTTGTATTCTTTTCTGTATAGTGTTAATACAAGATAGTGTATTGTCTCTCATATTCTGTGCTATTGGTGAATTCTAGTTACTTGTGTTTCTGGTTATTTCTGCATATTCAATTGCTTATATTTGGTAATCATACTATGTTCTTTCTAAGGAGCAAGATCCTAACAGGTGGAATTAGAACAGGTGTGTTTATTCTTGGATTTACCTGGACCTTCCCTAACAAGTGGTATCAGAGCTTTAGGTTGGGATACTAACAGATTGGTGTAGATCTGGGTAGTGTGTTTTGATTACAGGTTACTCACAGGGTTTCTATTTGAGTGGGAGTTGAGCAATGGCAGAAAATAGTCAACTACGAATGGAAAAGTTTAATGGCAAGAACTACCAATTGTGGAGGATGCAGATTGAGGATTATCTGTATCAAAAAGATTTGTACTTACCGTTGGGTGGGGTTGCTAGCAAACCCTTGGATATGAAAGATGAAGAATGGGAGGTTCTTGATCGGAAGGCTCTAGGATCTGTTAGATTGAGTCTTGAATCCTCTGTGATTTCCAGCTTATCATAGTGTAAGACAACGGTGGAGTTGATGAAATCTTTGGCAAATTTGTATGAAAAACCCTCGGCTTCTAATAAGGTATTTCTTATGAAGCGTTTATTTAATTTGCAAATGTTGGAAGGTGGATCTGTTCATAGCCATCTTAGTGATTTCCATGGTTTGGTAAACCAATTAAGTTTCGTCAATATTGTATTTGATGATGAAATTAGAGCTCTCTTAATCTTGTGTTCATTACCTGAAAGTTGGGAAGGTTTGGTAATGGCAGTTTCTAATACTGTGTCTCCTTCAAAAGTCTTAAAAGTGGATGATGTTGTGAGTGTGATCTTGAATGAAGAGATACACAGGAAAAGCATAGGTGAATCATCTAGAGATGCTTTGAGTGTTGAAGGAAGAGGAAGGCCAAGAGAGAAGATAGAGCGTGGGAGATCAAGGTCGAAGATGGGCAAGAGATCCAAGTCCAAGTATGGCAGAATAACCTGCTGGAAATGTGGAAAGCAAGGGCACTTAAAGAGAGATTGTAGATCAGGTACAGATCAGCATGAAGGACATGGAGAAGAAGCAGATGTTGCGGGTTACGTTGCACAGGATGCTCTGGTATGTTCTTTGGATAAAGTAGAATCTTGGGTATTAGATTCTGGTGCCTCTTTTCATGCATCCCCACATAGAGAATTTTTTCATGAGTATGTCTAGGGAGACTTTGGAGAAATTTGTGTAGGGGATGGTAAGCCTTGTCAGATTGTTGGCAAAGGCAAAGTGAAGCTGAAATTGCAGACAGGTGACACATGGGTGTTAAAGGAGGTCATGCATGTCCCAGTTCTGAAGCGAAATCTGATTTCTGTTAAAAGTTTGGGTGAAGAGGGTTGCACAGTAACTCTCATAGCGGACTCTTGGAAGGTTACCAAGGGTACACTTGTTGTAGCTAGAGGTAAGAAAGTAGGTACGCTTTATCTATCTACTTGTTTTACTGATTCTCTTTCTAGGTTATCTACTTCAGCTGTAGATTCAGAGATGTGGCTTAATAGGCTTGGTCACATAGATAAGAAGGAGATGCTAGTTCTTGAGTCAAAGAGTATGCTTTCAGATTTGGAAGGCATGGATCGTGGTTTCTGTATGCAGAAGAAGAAGGTGAGGTTTCTCGAGGAATCTGATGTTAGTGACAAGAATAGGAAAGCCTTGGTTTTCAAGGAGAAAGTGACGAACAGAGTTCAGCACAAGATGCAGAGGAATTCTGAGTAGAGCAAGGGTGTTTTGGACAAGGGTTTGATCCAAAAGGAGCTCATGGGAAAAAGTCAGGTCCCACTAGAAAAACACAGAGACCGACGTCGACAGGAAAACTGACGTCGGTGTCCAGACAGGGACCGACATCGGCTATGTGCAGACCGATGTCAGTGACTCGGGGCAGACAGAGACCGGCATCGGCCAGGGGAAACTGACGTCGGCAGGGAGGCAGTCACAGGGAACCGACATCAGTCGGCTGTAGACTGAGATGTGACCGGCATCGGTCACTAAGATGAATTTTGGGTGGAGAGCAAGCTGTCATGGAGTCTCAAGCGCCCATATGGAGGACTGAAGGTGTAAGTAAGTTCTTAAATTCATCATTTCCCTTCTTTACACTACTTGTTGCTCACTTATGGCATAGGACTAGGAAATTATTGAAGAAGCAGAATAGGTAGATCCAGGAAACAGTGGGAGCTAGGCATGAATGAAGATGTGATTCCTTGGAGGAGAACCAAACAGGTGTTTTGGGTAGTGTTGCCAGCTGGAAGTAAGCACTGAGAGACGAATGGATGTTAAGGATAAAGAAGAGCAGAAATGGATACGTGAGATGGAAGATCAGGGTATTTGATCTTGTATTAGGTGCAGGGCAATGGAGGTTTGATCATTGTGTTTCTCTTTACCAGGTTGGATAGTATTAGCTACACTATCCTATTTCTGTATGATGTGCTTGTTGCAGGGTTACATATACAGGTATTGCTGAACTAAAGGTAAAGCTAGTTCAGGTGTTTGTCATGGAGAATCTGGGAGCAACAAGATTCTTTGGCATGAGTGTGTTCTAGAGACATGGTAGGTCATATGTTGACTTTGTTTTAGGATGATTGTGTGAAACTGGTTAGCACGCCGATGGTTAGACAATTCACAGAATAGGTGTCTTGATTCACATAATGAGGTTGAGTGCATGGTATGTACTAAACCTGAGTTTTCCCAAGTAGTGGGAGTCATCACAAGTTGGAGCCTAATCTGGGAGAGAACCATTGGAGGGCAGTTCAGTGGATTCTTACAGGGACTAGTAGCAGGTGCACATGCTATGCAAGTTCAGGTTAATTTCTACATGGTTGTAGATGTGGATGTGGCAGGTGATTTGGATAACAGGTTTTGCACCACGGATTTTGTGGTGGTTGGTCTTCAAGGGTGATTTTGAAGATGGATACATAGCCAAGGGAACAAACTAGACGGTGTACAGGTATATGTACAGGTTGCAGCTGTTTATCTCCAAGTGGGAGATTGTTAGGTTGTGGAGATAAAAGCTTCAACCCTTTGCAAACTAAAGGAACAATGGTTGCTGAGATCTAGGAGCATCGACGTCAGCAGCAGGACTGACGTCGGCAGAGACCAGTGCAGAAGGCCACTGGCGATGGCAGGAAGTCGGCCGATGTCGGCAGAACCAGACAAGCAGGGACCGATGTCAGTCGCCTGTGTGTTCCAAAACTGCTCATTTCACAGACAGTTAGTTAAGTGAATGAAGAGTTTGCATGTTGAGACCAGTTAGAGTCTTGGGCTGCGAGGATAATTATCTAAATTAAGAGTCTAAGTTATTGTTTGAGTTAGGGATCTATTTATAGACCCATTGGCATGTATTGTTTATATATGATATAGAAAGGAAGAGTTCCTTCTAGTTGTAAGATCTGTGAGTTGCAAGTTGTTGCAAGCTCATTGGGGATCTACATGTAAGTTTGGTCTTTGAATTGCAGGTTGCAGGTTCATGAGAGATCAGCTTGAAGTGCTATAGAGTGCTTGGTGTACCGGCAGGGTTATTACTGACTAGTTGGTGAGGTGAACACCAATTCTATGTGTGAGTTGGTTGTTAGGACCCCTTTTTGTGTAGGAGAGTGTGTGTGAGAAGAATTACTGTACACTTGAGGTGTGGCAAATCTCTGTAAGGTGAAAGAGTGTGGTGGCTCTTTGTTGTATTCTTTTTTGTATAGTGTTAATACAAGATAGTGTATTGTCTCTCATATTCTGTGCTATTGGTGAATTCTAGTTACTTGTGTTTCTGGTTATTTCTGCATATTCAATTGCTTATATTTGGTAATCATACTGTGCTCTTTCTGAGGAGCAAGATCCTAACAGGTGGAATTAGAACAGGTGTGTTTGTTCTTGGATTTACCTCCACCTTCCCTAACACTCAGCACTATTTTTGAAGAGTTGTGCCTATGATATTGATCTATAACATCTTATAAGATGGAACCTGATGCTATTGATTATTTCAAGACCTATTGAAATTCTTGTTGTACCTATATAACCCATAACCCTAATTTTTTTAATTAGATTTATGTCCACCTATATTACCCATACTTTTTTGCATGTTAAGGAATTCAATACTCAATTTTTATACCATCCTATAGGTGGATTACATATCTATCTTAGTTGAGTTAGGATCATTGTCCAGTGTGGAAGTGGTATTAACTAGCATAGAAGGCTGACTTTAGCCTTGATGGTTAGAAGTAAAATTCTTAAAGAAAATAGAATGTTTATTCTAGGTAACATAGGTTAATGGTACTTGATTGTGGACTAGTGTATCATTTTCTACCATACCATTTTGGGTCACATTGGGGATTGGGTTAAAATCATGGTGCAAAGGTCCAATATGACATGGAGGTAATGATTTTAACTGAGGATGCAATTTTCTATCTACATTTATTACCTTGATATAATTCAAGGGTAAAGTATCAATGTTAATAGCACTACACATAAATAAATCATTCATGGAACCTAGGGCATTTTTATAAATTTCTAAGCCCAATGGCCCATTCGGATGATAGTCAGACCCTAATCTATGATACATATTTTGAAACTGAGTGTTGAAGGCTTGGATTAGATCATTTATCTCTCATCTCATACTTTCAAAGTGATGATATATAACACTCCCACTAGTAACTTGTCAAAATTGATCTAGGAAGGTGTCTTAACATTTCATCTAGGTTGTGATTAACCCATTCATAATATTTAGAATCTATTAATAGGTTGTTTATTGTAAAATGAAAGGGAATAGTATATAACCCTCATCTTTGTGAGTTACATTAAAGATCCCTAAGGTGGATTTGAAAGCATTTACATATTATTCCATACTCCTTCATCTCAAAGGAGAGAAAGAGTGGAGATGTGTATCCAGGTTTCTAGGCAAACCATGCATTGCTCTTGTGACATTGATAGTCGAGCAAATCAGCAAATCTAAGGATTAAGAAGGGGGATTGGGATAAATTGGAGGATTAATAAGTGGGTTATAGATATGGGGCATCATAACTATTAGAAGATGAGGTTGTCTTCCTATGGATGATGATTATTACCTAGGTCTCCTAGTATTACCTCTATTAGACTTAACCTTTCTATGAATATCCAATGTTGGTTTCAATAGGTTATTATCTAAGGCTAATATTATAAGTCATCTAGGTGCATCCAGTGCAACTCAGGAGATATTAATTCTTAGGATATATTTAGAGGTTCAAGCCCTCCTATCCCCAATTTAAAACTTATATTTATATTAATTTTATACACACCCCAAAAATTACTATGAGGTTGCCTCTAATGTTTTAGGATTGATGAATAGGATAATTCCAAGGCATGAGTTACATGATATTCATTTTTATAACAACCTATTAGTGGAATAGCGATGAGTGACACAAATTCCTTGCCATGGGTGAATTGGGTATGGGTGAAACTAGATCTATTTGGAGTGGGTGGAAGGATGATGATTATAACTAAGGTGGGCAATAATTTAAATGAAACTTCAAAAAGAGGGAAGATTAGGACATAAAATAAATCCTATGGAAAATCTAGGGATAAAACTTTTCAAGACTAGTATTTGAACCCAAATAGGACAATGAATCTAGACCAATGATTATTACAAGCTGATATAAAACACAAAATAGTCAAATATAGTGAATATTCAAGGAAACCAGAACATAGTATACTTAAACATGTATAAATCAAAGGTTGCCTAATTACTAGATTGTTGTTTCACATCTACAAGAGTATTATGATAAGCATGTAAAATATTTTCAAATTAACTATAGCTAAAAGTGAAAGAATAGATTTAAAATATATTCCTCATACATAATTAAATCACTAATATACCGTAATTATGTAATATCTTAATTGATCCACATAAATGGATAATAATTAAGATTTGCACATCAAGACCAAGTCAATCATAACTTCTTATAATTTCCTATTAATCTCAATATCTAAAATCTTCCTCTGTTTGAGACCTAGAGGTTACATGTATTTATAAGCTTAGGATGGGGAATGCCTCATCTCTTTAAGATTCACCTAAAATTGCAAGTCCAAAAATAGAACCTCTAGTTAAAAATCATGCAAGGATGCATGTTACAATGATAATAATAAGAATATATTTACCATTAAAATGTAAAATATGCATGTATAATAATAGATTGGGAACTAAAGTCCCACCTTGGTGATAACCATGCAAATACATAATTATTCTTAAATTATAGTACTGATGTAATACCATTAACTAGATTAACCAATGAACATATTTTAGTTGCAACTTTGGGATGGAATAAGATCTTTTTGATTTTGGGGGAACTAACATCTAGTTGTGTGCATGTTGTTGACCCAGAAGCTACTTCTTTAGCCTTTATCAATTTACCTAATGCATAAGTTGTAGACCCAAAAGCTGATTTTTTAGCCTTTATCACTTCACCTAATTCATAATTTGCATCAAATTATTTATCTATGACTTAAAAATTTAATAACAAAGACTTCAAAATTATTAATGCCTCAATCATTATCCTTTATTTCTCTACCTCTAAACCTTTGAACTTGTTTACTAGATCTCCAGCCCTCATTACTCTGTATTTGGAAAAACTAACCAATTGTAGTACCTCTTAATTGGTTTTATACACAATACCTTCCCCTTCTTGTCTAAAATATTTAGCAATCAAGAGGAGAAGGTTCTCAAAATTAGGTTAGTTTACTAGCTCCCCTACTTGGGTGATCACCCTAGTTACATATCTCCCAAAAACTTTAGTGCTTTACTTTCATGAATAACAAAAGGACTCATCAGATTATTCATTTATCTATAATAATTTATGGAGGCATCCCTTTTAGCAATGACATAATTTAAACACTAAGAAGCATCCATACTGGTCATTAAATTGAGCTAGTCAAAATCACTAATCCTATAACACTAAACTAGGAAATTTAATCTTCTTTTTTATCCTTAATTTTTTTCAACAATGTGATAATATCTACTCTATGGGCTTGACTACCTGCCCTAGATGCTCTAATATTAAATAAAATATTGTATAGATTTTTAGTTTCACTCTTTACATCAATAATCACTTCTTGAGGAGCTTGTATAATTTGCATCTACTTCCACCTTTTTAAGGCTTCTTCAGTGCTTTAGTGCATCTCATTCAATGCTAACCTAGTAGAATATAGAAAAGTGTTCAAATCCTTAATGTATTTAGTTAGTTCATTTAGATTTATTTTAGGTCTTTTGGCTAATGCAAACAAGTTTTCTTTTTTATTCTAATTATACCTCTCATTTTGTTCTTGTATTTACCATTTTCCTCTTCCTCACTCTTTAAATAGTCTAATTTTCTTTGTCAAACCTAGGCGAGACTGTGGGTAGCTATATTAAAACCATATTTTTCCTTTCATCTCTGACATTCTACATCTCCATAACCCATTGAGGAACTATAAGTTCTCATGTTCCTTCTTGAGAAAGTTCTAAAGCTGTAGAAGGTTGAGAGGTCATTGGAAGGGATGTGTTCATAATGGTTGGTAGTGAGGACATTATTTGAATATGTATATGGGTGATTTTCTAGACAACCACCTTCAATGGAGAGTTTTATTTCCTATATGTCATCTTAGCTAAAAATCTAGTTAAACCTAAGGTTATCTCCATAATCATGGCCACTTTTAGAAATGCCAATTGTGATCATAGGAATTTTGCAAATAGAGGAGGTTAGTCTTGTGTTAGTTCATAAATTAATGAAATGAACAAACTAACATGCTAAAATATGTAGTCTAGATCATAGGGGGCTTATTGAACAAAACCAAATGAAAAGCACAACTAAAATGCAAAGAATCTTAAATCCCTTACATTCTTTTAATGCTACAAATGAATTTTTGTGTATATTTTTTGGGTGCTCAAAGATTCTTTGATAATGGAGTTTGTGTGGCTCCCTCTCTCCTTGGAACCATTGTAACTTGTGTTGGATTGATGTGGCTTGGCTAAATATTTTAACATTCTAACAATATTTGATATAAAAAATTTCTACAAAACCTTCATTATAACTCTATAATTTCAAGCTCTTCTTTCAATAGGCAATGTCTTGCATTTATAAGCTTAGGAACTAATGCTAACTCAAGGTGAGTTAAAGTGTAATTTAAACATATAATGGGTTTAAACCTAACCTAAGTGAGTCAAATATAACCCTAGTGTATTTAATAGTTTTTAATTAATTATGATTTACAATGAGTAGGCACAAGTCTCCAAAATGAGACATTTTAAGATATTTTCCAAAGGCTTGACAACTTGAAAAGGTAATCATGAAAATTGAGTATATTTCATAATTTTTTAATTTCCATTTTTATTTATTCATTAATTACACATGGATAATTCATCTAGGAATTTAATTTGGTTTAGATTATTAATTAATTCTAATTAGCCATTTAGCATTTTCAAGATTTAATTTTATGTGTGCAAGTGCCCCACTTAATAGGTCCATAGGCTAAATTTAATAGTGTGATATCGTAGGGTGATTAGGGATGAATCTGTGAGAGGTTATGGCTACATATGATAGGATACCCCAATTAGGGATTCCTTAATGTGATTCTAAAATTTTATGAATGATGCACAAGTAAATTTTGGATGTACAGTTATTCATATGCTTAATTTGAAATGGTTGATAAGAAATGGTCTAAAGTTTGATCAAAGGCCATTGGTGGCTAGTTCTAGGTGTCTCTAGTTTGCTCCTATTTGGGAAGGTGTTAAAATCTATAAACATAGTAACATCTTCTTAAATAATGAACATGTCCTAAATACTTATGAATTCAATGGTAATAGATGAACTTTAGGTGCCCCCTTGAGGGAGAGATTGGCAATCAATCCCTCAAAAGTAGGAAATGATTAATAAAAAAGATGAAATGGGATGAAAGTGACTAATTTGACTAGAGCTGGTTATAATTAGTGGCATATGGAGCTGACCCAACTAGGTAGATAAATAGGATGATTTGCCCATAGATGGTTATAATAATTAATATAGGTAAGATAAAAAAAGGTAATAATTTTCCTAAAGGCATTTATAATCATTGAAAAAGTATTAGGATAATAGGAGAATGATTCTTTGAAAGGTGATTAGAATCATTATTAAGATAAAAACATGCCCGAGCTGGGATGATAGAGATAATGGTTTTCCCAAAGGAAGTTATAATAATTATCATAATGAAAATGTGCTCAGTTGGGTAGAAAAAATATAATGATTTTCCCAAAGGGGGTTATAATCAACTTTCAAAATTTATGGAAACACAATGATTTGCCAATATGTGGTTATAATCATTATATCCTAGTTATGGAAAATATGATATGGAACATGATTAATAAAATGGTACAGAGGTAAAAGATGAATTTAGAAAACCTACTAAGAGGGAGATGTGCATTTGATCTGGCAAGGGAGAAAAATCATTCATTGTTTAATTACACTATTTGAGATATGATTTGGAGTAGATCAGGAATGTTTTTAGTGCCAAGGATACATATCGATGTTACATTGTTATGAAGACTCATGGAGTTGGTTTTTATTATATCACATGATGGTGGGCATGATGATAGAATAACTTGAAGGTTTGGCTAAAATATTCATAAGGATTGACATGTGACCCAATAAATAATTGGAAAAATATTCACTAATGATAAAAACCATGATGACAATGTTGTCGTATGAATATGGATAGATTCAAGAATAATCCAAAAAGAATCACCCAATGAACACACATAGACTAAATCAAGGCACAATAAGAAATTAAAGAAATAGGTAAATAAATAAATAAAGAGAAAGACAAAACAAGCAACAAACAACCAAAAGAACACAAAACACAAATAATGGTTAATCGTAATGTTAGTACAAACAACACGACACAAAAAAGATGACGAATGGTTCTCCTAGATGATAAGAGATAACTACACAAAAAAACAAGATGTGGGAATTAAAGAAAAGGGAGGGGTGGGTCAAGTTATCTCTAGATGCACTAGGCAAGTAGATGTTGCCTACATACTTCTATGGACATAATATCCAACAAAAACATCAGGGCAAATGTAGTTCTCCTAAGAAATGGGATAGAATAAAATGATGAAAAAGAAAACATGATGGATGTGATAGAAGAATATGAGAATGGGATCGTAAAATAGCGAGAATGTAAGATAAAAGGCCAAGACGGATGGGGAAACTAAATGACAAGATGTTTTTTGTGACTTAATGAGGGTTCCTAGAATCCTTAAGGAAATAAGTGGTCAATGTTTTTGGATTTTATAGATCTATTTTACAAATTTTTTTGTAATTTCTTATGTATCTCAACTCAATAAATAATGATGAGACATGAAATGCTCAAAGCTCACAAAATGGAAACAATAGTCAAAATTCAAATTGTTTGCGAAATGGTGAGAGTGTGGCTTAGGTTTCTCTCAAAATGGTGAGAGTTTGGTTGAGGGGTGACTAAAATAAACTCACCATAAATGGAACATTTCCTACATAGTCCTAGGATAGGACCTCAAGTCACTATAGTTCCACCTTACAATGGAGGAATCTAACTAGGTAGAAGTTAGTTTCAAACAAAATAGGTAAAGTTGGCAAATGGCATATTTTGGAATATGTATGGTAAGGTGGTAATTAAATGCATGATCAACAAGTGTTGCCCATAATTTTCCCATAAATTGTCATAATTAGGAAACAATTATAGAGTTCAATGATACTAATTTTCCCATAGGCTAGTATAAGTAGTAACATGATGGTATGACACTTATTTTCCCAAAGGCGGTTAGAATAAGGCATGCTTGGTATAAAATGGAACAAGTAATGAAGGATGAAATTACCGAACTATGGTCATACTTTTGAATCAACTACTAAAACTTGATCTAACTCTTCACACAAAAATCAGCCATGGAACTAATGGAATGGAATCAAGGTCAAAGGGCCGAGTAGGGCGGGGTAAAAGAACAACTCATTCGATAAAAATGGTATGATAGAAAGGAAAAGTTATAAAATGGTATGGTATAAGGAATAATGTTGATATTAGGGTACAATTTAAATAGGCCTCATATATAATACACTAGGTCTCTCAAACAAAGTAACACTTGAAGTGTATATTGATCATTGGCACATCAAGTTCATCCCAATATGGTGTAACGAGCCTATATACTCTAGTGCCATAATTTTCAACAATGATGAAAGGGCATATCCAGTTAGGTTTGAACTTGCCTTTGTGTTTTTTCTCAATCATGGTATTCTATTGGTATTCTTTAAGTACAAGATCACCAAGCTTGAATTCTTCTTATTTGATGTGTTGATTTTAGTGGTAATAGAGTTAGTTTTGGTATACTTGAAGACTCTTAACTATAGCCAGGCATTTCTCATCAAGTAATTATAGCTCTTACAGGCAAGCTATATGATAGTATGCATCATATAGGACATGCTTCAAATAGATACACAAATAAGGTAACTTGACCTTAATGGAAAGAATGGCCTCAGTGCCATAAACGAGTATAGAGTGGATCCTATTGGAGTATGGTGATTGGTATGGTATGCCTAGAGGACATGGAATATTTGAAGGTGCCAATCATGGATGATATCATTGATAATATTTTTAATAATGTTGACAATGGTTTTATTAGATTCTCTGGCTTGACCATTATCTTGTGGGTAATATGATGTTAAAAAATGTTGAGTAATTTTTTACTCAGTACATAGTGATTTAACATCCTTATTCTTGAAGGATCCACCATTATTAGATATAATGTTGGAGGGGATACCATATTAATAGATGATATGGTTGAATATGAATTTGTAAATTTGATTTCCAATCACATAAGTGAGGGGTATAGCTTCTACCCACTTAGTTAAGTATTATATGGAGGTAAGGATATGTTTTTGGCCATTAGATGAGGTGGGGTTTATCTTCCCAATGATATCAAGGCACCATGTAGCAAATAACCATGGTATAAGCATTGGTTTCAAAGTCTTTATCAGGGAATGAATCACATTGGCATGCCTTAGACATTTATTGCACATTTTCACATACACAATTGAATTTACATCCATTATTAGATAATAGTACATGGTATGCATGATAGTTTTGGATATGATGGCCCCACTGGTGTGTGAGCCACATAATCCATGAACTTCCCATAATGCTAATGTAAATTCTACCAAAATTAAATAACAAAGCAAAGTTACATGAAAACTACGGTGGCATAGGGTTGATTCAAGTAAAGTATAATGGGTGGCCTAGTGGATAAAGGCTTTTACTATTTATGGAATAGGTCTGATGGCTTTTTATTAGAATAACATATATAGTTCAGACCAATAATATCATAGATCATTGTAATGCTTGAAGGCTTGTGAGCTGAAACTAACATATGTTTAATGAGAAATTGGTATTATTTTTCTATATCTATATGCTTAATCAAAGAGCCAATGGTGGCCATGGTATCTATTATTCTATTAATATCCCTTGGTATATGTTCAAATTTTACATTAATAATCTACTATTTGAGAGTGCCGATCATGGCCTTATATGGCACCAATTTGTCATCTTTGGAATGAAAATGGTTTGTAACATGATTGATGATTAACTAAGAATCACCATAAACCTCTAGATGCATTGTGTTAGATTTTACTATTCGATGAAGCCTTATAATGACTGCTTCATGTTTTTCCATGTTATTGGTACAAGGAAAGATGATCCTAAATGACTTAGGGATTAAATCCACCTATGGTGTAATAAACAACATGCATACCATTGATCTATGTGATGTGAATGATTAGTCAAAATACATCTTCTAGTGTTGATCCTCAAGTGGTGTTTAAATGATGGTCATAATGGATTCATTTGGGAATTGGAATGTTATAGGTTATATATCTACAAGGGGTGCTTAAGCAAGTTAATCAATAAGAACTTGCCCCTTGATGGATTTTTGGTTGATGTATTATATCTCAAATTTATTTAGAAACATGATCCACTTAAGCATACGACCTTGTAAATATGTTTTTAATAGTAGATACTTGAGTGTATCTAGTTTTAAATTTACCATGGTCTTGTTGTTTAACATGTAATGTTGTAGTTTTTGAGTGACGAAGACCATAGTTAAATAGGCTTTTTTAATGGGAATATCATTGTGCTCATATAAGACTAGTGTATGGCTTATATAGTACATAACATGTTCCTTTACATTATCATCATGTTGATCTATAATTTCCCCTAGGGCTTTGTCAATTACTGATAGGTATAATAAGAATGTCTTTCCTAGCATAGGAGGAAAAAAAACAAGTAAATTTCCTAAATAGTCCTTCATTTGTTGGAAAAAAATTTGGCATTAATCATCCTAATGAAATTTCCCACACTTTTATTTATGTTTAAATGGATGGCACTTTTCTACCAATTGAGATATGAAATATTTAATAGATTATATTTTTCCCTACAAACTATGGAACTACTTTAGATTGGTCAGTGGTGGCATTTGAGTTATGAATTTTACTTTAGCTGGATCAACTTTAATGCCCCTATGAGACATAATAAATCCAAGTAATTATCGTAAATTAATTCCAAAAAAACACTTTTTATTATTGATCTTGATTTTATATTCATGCAGTCACTGAAATATCCTCCTTAGTGCTACTAGATGATTGGCTTTGGTCTTCAATTTTCCTAATATGTTATCAACATAGTTTTTAACAATATCATGCATCATATCATGTAATATGATAGTCATGGATATTTGGTAGGTGGCCACATAACTATTAAGACCAAATGGCATAACTTGATAACATAATGTTCCCTAGGGTATGGTGAAAATTATTTTATGTTGGTCTTCTACCACAATTCAGATCTGGTTATATCCTAAAAATGTGTCCATCAATGAAAGCATATCATAGCCTATTACAGAGTTGATAATCATATTAATGTTTTGTAGAGGAAAGACATTCTTAGGGTAGGCCTTGTTAGTGTCTCTAAAATTAGTGCATATTCCGATTCATTTTGGCTTTTTGTTGACTAGTAAAACATTAGAGATCCACTCTGAGTAGTTGATCAATTGAATACATCCTACTTTCAAGATTTTTTCTAACTCTTTCTTCACTAATAAAAAAACATAAATATGCATCTTGTGCAATTTTTTTTTTATAGGTTTGGCATAAATATGTACCACAATGTGATGTAAAACCAAGATGGGTTCTAAAAATAACATGTTAGAATAGGCCCATGTAAAGATATCAACAAATTCCCTCAAAAGGGTTGTAAAGACTTCATGTTCCTCCTTGGTGAGTGACACACCTAGTTTGATCCAATTTAGGTTATCTAGAGTCATGATGTTAATGATTGTAGTATCTTCCATAATGAGTTTTGAACCATCTTCCAAAATGGAGAAAAGATTTAAACTAGACTACAATGATAGAATACTCTATTAGGATTGGCTCCTAAAGTTATCTTAGGCATGAGGAATCAAAATCCCCCAGTGGGAGGGATGGACATATGATAAATATTATTGGGAACTCTTGGATGATTCGATCAAAAGCTTGTTATTATTAAAAATTAAACTTGGACCCATGGGCAAGTTCATTTTTGGTGGTCTCTTAAGCTATGTTTTAGGAAGGTTGAACACCCCCATCTAATGGTACCTAAAATACATTTTCACAACTAGAATAACCTATCTCTTTAATATTTCCCTAATCTAAAAGTGCCACAAAGAGGTTTTAACTATGGGACATCAATGTTTTATTTAATTATTTATGGTTAAGGGTGTTTACTTATTCTCTAAAACAAGTTGTAGGATCTAGTTTGATTGAGAACCCTTATTTATGGTCTCCCAATGGAACATTGTCCCTAAGGCCTATAAAATCATAGAAGGCTTCATCATTCTAAAACTCATCGATTGGAACTATTAATTCTTTTTGGTCTTAGTCTATTAGTTGAGGATAAATAAAGGAAGTAGATTGTGGTGAATAACTAGTCTAAGGGTACAAATGGCATTGGTATCAAGCAAATTATTATTGGCTTGGTCAATGAAAGGGCTATGATTAGACTCTACTTCATTTTAGGCATCTTCATCACTAGTCATTAGTGTTGGAGCATGAATTAGGTATACAAGGTCACCCCCAAGTGGTTTAAATACAAGACCATTAGCTCCTTTATACCGAGTGGTAAAAATTGGCTCAAGGGGACCTTGTTGATTTAGCCCAAGGCCTCCTCCTTCGTAGGCATACTTCTCAATGATTTTGTTTGAAATGTGATACTTGGAATTTATATAATAGTTAGTTAGTTTATCATTATACAACTAAGATTCATCATCTTCAAGTAGGTCTTGTTCTCGGCTAGTGGTAGGTATGAAAGTAATAGGTGTTAAACTATGTTGGTGGCCTTTGCCCTTTGTTTACCATTCTATGTAAGGTGGTTTGGATTTTGGTCTTACAAAGGACTTGGGGTTCTATGGAATCTTGGAAATATGGAATGTATCATGGGGCAAATAGTCTCTTAGGCCATTATCCAAGATAGTATAATTATTAGACATTTCAAGAGGTAGCATGTGGGAAAGTGAATCAAGGGCATTTGGGTCAATGTAGTTGGCCTCTGGTGAATCAAAAAGTATTTATTTCCCCTTATCCTTATTGAGAACTGAATTCAAGCCAAAATTGTAGTTATATCTTTGGTAATCAACCTCTAAATGATTGCAATGTTTGTATGGTTGTAAGTCTTCATGGATAGTGACCTCCATAATTTAATGGGAGAACTTGATACACTACTGAAATATCAAAGGGATTGCATGAATTTCATGTATTTAAAGTCTACCTAGGATAATATATATGGCAAATCGAGGTCTAATACGTGGCATATTATATCATGGGTCAAAGGTCTAATGATAATTAAAAAGCTGATGGTGCCTTATGATTCCCATTCTTCATTATCATAGGCCTTGATTATGATCATTTCTAGTTGGAGATCAGTTGTGGTATACCCAAGAACCTTGATGAGAATTAGAGACACAATATTTAGACCTAATCCATTGTATATTAGGACATGCTTCACTATGTTTCATGTTATGATAAATTTGATGTTATGAGCTAATGTATGACATATCACATTAGTCTAAGGTTAACTATTGACTTACAGATAAATGTCAAACCAAAGCTTGAAATTTTTCTAGAGATATGTCATTAGGAACTTGGAATTGGACATGGAAATTAGTTAAGATGTTCTTATGAATGGTGGACGCATAAAACAAATCCAAAATAGAGATTTGTGTAGGTATTTTATATAATTATTCCACAATATCAAATTTCTTTTCTTGTACATTGATAAATGGCTTGTTTCAAACCAAAATGATTGGTTGGATGGGTTAAGGGGTAGATGGATGTGGGCCTAGTATGGTGATATTCTATCAACAAGTTGTGCTTACATATTTAGGATTAGATACATGACCCTTATTGTTAACAAATGGTGGTGGTGGGGGGCCATATAGGATAAGTCTCAGCTGTCAGTGCACTTGTGTGTGGTCATGATCTAATGATGAGTTATCTATATAGGGTCTAAAATGGAAATAAGTACTTAATATTACATGTGTATGTGGTCATAGGTCAAGGAAGGATCACCAACATGTGTTGGTGGATTGGAATTAATTATCAATGATCTTGCCTAGTTAGTAATTGGTCTCAGATTGGTGGAGATGGTAAAAATGTTACCTCCCACAATATGTCCTACAACCTTGTTGGAGTCATGTGTAATTGTATTATATGTCTATTGATTATTGACATAATTTTGGCCTTAGTTCTATCTATTTTAATAATGTTTTTGGTCCTATCTTGGATATTGATATTATTGTTATTATTGTTGGTTATTGTGTTGTAGAAAGTAGTTTTGATAAAATCCCCAGTTTTGATTGGATGTGGAAGCTCCATGATCCAATGTGATCTCTCCATTTTTAAATATATTATGAATCAAAGGTTTAAGTTTCACACAAAAATGAAAATTATGTCTATTAACCTGATGATATTCACAGAATTCATTTTGTCAATTCCTTATCCTAGATAGTGTTTTGGAATAGGATAGCTAATTAGATTAATGGTGGAAAGATTGAGAAATATGGATTAAGTGGGTTATCCATGGTCAATAAAAATTAAATGAGTAGGAAAATTTATCCTTGGAGGAGGGTTTCTCAAAGGTAAAGGTTGTATTTGCTGCACTAGTCTAGGTTATTGTACTTGTTGTGTTTGCTGAAGAGGTTATTGGTTAGGAGTAATTTGCATATGTCATATAGGCTGAGTAGATAATGTTTACACCATTTGGACATAGCATGAATTGGTTACTCCATTTCCCATAACATTCTTATTGTGATTGAATGACTTGGAATTTTCTTAATTGTTGGCATGTGTTGGTTGTGATACTTTTGGTTAGACTTGGTTATGATTGTGGTTTTGGCCATTTACTTGGTTTATAGTTTTGTTCTAATTTAATGAGGTAATTTTAATGATACCTTTGTTAATAAGGTATCTTTTTATCAAAAAACCTTTGTCAAGGATTTATTTAAAAGTGTGCACACACTACAGCTCCAGATGGTAAGATATCTCATGATGTAAATTCTTGGTAAACATAGAGGCTAATAGTTTATCTAGTAGACTATGGTTGAATCAGTTGGAAAGTACTATCCATCATTGTGAATAACATTTTAATCTTTCACCATCCTTTTGTTTGGCTTGAATCAAATCTACCAATGAAATATCATGCTCAAGATTGTAGGAGAAGTGTCACATAAACTTGTCTAAAAGATCATCAAAATTAAAAATTGAATTGTTTGGCAATTTTAGAAACCACTCCAAAGCTTGTACTAATAGGCTCCTTAGTAATAAGATTAAGAGGTATATATCACTATAGGACACCAATTGGAAAGAAACAAATAATTTTTTCAAATGGGCCTTGGCATCTCCTTTCTCCTTGTTTTTTTCAAATTTTGGTGGATCTTACCCTAGAGGAAATGGTATCTATAAATAATCCATATCAAAAGAGTAAGAACACACATTTACCAATTTAAACTTTTTAGTCCATTTTCTAGTTTGGATGGTGGCAATCATATCCTTAATTTATTGTATTACTTGCACTAGGAAATTGGATGGAATATTAGTCTAAGGTGGAAGCTAAGTGGTTAAAAGTATATTACTTTGACTAGGGTAGAGTGGAGTCATAGTCTATTGTGGAATGTTGGCTTGTTTTGTGAATTAACTAGTAATATGCATTCATGGATTAGTATGTGATTGTTGAAATTTCACATTTTGTGATGTGATATTCTAGTTAGGATTTGGCATATGGGCCTAGTTTTAGGGAAATTATGGTTGAGATCAAAGAATATGTCTGGGAATGAAATACTATGCCTATTGAGGTTGATTAAGGACTTGTTGCCAACTAGTCAAACCTTGTTGATTAAGCAAAAATTTTAAACCAAGGCCCTATCATTTAGTTTGTGTCACACTAGGAATAAAAGGTAATTGTTACCTAATCATTACTTATGGAGAATAAAAACCTCATGGTTGTATGAATCCTTTTTAGGAAGTAGATACATGTTTAAGGTTAAACATTTATCATTGACTAAGACATATACATTTTTTATTAGACATCATTTGGGATTATATTGATATGTTGGTCTATGATTGAAGAGGTATATTCATCACTACTTGGTGAGGTGGAACACTGGTTTCCCCCTATTAGGGTGGAATAATGTTTTACCTCTATTGTGTGCATATATTATATTATGCCTATTATTGTGGAATATTAGTCATCATCTATTGTGGTGGAGTAACAATCATCACATTTTTTTTGAGGCATGACACTGGTTGTTGCTTGACTACTTAGTCCTTGAGGTTGGGTGCTTGAAGAAGTCACTAATTGAGGATTATAGGTATTTGTTTTTAGTGGAAAGGTAAAATTTCCTACCTAGTGTCCTCAAATTTTCACATTTATAAATTTTGGGTTACCCCTATTTAGAATTTTTCATTTTGTCTTATGTGTGTTAGTTTTCCTTATTAAACTAGTCCCCTAAATTAAGTCTTAGTCTTTATAAGTTTTTTATTATAATTCCTTTCTCTTCTCAATTACTTCAAAATTGCTCCAAAAGGTTGAAAACACTTACCAAAGGCCATCACTAAAAAACCCATTTACTCATCTTTCCTAGAAGATCAAAACAACTAAGTGCTTGGGTTCATTTCCAATATAATTCAAGTTCTCCAAGCTACTTAACTTAATAAACAAGAAGAAAAATAGTCCTATAAGTCTGAGTTGCACTATCTAGTTTAAACTAGAATTACTAAATAGCTTCACTTCACATCAAAAGCTAAGCAAAGTAGTCCTTAAAATTAGCTAAACACTACATAAATAAAATTGGGTTTTTGAAGTGGTTTTACTTACCCAAATCCGTAAGTAAAATTAACAAAGGTTTACAAACCTAAAGTACTCACTAGTTAAGACCAACTCAAGATTGTGAAGATGCTTAACTTCCAAAAGTAAAATTAAGTGAAGAAATTTGAGAAAACCAATAAAAATACAAGGGCTTACATGTCTCCTTCACACATGTACACTATATATCATTAATGTGTTGGAAAATATAAAAATCAATGAATTCCACCTCATTTCCCACATGAAATTTGAGTTCTTTGACCAAGCTACCATAGATGTGAACCCCAAGATATGTTATTTGATATTATAGAGTAATTTTTTATCCAACTCTTCACAACCCATTTATGTTTAAGGTACTTATATATTATTCCTTTGTTTTTATGCTTCCATCTTGATTATTTTCTTCTCATTTCTCTCTAGTAATTTTCCAGTTACCACCATGGATGTATCATTGTTTGTGATCATTATAAATAGTTTTATTTGTCAATTTTATTTGTTTATATGTTATAAAACCAATAAAAACACCCTCAAATTACTTCACATATTTATCCCTAGATTAAAAACCTAACTATTGAAGCTAGACAAAAAACCCAAGTTCTCTATTATTGCTTACATACTTAGGTTCCCAAGCACAAGTTACTCATCTCAAGAAAAATGAGAATCTTAAAGTCCCTTACCAACCTAGGTTCTCCTTAAACTATTTCTTGTTTGGACTCATGATTGCTCATTATTTCTACTTCTATAGGTTTTTCAACCGTAGTTTCTTTTATTAGTAAATCTAAAGTCTAGAACCTTGAGAAACTCATAGAAATACCTGAATGGAACCCATAATTTCAATTACTTATTATTTATACTTTAGGATTCTCAACCAAAGTTACTTTATAAGATAAACCCAATGTAGTTTCACATTAAAGACTCATTTTTCTCATGAACCACTACTTACATGGAGTTCTAACCTTAAGTAACTAGTCAAGATAAACCCAAAGATACAAGCTAAGAGAAACTTGAAGTTGTCCATGCTTCTTACTTATTACCTACCTATATTATTGAATGTTTAAGACTTATAGATCATCTAGACCAACCTAGGATTATGATACCCTATTTATTACTATGACTTACTTGGAGTTTTCAAAACTTTCTACTTCTTCTACTGCTTGAAACCTAAAGTTGGTTTAGAGGTATTGTTTGAGACAACCTGATTCATTTCTTCAACTTTTTCTAAACCAGTAGGAGCAATCATGGAACTTTAAATATCTCAAGTTTTTCCATAGTTAACTAGAGAAAATGTCAGGATCAGAAGGATCAAAGGATGAAATAGCTAGAGTATAAGTACAAGAAACAAAAAATTTGATTGAAGAAGTCCTTGAATCAACACTTGAGAAAATCTCATAGTAAAGTATGAAAGGAAAAACAAAAGCTAAGAGAACCAGATCTCAAGATCTAAAAATGAAGTATGAGTATAAGGGGTATCTTATTAAATTATGCATCACCTCTAAGTTAACTAAAATAAGTGATATAGACATGGGGCATGTATCCATGATTGACTTGTTAGAGAGATCCAAGTCTATAGTCAAGACTCCACTCATTCAAGTAATGACTAATAGTGGGATTTTATAAGCTATAGCTTTACCAAGCTTAGCTCAATTTCTTAAATTTATCCTAGTGTGTGCCAATTATTATGACTCCATTACTAGGATTATGAGAGATGTTGCTAGTAGTGTAGTGATAAGATTAGATTTTCAATATCTTAACTACTATCTCAAGATCCAAACATCATCAAAAGTGATTGATATAACAATGGAAAAATCTAAGAGACAATGGGATATTAAGTCATCATAGTGCATTAAGATAATAAACACAAATTACCTTGAAAAAATAAAATAAGTCTCAAGATTTCTAAAGTAGATTGTAAGATCAGACTTGGTTCAAGAAGTAGATGGCATTACTTAAATGTTATGTGGAATCAATGATGAAAAGAATGACAAGTGTTTCTCATCTCAGATGTATGCATACATCAGAACCATTGATGTCACTAGGAGATCTACCATGATTGAATGGGTGAGGATGATAAGTGACAACATGGACTAGTAGTTAAATAATGTATTATAGACTTTTGATTTCAAGATGACCTCATACCTTGTATATGCATCAACATTAAATGTTGTATTTTAAAGGCTAAATACAAAAGGAATGATAGAAACTAAGATAATATATGAATATTATCCTCAATTGGTCCTTTTTGAGTACTACAAGCATTATAGGATAGTGAATTATGCATTCTTCTATGAAATCATTTGAAAATTAAATGTAGCACTGAAACACAAGAGAATGTTGGATGTAGCATAGGATGCAATTTCATAATTTGGGTGTATTTTCATTTAGTTCCTCAACTTCACATACATTAGAGTTGGTGGGTTTTAGGCACACCAGTCAAATTACCTAGATACCCCAGTGATAAATGGATTCTTATAGAGTTATGTAGGCATCTTGTTGAGTTACATGACTTATAGTCTAAGGTTCATCATCCCACTTTTAATTTTCTTATTGTTATTAGTCACTAACACTATCTCAATATTTACAAGGCCAAGAATGTATATAAGGAGATGTATCATTATTAAAATCAAACAAATTATGAAGATAGATCCAATCTTGATTATAAAGTCATGACTCAAAATATAGTTTCTATAGAGTACATGCATATTCCTAAACTAGATGATTATTGGATGTATTGTAGGGATGGTTTTTATGTGAGAATAAGGGACAATAGTATGTTAACTATTGATCAAATTCATACTTTTGATCTATCCATAATTATTGAGGACATGGAGGGTGATCGAATTATAACCAGTGGTGCCTATCATGCAGTGGGAGGGGATAATGCCCCACTCCCAGTGATTATTTTTTTTTAAACCAAGTGAAGACTATTATAGATAGAACTTCAAATGTTTTGGCCATGACTTCCACATAGCTTATCAACAAAGGCTACTGAATGAATGAGCTGATGAAAGAAACTACTCATGTAAGTCAAAAGACAAAAGAAATAGTGCAAAGAGAATGTAACCAGGAACTCATAAAAAAGTTGAAGTTGAAGAGAAATGTTGATGACACATATTCTAGAGTAAAGGATAAATAGCCAATTCAGCCATTTGTTTCCACACCTCCATTGGTCTCTTCTAGTGACACCATTAATCTTGATATTTATACTATTCCTTCTTTTACCACACCTACCATAGATCCATCAATATTGATACCACCTCTAAAGTCTCATGGTATCAATCCTTATAACAAATCCATTCAAAAGGAACCTGGTGTTCACCCTCCTCCTCCTCCATCTTCTCCACATAATTCTCTACCTCCACATCCTTTAGAAGATCAACTTACCACTAAAAATGAACTAGTAAAATTAGCTATTGAAGAGGTAACCCCATCTCAAGAGGCATTAAAAGAAAAGCAAAAACAAGTAGTTGAACCTGAGAAGGAAGTTATAAAAGGGGTAATGGCTGAAAAGGTGAAGGAAGTTGAGACAATGAACTAAGTTGAACATGAAGAGACAATAGAGGAATAAAAAGAGAAAGAATCTAAAAAATATTCTGAGAAAGGAAAAGTGGTAGAAAAAGTGAATGAGAAAATAGAGGATAAATAAGCTAAGAAAGAGAAGGAAGTAGAGAAGGGAAAAGATCAAAAAATTTCTTCCACTATTTCTCAAGCTACTCCAGAGATAAGAAGTTCCTTCTAAGGAGCTAGTGGTGAGAAATAATCAACAAAAAATGGTAATTCATATAGAAACTTCCACTAGTATCGATTTCTCATCTTGGTTTGAAATATAGACAACTCTTGAATATAAATAAGTAATAAATCTTAAGGAAATAGATTTGCATTTGTTGAAAAGTCTTGATAAGAAAGGAAAGAAGCCTAAATCTACTAAGGTAACTTAAAAATTAATAATTAAACCTATAAGACACAAGTTTATAGAGGTATTAGTTACACCATAGGGCATGAATGAAAGTGAAGTCACTGAAGGTCACTTAACAATTACAAAGATATCCCTTGAAGAAGTTATCATAGAAGGCTTGAAGTAAGATACCCAGACCTTGACTGACACTCTCTTTAAGAAGCTTGATGAGGAAAATGTTGATAAATCCAAGTTGAAAGAATAAAATTCCTAATTATGTGAAAGAATAACCAAATCTATCAGGTCTATTCCATAGCAATTTATTATTTTAGGAGATTCAATTAGTCAGCAAGTAATAATTGAGGTGGAAAAAACTAGAGATAAATCTAAGGCCATTAATGAATGGATGGAGAAGATGGATCAAACTACCCAGAAGCTCTATCATGAAGTTCAAGGTATTCTTTCTAATATTGTAAATAAATTAGTAGATATAAAGGTAGTGAGGAAGGAAAATGAAAATGATAATGGAATTTCCAAGTTACAACGGGAGAGTTTATAAGGAATAAGTACTTTGAGTTAAAAAAATTATTGAAGAGAAGATTGTCCCTGAAGGATTTGTAAAGAAATTAAAATAAGAAGAGTATCTCCTATCTTTTTCCATGCATATTATTGAGGCAATGTGTGAAGAAATAAAGACTTTTTAAGAATAAACTCACAGTGAAAAGGTGAATCTAGAAGATTGTCTCTATGGTGTTATAAATATTTGGTCTGATAACATTCTAAGGACATCTAAGAAATTATATTAGTAGTTCAAGCAATTAATGGAAAAGGCCACAACTCTTTTCACATCTAAATATATAAAGGATTAAATCAAATATCAACATGAATTGAAGAGGATTGAACCAAGTATTGAAAAGGTCAAAGATCATAGTAGAAGGTTGGAAATATAAATACTAATATTTCAAGTTGAAAGGCAAACACTTACTAAACTAGATGATACAACAATACAATCCATTATGTCTCAACACATAAATAGAAAGAGAACTATAGAAAAAAAGTTAATGAATTGGAATGATTTCAATATTTATTCTACTTCTTCTATTAGCTTATTTCAACTTTAATGTATTTAAATAATTCTAACTTAAGTGATTACTTGTAAAATTATGTTATTGTAAGATTGTAAGACCCAAGTGACTTGGCTAAATGTCATTATTTTAAGTCATTTTAAAAGATAAAATTACTTAATTGAATGATGATAGGCATGTAAATTAGTTGTGTTCAATCCAAATAGAGAAATAAGAGGTGATATATGTCACTAGTTGTTGCATTCCACATAAGAGAAATTTGAGGATAACGTCTCTCAATGGTTCCTAGTTTTTATTATAGCACATGGGTTTTGAAGGAGTTGTTTCCAATTTAGTTTTAACATCTATTTTTTTTTAATAAATATAAGTGTAGGCCTACATGCTGAGGATGATTGTAAATTTTGCATAGTAATTGTAACTAAAGCAAGAGAATTTAAGTAATCTAAAATTTTGTGTTTATATTTATGAGTTTTTATTTTGTATGAAATTGGTTCAAAGTGAATGAAGTGTAGTCCTACATGCTGAGGATTATTGTAATTTTTGCATAGTAATTGTAACTAAAGCAAGAGAATTTAAGTAATCCAAAATTTTATGTTTAAATTTATGAGTTTTTATTTTGTATGAAATTGGTTCAAAGTGAATGAGAAAGAAGTTGTTTTCTATGGAAAATTTACATCTAAGAAGATCATTTGGTGGATTTGTGAAGGTTAAAATGGTAAACTTTGTGTTATCTTTAAATTTGAATGTGAATTCCAGTCTTTCTTAGTCATTTTCTCAAAATATTATCATCTCTTGATTGTTTATTTACTTGTATAGATTCAATAAGATCTATAAAACTACTTATTAAAAATTACAACTTCTCTCTTCTTGCATGTTATAGTTTTCCACTCTTAATTTACCAATATTTATTTACACAATCTCTAAAACAACTATTTACTTGCTATAAAATCACCTTGTTATGGTTCATGAAATCTGTGATTAAAGTAATACCCCCAAAAATAAGACAACTTGTACATAATCTATATAATTTATAAATAACTAAGAGATATGAATAATTAGAAGTAAATAGATATAAGAATATGAGATATTCACCATTAAGTGAAGGGGATTTAATCCCATGATTGCCTAGGTAATTTTGTTAGTCTAGAAAATATCTAGCCAATAGTTTTTGGTGAATTCACTAGGGAAGAAAAAACTAAACTCCCAGATCCAAAAATAGATTACTTCTCTAATTCAAGATAAGCACAATTAATGTTTAATTTTATTAAAAAAATTGCATTTAAAACCATTCATCTTAATCATTGCATGTAAATTAAGTCATGCACCTCTAAGCAAATGATGTTCTTTTTGAAGTTGAATCCATTTTCTAAAAATAGATGAGTCACTTTTTATTGGATTACTGCATGTCATTTTGTTTAATGCCTTGTTTATCTTGAACTCATTACATGTTAAGTAACCATCACTTAAGTCTTTGTCTCTATATTTCTTGATTAATCCTCAACACTTTTGTGCTTAAAATTGGTAAATTGACCTTTTACCAAAGCAAAGAGAGCTCAAGGCCAAATAAATGATTTCTTTGAATTGCAAGAGCATTTAAATTTCAAATTTCCTATTCAAGCTAGAACACAAACAGCCAATCCCTCACATGTGAGACAAGCACAAACTCCTATAAATTATTTATAATGTAATTCTTTGAGAATAGTTCAACCCATAAATCCTTAATTCATTATTCATAGAAAAATGGTGCAACCACTTCCCATCCCTTAGGGGGTAGAGATTGGTCCTCTAAATTGGAATCCTCTTCTTCATGACTTGATAAAGGGGTCAAGAAAGAATTTTCCGAAGTTCACTAGTGATGGAAAACAAAGTTTGGATGAGCATTTGGATACTTTCTTTGTAGCATGTGGAGTAATTGGCATTAAGCATGAACATGTCTCAATTAGAATCTTCATTAAGACCTTGTATGACTTAGCTTCAAAATGGTTTTATCATTTAGCTCCTAACACTATAGTAAATTGGACCACTATGCATGAGTAGTTTGAAAAAATATTCAAAGCTGTTGAATATTCCCACATATTGCTTACTCAATTGACTCAACTCAAAAAGGAGCCACATGAGCACATCCAAGATTTCATTGCCAAGTTTAATAGATTACTTTATAAAATCCCTCAAGCTTCTTTACCCACTAGAGATAATCAAAATTACTTCTTCATCAATGCTTAGTTACCAAAGCTTATCTAGCAACTACATAGAGCACATCCTACTGATTTAGTAGTATCTCAAAATATTACTATAGATGTTGAAGATGACTTGAAAATGGTTAGAAATATCAAGAAAAAAACTTCTAAAGGTGATTAGTTTGCTTCAAGCACATCATAGATCACTGTTCCATTATTATAGAAGTTGTCTAATCACTTTATGCAAGTCAAAATACAAATTTCTCAAGGTACTCATTCTACTCCTATACACAAAATTTCAATAATTATAATAGGAACCACCTTGTTGGTCCTAAAAAAATATTGGTAATTTAAGATGCTCCCAAAAATCATGTTGAGATGAATGAATAAGATCAAATGACTGATGATACCAATCTAAATGAATAGGATTTCTTCATGGATGGGGGGTGCCAGTCAATCGAGGTGATGATGGGCTATAGATCGGTATGACCCCACTATACATTATAGATATGTAACGCTCACCAAAGTTTTTTTTATGAAGATGACTTCATGGATCCTATTGGTGACTCCACATAAGATATGTTGAATATCAGTCAAAAATTGACTATGAAGAAGCATTTAAAGAAGACCATAGTCACTCTTTTACATTTTTTACAAGGTCATAGACTAAGTAAGCTATTGAAAAATCCTACAAGGAGCAAGAGAAAGAGAAAGGAGGCACTAAATCAGATGTAAGCATTATTAAAAGAGGTAATACTCTACCTTATTCTCTAGCTCCAAAAGATAATTATGTACATTATTCTTCTCAAACTCATAAGTAAGTAACTCATATTGTTGAAGCTAATAATGATCTATTTACATCCATACATTCTTTTGACATAATTTATCACATAAAGAAAACTAAAATTCAAATGTCAAAATCTAAATATTTGAGGTCTTATTCAAATCAACTAAATAGATTAGTCAAGTATGTTTAAAATAAAGGGTTAAACAATTCAACAAATGCCTCTAAAGGTATCTTACCTACCCCAAAACAATCCTCATCTCAAAATAATGTTGTAACTTATTCCCCCACATCTACTTCCACATCTGAAAGAATTGAGCCATTCTATGGGTCTCTCTTGATAAATGTGTTTAAGTTAAGAAAATGTATCTTTGACTTTAGAGCCTCGAATAATGGCATGCTAGCTAAATTAGTTTATTCTCTTGAACTTAATTTGACTAAAACAATAGGCATATATTACTCAATCGAGAGACAAGTTCCCCTGATTAGACAGATCAAAGATGCCCAAGCTATCTTGGAAGCTTTTCTAGATAAAAGACTCAAAATGACAATTCTGGTAGTAGATATTGCTATCTCTTATGGAATGTTTATAGTAGAAACTTATTCAAGTATCTAGGAGGAGAAGTCAAGATGGATTGGTCATGTGTTCATAATCCAATCAAAGGAGTAAATCAAAAACTCAAAGATGAAAAGAAGTTTAAGTACACAGTTTCTATGTCTAATGATCCAACATCATAGATCCTTTTTAGAGAATCAGACCATGGAGTTTACTACCTTGAATTGGGTAAAGAGATACAAGAACTAGAGGAAGTAGTAGAAGAATAAGATAAGATATAGGTGTTCGATTTTGATGGTATCTATAGTTTTCTTGGTTCAAGTGTTAGAGTGGTATTGATATCACTTGATGGTAAAATATTTATTTACTCTTATAAACTCATGTTTGAAAATACTAAAAACATAACAGAGTATGAGGCACTTATTTTAGGACTCAAATAAGCAAAGGAAAAAGGAGTAAAACTCCAAAAAGTGAAAGGTGATACTAAGTTAATAGTAAGACAAATTTGTGGCCAATATTAGGTGAAGAAAGATAAGTTGAGACACTACCATGATCGAGTTTTGAGTACAACACTTGACTTTGTATATTTTTCAATCAACTCAATTCCCTGAGATTAGAACCCTAGAGCTAATTCACTTGTAGTTATTACATCTTTACTTAGGACAAATCAATAGCTTACACTTTTTTAAGATGGTAACTATAAATTAGAGATGGTTTATTGTCCAAAGGTTCCAAATAATGTCAAGCAGTAGAATTTTTTTAATGATGACAAGAAAATAGATGTATTCCTTGGCTAACAAGATAAATTTTAAAAATTGTAATTTTAAGGGAGTAGCTCATTTCCATGCCAAATGATAACATGTATTATTGACCCTAAGCTTACTAATAGTCATTATATAATTCAACTGAAGGGAAATAACATCCCTAAAGGGTTAGTTTCTTTAGAAGAAATCCTTGATAAGCATGATTATTTTCTAAAGAAAAAGAAAGAACATGGTGACAGTTCATCTTCAAAAGTACAATAGATCAATCTAGGTAATGAAGAAGAGCCTAAGATGGTCAACAGTGGCATGTGTTTATCTCAAAAAGAAAAGGAATAATTCATCAAACTTCTCACAAGATACATTGATGTGTTTTCCTAGTCCTACAAAGACCTGAAGTCCTTCCAACCAGATGAGGTACAACACTATATTCCACTTTAACCAGAAGTAAAGCCCTTCAAGTAAAATTTGCATCATCATAACCCAACTATCTCACATACTATTATGTAGAAGTATAAAAACTCCTTTATGCAAGGATTATCTATCCTATCTACCATTCAGAATGGCTAGAAAATATCATTTTAATGAGAAATAAAAATAGAGAAATTCACTTATGTGTTGATTTTTACAATCTGAATCAATCCTCTCTAAAAGATAATTTCCCATTTCCTGTTATGGATCACACCTTGCAAGTAGTTATAGGTTCAAAGATGATGTACATGTTAGATGGATTTTAAAGATACAATCAGATAAAAATAGCTAAAGAAGATCAATACAAAATAGCCTTTACAATACCATGGGGAATTTTTTCCTATTATAAGATGCCTTTTGGGCTTATCAATGTTGGAGAAAATTTTCAAAAAGTAATAGATATGGCATTCACACATCTTAAGAAAAAGAGTATAGTGATATACCTTGATGACTTGATAGTCTTCTCCAAAAAGAGAGTCTCAAAGGAGGGGACAAAGTTTGATCTAGAGTGATTCAAAGATATTTAGAGTTTATTTATGCCTATGTCCAAGAAAGGAGTGCATTCATTCTTTAGTAAGGTCAATTTCCTTTGAAGATTCATTCCTTATTCTACTTAGTTAACTCACCACATCTATAATATGATGAAAAAGAGGCAAGACTTCAAATGGAATATTGAAGGTAAGTTGGTGTTTGAAAGCATTAAAGTAGCTATAGCTAAAGCACTAGTGTTGGTTTCCCCAAATTTTAGTAAAGAATTCATTATTTATTGTTATTATTCTAAGAACACTATGTTAATCACACTCTTACAAAATAATGATGAGGATATTAAATCCCCAATAGATTTCATGAGTTAGCCATTAAAAATCTCTAACCTAAAGTATTCATAGATAGAGAAACATTTCTTTGTTGTAGTTAAAACATGCAATGTTCTTAGGTACTACATTTTGTCCTCACATACTAAATTTGATGTACTTGACATGATAGTCAAATCAATTATAATATAGTAGGAACTAGGATTACTGAGAGGTCTTTGGGTAACTAAGGTGCAATAGTTTGATCTTGAAAGCAAACCAATGAAGCTAGTCAAAGGCTTGTGCCAGTTCATGACAAAGAGAAAACTTGATGACACAGATATGGTATCACCTTCATTTCAAGTTGAATCAGTTGAAGATTTACCTATGGTGCTTTTTATTAAACTCATAGATGAATGGTACAACAAGATTGCCTACTTCTTGACTTATGAGAATGCTCAACTAATCTAACATGTAAGGAAAAGTGTACCATGAAGATAAAGCCAAAGGATTATGTTATTAGGGATAATGATTTTTACAAAAGAGGAATTTATGGTGTTTTCCTTCATTATGTGGACAAAGAAAAACAATATAAACTTCTATAGTAGTTTCATGATAAAGCATTTGGATTCCATTTCTCAGCACAAACCACATCACATAAAATATTTCGAGTAAGTTAATTTTGGCATACCCTTTTCAAAGACACTTCTAATTGGGTTATTAAGTGTCAAATATGTCAACACTTTATGGGTTGTGTAAATTTGCCAGCTTTACCATTATATCTATTTGTAATAAGTGAGTCATTCTATTAGTGGGGCATGGATTTTATTAGCATGGTAAATCCTTCTTTGAGTGTCAAACATTACTATGTTTTGACTACAATTGATTACTTCAGCAAATGGGTAGAATCCATTCTTCCTATCAATCATGCCACTTTTGAATTCGTCTATGATTTTGTAAAAAATAACACTGTAGTAAGGTTTGGTGTCCCACATATGATAGTAACATATAATGAAACCAAATTTTTCTTAGTAGAACTAAATGATTTTTATTAATCATATGTAATACACTTGATTCATGCATCAAATCACTATCCTCAAGGAAATGATCAAGCTAAATCAAGTAACAATAATTTGATGACCATCATTCGTAAACTAGTGGATAATAATCAATGAACTTGGCACAAGAAGCTATTTGATGTATTTTGGGCTAATAGAATCATTCTAAAAAATTCCATAGGTATATCTCCTTTTTAGTTGCTATATAGAAAAAATTCTTAGATACCAATCACCATATAATTGCCTAATTTTCAATTGTCTAAAGCTATTAAAAATATGAATTATCAAGATTCACTTGATAAGAGGATCATGTTCCTCACTAAGCCACAAGAGATTCATGTTTAAGATGTTGATTAGCTGACTGACCAACGGATAAAAGTGAAGAAGATATTTGATAAGAAGGCTTGAGACAAACATTTGAAGTTGGTGACTTGGTCCTCCTATGGGATAAATAGAATGAATAAAAAGGAAAGCATGGCAATTTTGACTCACTGTGGAAAGGGCCTTTTACTATAAAGAGCATTGTTGGAAGGGATAACTTTATCCTAGCTTATCGGGATGTAATTGAATTGTCAATGCCTTTTAATGCGTAGCACTTAAAGATATATAAGAATTGAGTAGTAGGGTAACACCTATATGTATATAAATAAAGTTTTTAGTCTTTCTTTTTTTGGTTGTTTTTCCTTTTCTATTTGCTTGTTTGTTTTGTATTTTTTGTGATTAAGTTTTTATAAAGACTTCATACCCAATGGAAAATATTCAAAACCAGAGATACTAGGATCTCATCCTTATTTATTTATTCCTGATAGAAATAAACATGTCCCTAGATGGAGCTAGTTGGTGTCCTCAAAATTTCACATTTAGAAATTCTGGGTTACCCCTATTTAAAATTTTGTATTCTAGCTTGAGTCATTTTTCCTTATTAAACCTATCTCCTAAATAAAGTCTTAGTCTTTAGTAGTTTTTGTTTTGATTTCTTTCTCTTCCCAATTGCTTCAAAATTGCTCCAGAAGGTTGAAAACATTTGCCAAAGGCCATCACTAAAAAAACCATTTACTCATCTTCTCTAAAAGATCAAAATAGCTAAGTTCTTAGTTTCATTTCCAATATAACTCAAGTTCTCCAAGATACTTAAATTATTAAACAAGAAGAAAAGTAGTCCCACAAATCTAAGTTGCACTATCTAGTTTAAACCAAAATTACCAAATAGCTTTACTTTATATTAAAAGCTAAGTACAGTATTCCCAAAAACCCATCAAACATTATATAAACTAAATCAGGTTTTCAAAGTGGATTTACTTACCCAAAGCCACAAGTAAAAGTAATGGAGGTTTACAAACCCAAAGTAATCACTAGTAGAGACCAGCTTGGGTTTATGAAGATGCTTAACTCCTAAAACCAAAATTAAGTGAATCAGTTTGAGAAACTTGATAAAAATTTAAGGTCTTACATGGATACTTCACATGTGTCCACTACATGTCATTAATGTGTTGGAAAATATAAAAATCAATGAATTCCTCCTCATTTCCCACCTAGAATTTGAGTTGTTTAATCAATCTTCCACAACTATAAACTTTAAAATACATTATTTAATATTCTCAAGTGATTTTTGATCCAACTCTTCATGACCCATTTGCATTTAAGGTACTTATATCTTATTCCTTTATTTTTATGCTTCCATCTTGATCGTTTTCTTCTCATTTCTCTCTGGAAATTTTCCACTTGCCACCATGGATGTATCGTTGTTTGTGGTCATTCTACTTGATTTTATTTATCAATTTGAATTGATTATATGTTTTAAAACCATGTGAATGTTTTTATAATTAATTGTCATGTAAAAATCCCCTTAAAATACTACAAATATTGAGACCTAGATTAAAAATATAACTATTAAAGCTAGACCCAAAACCCAGGTTCCCCATTACTACTTAATCAAGTTCCCAAGCACAAGTTACTCTTCTCAAGAAACCTAAAACTCTTAAAGTGCATTAAAAACCTAGGTTTTCAATAACCTATTGCTTTCTTAGACTCATGATTTCTCATTAATTCTACTTCTATGAGTTTTTCAACCCAAATTGCTTGCATTAGTAAATTGAAAGTCTGGAACCTTGAGAAACCCATAGAACTACCTGAGTGGTACCTAGAATTGCAATTACTTATCACTTCTAATTTAGGATTCTTAACCCAAGTTACTTTTTAAAAAAAACTCAAATTAGTTTCCCATAAGAGACCTGGATTCCTTATGACCCACTACTTACTTAGAGTTACAAACTCAAGTAACTAGTTAGGATAAACCCCAAGTTACAAGCTAAGAGAAACCTAAAGTTATCCATCCCTCTTAATTATTACCTACCCAAATTCTTAAATGCTTAAGACTTGTAGATCATCTAGACCAACTTGATATTGTGATACCCTATTGCTTACTATGAGTTACTTAGGGTCTTCAATACTTGTTATTGATTGAAACCTAAAGCTGGTTTAGAGGTATTTCTTAAGACAATAACTTGATTCATTTCTTCATTTTTTTCTAAACCAATAGGAGTAATCATATAACATTCAAGAGCTCAATTTTTTTATAATTAATTAGATCAAATGTTAGGATCAAAAGGATCAAAGGAAGAAATAGTTGGTTTCGAAGTACAAGAAATAATAACTTTGATTCATGAAGTCCCTAAATTAAAACTTGAGGAAATCCCAAAGTAAAGTAGGAAAGGTAAAAAAAATTTAACAAAGGCAAATCTTAAGAGCCAAAGATGAATTATGAGTATAAGGGGTATCTTATTGAATTATGCATCAATTTTAAGTTAATTAAAATAAGTGATACAGACATGAGGCATGTATCTATGACTAGATTGTTAGAGAGATCCAAGGTTATAGTCAAGACTCCACTCATGAAAGTAATGAATAATAGTGGTAAATTACAAACTAAAAATTTCCCAATCTCATCTCAACTTCTTAAATTTGTCCTAGCATGTGCTAAGTATTACAACTCCCTTACTAGGACTATGAGAGATGTTTTAATGTACTGATAAGATTAGATGTTCAATATCTTAACTAATATCTTAAGATCCCAACATCATCTAAAGTGATTGATATAATAATGGAGAAAGATAATAGACAATAGGAGACTAGGTAAGTAGAGTGTATTAATATAATGAACACAAACTAATTGAAGAAAGTGAAACAAGCTTCAAGATTTCCAAAGTAGATAGTAAGATCAGACTTGGTTTAGGAAGTAGATGAAATTACTCAATTTTTATGGAGAATCAATGGTGAAAAGAATACCAAGTGTTTCTCAACTTGAATGTATGCATACATTAGAACCATTGATGTCACTATGAGCTCTACCATGATTAAATGGGCAAGGATGATAAGTGATAAAATAGACTAGAAATTAAATAATGTAATACAAACTTTTGATCTCAAGATGACCTCATACCTTGTATATATAGTTGTTAACTAGGAATTTGACTCAAGAGAGGATGGTTAGTATCATGTTAGTTTCAAGATGAAAACAAAATGAAAGAAACACACTAACTAGAATAACATCTATAGGCCTAGACATGAGGGAGAGCTTAGTTAACAAACATGAATAAAACACACAACTAAAATGAAAAATAAACCTTTTTTTACATTCCTTAGATACTCAAAAATGCTTGTTGTAGTGGCTTGCTCACCTTGTGCTCATGAAATCTTCATAAAAGGAGGCTTGGATATTTGCTCTTCTCCTTTTCACCTTATGGCTTTAGCTTGGCTTGAAATCAATTTGGCATGGTAACACTAATTGCAATGGCTTATTAAAGATATTTGTGTATTATAACTTTGCACCAAAATAGCTTAGAAATGATGTTCATGGCCTCTCTATTTATAGATTTTTGAGAATGTCTAGAATCACCTAAACCATCCATCCTAAGATTTTACAATTATACTCATCATGACATTGGAAGAAGGGAAAATTAAGAGGCATGGAGGTCATCATGGAAGGCATTGATGAGGCATAGAAGGCATGAATCCTGATATTTATTGTATTTATGGCCTAGGGATGTCTTCCCAAGAAATGAGGTCACCTGATGATGCAAATATTCCATATTCATTTCTAAAACAAATTATTCAAAAAATTTCCATGGAATTCTTAATTAGGATCTAATTTGGTTTAATTAGTTCTTAAGCATGATTAAGCACTTTGTACACAAATTACTCAAATTGATCAGAATGCTTTATTATTGGTCACTAATTCCATTGGATTGGAATTAGATGTCAATGTCAGATGCATTGGATCCATTATCCCATTTAGGATGTTATCAAAATCAAATAACAAAGGCACATGTCTTGTGCAAGGGATTTGATAGGAGAGTAATCTAGAGCACCTAGGTGAAAAATTAGCATTTTGACTCAAAATTATTTGATCAAAGTTAGTTGTCCCATAAATTGAATTTCTCCATTTAGGGATACCCTAGCCATAATAAGCACTTGAATATATTCATTTCAATTTATTTAATGCATTTTAGTGTTTTTAGGCCAAATTGTATATTTTAGTAAAAATTGGTCAAAACCTTGATTGGAGGTCATTATTGGCTAGATTTAGGTGTCTATAGTTTACCCTTATTTGGGAAGGTGTTGTAAGATATAAGCATAGTAATGTCTTATCAAATAATGAAAAGGTCTTCTATGCCTATAACTGCAATGATGATAAACTAATTGTATGATACCCCCTTGAGGGAATGGTTGGCATAAGTAGGTAGACAAATGGTCCCATGAAAAGAAAGAATCAAAATGAGGGAACAAAATAAAATAAAGATGATGGGGTGAAAAAATAATGATATTGAAAAAATAGTCAAATTCATTGAGAATGCAAGTGAGATGGTGTATAATGGTTTGCCCAAAGGCATAAGCATTGTACCTCGATAATGGCAACGTGGTACGATAACACAATGATTTTTCCAAAGGTAGTTATAATCATTTAGAAGATGGAGTTACCCATATTAGGATAGACAAACAAGATAATAACATGCCCTTATATGGGTAAAAAAATTAAAATGGTGATAACACAATGATTTACACAAAGGTAGTTATAATCATTGAGAAATATTGGTGGGATGGTGTACAATGATTTGCCCATATGAGGCTATAATAATTGGACCCCAATTATGGTAAACATGATAAAATTAGTCAAGGATGATGATAACTTAGCATAGAGGGTAATTATGAATTGGAACAACCTACTAATAGGGAGATGCTCATCCAAACTAATACAGATTTGAATTTTTTCATGTTTAATGACTCTATTTGGGATATGATTAGGATGGAATCAAGATGTCGATGCTGAAGAGATACCACCATTGTTTAATATACTTCTTGAAGCTTGGGTTTATTGTAGCACATGTCGATAGGCATCATGGTATAACATCATGAGGACTTGGTCAAAATATGCATAAGGACTGACTCCCATAATCCATTACTCAATAGAAAATAATGTACCAATGATATAAACCATGACAACAATGTAAACATATGAATATGGATGGATTCAAGTGTAATTAGGGGTAAATAATCACCCAATGAACACACATAAACTGAATCAAGGTAATAGTGTTGAAAGCAAATAAATAGGTAGACAAACAAACAAAATAAGAAAAAACAAATAAATAAATAAATAATGTAATAGAAACCATATGAACATTGCCCTTAGAAAATAGGTGACAACTAAACAAATAAACAAAATGGGGGAATAAATGAAAAGGAAGGGGGTGGCTAAGTTGTCTTCATATGCACTAGGCAAGTGGATGTTACCTACATAGTTCTATGGATGTAATATCTAATAAAAAACATTAGGCTAAATGTAATTCTCCCAGGGAATGGGAAAAATGTGATAATCAATGAAAACAAACACAATGGATGTGATATAAGAATAGGAATGGTCCTAAAAAATGGCAAGTGTGTGAGAGAAAAAGGCCAAAAATGATGGGGAAACTAAGAAACAAGTGATTTTTATCTCAACTTAGTAAGGGTTCCCAGAATCCTTAAGGAAAAGAAGTGGTCAATGTTTTTTTTTTATCTATCAATTTTACAAATGTTTTTGTAATTTTTGAAGTATCTCAACTTGATCAAGAATGACGACATACTAATGGTTCAATCGCACAAAATGGTGAGAGTGTTAAAACTTAGGTTTCTCACAAAATGATGAGAGTGTGGTGGAAAGGGTGACTAAGCTATCCTTAATAAGTATCAAGTGCTACCTACATAGTCCTAGAGTAAGACCTCAAGTCACTCTAGTTTTACACTATAGTGGAGTAATTTGACTAGTGTGGCAATCAATTCAAACAAAACAAGCACAATTGGTAAAAAGGCACAGCATGGAATAGGAAGTGGCAAGTTGGTACTTCAAGGCTTAATAAACAAATGTTGCCCCTAGTTTACCTAGAGGCAGTTATAACTAGGATGTAATGCCATAGATCAATGGTACTAATCTACTCAAAGGTAGTTATAATTAGTAATAATACTGGTGATAAGAAAGGAATAACAAATGAAGGATACAACTACCAAAACTTCTATCATACCACTCCATAAATATGATCACTATCTGAGGTACTTAAACCAACTAATGAAACTGATCAAATTCCTAGATGTTGAAAATGTGTAATGAATGGAAAAAAACCAAGGTCAAATAGGCTAGGCTTTAGAACGCATTGGGTCGATAGAATGGAATGGTAAAATAGATAAAGCTAATAGAATGGTTAAGAATGATATTTGTAAAAAGAAGAATATTGATAAAATGGCATAACTGAAATGGTCCTTACAAACAATATGCCTTAGCACTCAAGCATAGTATCACTTGAGATCAATATTATTCATCAGCTTAAGAAGTTCATCTTCATCTGGTGTGGCAAGCCTATATGCTTCTAATCCATAATTTATAATAATGATGAAAGTTCCTATCCAGTTTGGTTTGAATTTTCCTTTATGCTTCTTCTCAAATGTGGTATTCTTTGGTGTTCTCTAAGAATAAGATCACCAAGTTCAGATGTTCTATACTTAACACACTAATTATAGTGTATTTTGGGTCAATTTTGGTATGCTTGAAGATTTTTTAGTGCAATTATGCATTTCTCATTAAGTAGGTCTAGCTGTTGCAGGTGAGCTACTCAATAGTCATGATCATCTAGGACATGCTTGAAAGAGATGCATAGTGAAGGCAATTCAAACTCAATGGGAAAGATGGATTCAGTACCATAACAAAATGAGTATGTTGTTTCTCTAATTTTTTGCTAATTACATTTAAATAAGGAAGAAACTAAGGTTAAGGGGTTTGGGTTTGATGTTACTCATATTTAGTGCACACCGTATCCAAGCTTTGTGGGAGCTCCTCTTTGGTTGTGGAGGAAACACCTGTAGTAAGAAATAAACTTAAACAAAGAAGATGTTAAAAGAGGATATGGTGGACTTCCAAGCTACATGCTTGGTCCCAGAAGTGTGAAGCTCTGTAAGGGATGACAGTCCACTATTTAATGATAAAATTGTTATATAAAAACAAATGATAAAATACTAAAGAAACGGAAAGGTAGAATGTTGTGTACCTATTCCCTATAGTCTATGTGTCTCTAAATGTTATAAAAAGCTGGCCAAAGGTTTTATCTAGTCTATGGGCTATTTGGATAGGTTCTCTAGTCTATTAGTTCAGAACACAGTCACTGACATCGGTGGGTCTGCCGAGGTCAATGTGGAAACTTGTGCTGACGTCGGTTGGTTTGCCAATGTCGGTCAGGGTAGTGGGCCTTAGATGGGTTTTAGAATATTTCTGTGATGGATAGAAGAGTTTCTAGGAATTTAGAGGTTGGTGCAGGGTTGCAGGAAGGTGAATGATGTCTAAGTAAAGGTAAGGTAGAGGATATGTGTGAAAAGAGGGTAAGAATAAGGGGAAGGCCTTTCAGCCCCTCCACAGAAGAAGTCAGGCCTCTTGATAGTATTTAGAAATATCAAATGGAAACTAATTAACAATGTATTCTAAAGTACTAAAATGAGAACCAGAATACTTAGCTCTATTAGGTGAAGAACTAGAGGTGTTAGAATACTTATTCCCATTGTGGTTGATGTTGAGGTCCTTGTACAATGTTTTAATCCAATCTCTAGAATGACTTGTGTAGATCTTCGGTAGCCAGGAGAATGATAGTCAAATTTTGATGCTTGAGGTCTCAAAGTGTGTGCAAATTTGCTAGAAGGTGGGCCAACTCAATGTTTAGATCTTGGCTTATGTAATCAATGTTGGCGATCCTATCGGCGTCAGCCGTGGGTTGACTAATGTCGGTAGAGAGAGAATAGGTAAAAGTGCTATTTTTAGCTCTTTTCCTATTTCTCCACCTGTTAAGTGCCTTTTCCTTTGGAGAACAGTCAAACCATGGGCTTATGAGGCATAAGAGTTAGTTAGGGGGTGAGAATAGGTCATGGGTAGTTAGGATTTGGAAGACCTAGTCTCAGGTTGACTCATAGGCTAAGAAATGGTCTTAAGGCGAGGTGTTTAGGTGAGGTGTCCAAGGTGAAAGGGGTTCAAGTGTGGGTTAGGAGTGTTAATGTTTAGAAATGGACCAAGGGGGGTTGACACGATATTGGTGTCTACATTTTCCCCTTTTTGTCTTATAGTTTGTTATGACAAACTACAAGACAAAAACAGATGTAGGTTGCCCTAGGTATGGGGTGAGGTATTCCCTCTTAAAGTGGGAATCGAGAGAAGGTAATCTAAAATTGGTTGCCAATTTGATAGGAAATGGATGGGTAGGATGAGGTTGGAGTGTGAATGCTGCAATAGTTGAGATTGCACATATACCACTTCACTTGATAGGCAGGTTAAATTATCATAGGCAAGCTCAAGGATGACTAAAATTGAAGTAACCAGTCCCCAGCTTATTAGTGGTAGCTGATTGGGTTAGATCGATCAAAGCTATAGCTCCAATGGTCATCATGTTCCAAGTATCTAAGCTAGGAAGTGCTCCTAGAAAACACAAAAATGTCACAGATATTGGGGATTAACTTTGTCATGATCTGACAATAGGTGTGAGGGGCACGTATAATTTGCTAACTATTTGTGAGGTAGCATATGCAATCAAAAACAACCAAGGCAAAGTTGTCTCAAAAGTGGTTGTGGTCTGAGGAGATAATCATGATCTCTGAGGTCGTTTGTTGAGTCATGCTGAGATATAAGTGATCTCGAGTGTTGTTTGTTGTGGTTAGAGGGAGGTATATGATCTCTAATGTGCCCCATGAGAAGTCTAAGGTGATTTCTATAGTGTTTGGGCTAGTTGTTTGGTCATGATTTTAGGCAGGTTTAGAAAAGACCTATGTTTTTAGGTCAGAGAGTTGGTCCATTAGGTAGACGAATGAACTAATAGCTGAGCTAACCTTAGAAGACCCCATGTAACCTAAGTGCTACCTACATAGCCCGTGTTTTAAGGGCCTCAGGCTAATGTAGTTCTCCCAAAAGGGAAGAAGAGTCAAAGAGGTTGGTAGTTGGTTTGGTTATGTTAGTGTTTTTATCATTTCCCATATGTTTAATGGTACATGCTTGAAATGATGAGGGTATGATGATGTTATAGCCTTTCCATATTGTGTGGTGGTGTATGCTATAACATAGGTTATGTGGTGTTTCATCCTTAGCAATTTTCCATATTGGTGATGGTGTATGCTAAAAATGAAATGAGTTTATTTATGCTTCAGTAGGTTTCCATATTGGTGATGGTATATGCTTGACATAAATTGTGTTTGGTTGATAGTTTCCATCTGTATTATTTTCCATAGAAACTAATGTGAATGGGATATCATAATTTATATAACACAAATTGGTATTTGCATTAAATAAATCATGATGCTATGTTAGTGGTTAGAAAATGTTTTGGTTGTATTATGAGATGACAATATGTGAGCATATAATTTTAAGACACTACATCCTAAAAGATAAATTGGCATGTGACGAAGGTGTGTAAGAAGTGAAAGACACATTGCTCTTTCATTGACAAGGACCATAATGATAGCACAGATAGGTTTTTTTTGCAAAAAAGCCTTGTTCATGTATTACGTCATTGACCATTGGTTTGTGTTAGCGAAGTACCCTAATCACTTGACATTAAGTGAGCTCAAAATCCCTTGGGTATTTTGGGGTAATAGGGGTGATTGTGTGATATGAGAGGATAGCATAACCCTTTTTAGTAGGGATAACTTTTCCCCTTTTATAGGTCACCCTAAGAATGACTATAGGCAAGTCCATGACTTAATAGTTTGTCAGTCAGTTTCTTTTTTTGCTAGACTGATCAATGCGGGAAGTCTACTTGGGGATGTTGCTTGTGTTTTGTGGTCATGTGAAATTGATCAATTCATGAAGCTTCTGAGAGGGTGTTATTCTTGTAGCAAAATTTGGGCATAGCCATCCTTCAAGGGAGTGGTCTATATTTTGCTGTGTATGTTTTGATATCTTTGCATAGTTTTCCTTTAAAGGAGTAGTCTATTAATTACAGCAATAATGTACCTGCCCTTTAAGGGAGCAGTCTACATTTATAGTTTATGACCTTTTCATATTTTTGTAGGCATCCCAGTTTTGTGTGTGTGTGTGTGTGTGTTTTTTTGTTGACTAAACTTTTAGTCATGGACTAGACTATAGAGTTTTTAGGGGCTCCCTTTTATTAGGACAAAGCATTAATGCTTAAAAAAAGGGTTAACTATTTTGTTGTAGGAAAAAAGGGTTGAAAGGAATAGGAATGAGGAAGATGGGGGTTGCTCAAGGGATGAGCTCAAGTTAAACATCAAGTGAATGATTACTTGGTTAACAATAGAATGGTCACAAATTCAAGGCATTAAGGGGCTTAGGTTCTAGTGGGCCTTCGAGAGAAGATAGGTGATAAGTCCCTGATCCATACTTGTGCGTTATTATATAAGGTCCAAGCCAATTAGGTGCAAACTTGCCTCATTTGCTTCTTTCCATATTAGTCACATGTTGGTTTTCTTTAAGGATGAGATCTCTGATTTTGAAATCTCGCTCTTTCAAATTTTTGTTGTAGACACGCTTGATGCGATGTTGGATGTGAAGTAGGTTGGTATGTTGTTAGCATTTGATACAATGCCAAACATAGTCACTGTAGTCTTGGTTAATAGTGGGCCAATAATAGCCCAGGTGGAGGATGCACTTTGCAACCGCATTACCACTAAAATGTCTTCCACAAATCCCATCATGGACTTGTTTGATGGCATTGGTTGTCTCAGTGGTGATTAGGCATCAAAGAAGCAGGCTATCGAAACCTCATTTGTAGAGAAGACCCCTTAGCATGGTGTATCAAGCAATACTCTTGATAAAAGCCCATCGTCTATTACTAGAGAGGTTAGAAAGAATGATAGAGTAAGTCAAGTAGTCAACAAGTTGTTTATACCAAACATCATGTGGACTAAAGAGGTTAGGAGGAATTGCCCCCAAAGATGTTGGTTGAGATGTGCCCAAGATATAAATCTTAGGTTTTGGTGGTTGAGAAGGCTTGGTGAATGGATATGTCCAAGGGATATAAACCTACTCTTTTCCTTTATCTTTTAGGGTTTGGGACCTGGTGGCCACATTAATAGTGTTGATTTTGAATAAAGGGGGAGAAGGTGGTAGAGGGACCATAATCTTGCATTGGGATCCCGATTCAAGTGAGGAGGTTTGCGAGGCATAGGATGGTTTTGGTAGTTTGTCAAAAAGGTGGTCAAGAGAATCCTCAATGAGAAGGGTGTCCTTTTCCAAGTGTTGGCGAATGACAACCTTAAGAGTGCAGCAACTCTCAGTATCATGCCCAGGTGTGTGATGATATAAGTAGATTAGAGTGTCGTCAAACCAAGATGGTTTTGATCTGAGAGGTTGGTATGGCTTAATGGTGGGAAAATGATGCTAGAAGACTATAACAATCAGTGTAACAGTGAAGCATAAGAACCCACTAACGGGTATGTGCTCATTTTTGTAGTAGGGGTTGACAACTTCTATTTAGGAGTTGTAGGGGGAGTTTTTTGTACCATTTTTTTGGTTGGTGGTGTGGCCACATGCATAGATGGTAATTTCTTGATGAGAGGTGTCAAATTTCTTGGAGAAAATATGTTTTTGATGGGTAGAGAGAGTAATGGAGGCATTTTGCCTTTGTGAGGTGTTGGAATAGGGAGCACTCCTATTAAAGTGGAAGGATGTGGACCCAAGATAGAGAGCAATGGTGAAGGTGGGGGAGGAGTAGACCGACGTGGTTTAGATTTCTCCTTTAATTTTGTGTGAGGACCACTATTGTGTGAGGTGAGGTTCAAATCTACCTTCACTTGTGGGTGAGTGAGGTTTGATACAAGGCAAAAACTGAGAGATTTAATCTATTTCAGCATGGTGGACGCTTGTGAGGGTTTGGGTTCAGATGTGGAAGGCTGAGCTTCTAAAGATTTAAAAGTGAAAACCCACTCCTCATCAAAAAATTTGGGGTAAGTTATCACAGAAGAGTTGGTAGTATAAGGCAAAGTAAGAGGTGTAAGATAAGGAGCCTTAAGTCGCTCCCATAGTGCCTCATGTTCTAGGTTCCTAGAATGGAGAAATCCTAAGTTTTCTTCCAATCGAGAGAAGGGTTTAGATGACATCGTGCGAGGCTTTACAATTGATCCTTTATAGGATTTGGGTGATTGTGAGAGCAGATACGTGTGGGATACAGTGATCATGGGCTAAAGGTGAGAGACAACCATCACCGAATCTTCCTCGACTAAAGTGGATGAGGTGGCAAGTTTTTCTCTCAGTGGAGAAGGGATTGGAGAATTTGGCTCTTCAAGTGGAGAGAGTGCAGGGATGATCCTACCTTCCACATGTGGACTAGGAGCATGGAAAGTATGATCCTCCATTGGTGATAAGAAGGATAAGGGTGGGTCCATTGGCATTGGTACCATCAAAGCATCCTCCAATATGGGAGAGGTCAAAGTAGATTCTCCTACATGTGAAAGGGTGGTGGATGGAGGACTATCCTCCATCGGTGGATGCAAAATAGGAGAGGAAGGCTCCTCTAAAGGGTGAGGCAGAGGGATGATGGCCCCTTCTACATGAGGGTGTTGGGTATAAATGGTAAATTCTTCCAATGGTAGAAGAAGAGGGAAGGTGGGGGCAAGAGGAACATATAATACCAGATCCTCATGAGGTAGAAGAATGGGTAGAGGAGGTGCTTGATGTCGTGGGGGTGACATAAGTGAAATGGGTTTATCCACGTGAAGAAGAGGGCAAGGTAAAGGGAGCTCTTCATTGTGTGGGGGTGGTATGGGTAAAATAGGCTCTTCTACCCATGGTGGAGAAATGGGTTGACCAACCTCTTCAGGTTGTGGGAGAGGTTGGATAGGAATGAAAGGAAAGGCCATGTTGACTGTGCATATATTGTGTTCTTGAGGGTCATCGACCATGGTCTAAACATTGTTTTGACTTGGGGGATGGTTAGGAAATAGTTTCCTAAAGACATCCATGTTTTGGTTGGTTAATGCATTAGGGTTATCCAAAACAAGGTCCCCTTTGTCTAACATGTCTTGAAAAATGTTTTTTAGGGTCTTGAAATTATCCTTGTCATGTGTTAAGGTGTGGAGCCTAAAAGCTTCACCAAGGATTGCATTACCAAAGTTGCAGGTTCACATAGTCACCGACATCGGTCAAGAGTGACCGACGTCGATCAGGTGCAGTTGAAGAGACACCGGTGTTGGCCGAGATCGGCTGACATCAGTCACAGGCAAGTAGGCAGGAACTGGCATTGGTTACCTATGCGTCTAGAGAGCTATTTCCAAGGACAGAACTGAGTGTTTGCATGATGAGTTTAAGTTGTAGTCTTAAGTCCGCATCTCTATTATTAGTAAGACTATTTTTAGAGCACTTGTTCAAGAGGCTTAACTGTTGGTTGTAAGTGCATGCTCAAGTCTCCTAATTCTATATGTAGAATTAGATCTTCTTAGCTTATTGTAGTTCAATGTATTAAATGTTGAAAAAACAGTACAAAATTGTATAGGTGAATCAATCCAAGTTGTTGGAGTTGATTGTACTTGAGAGAGAGAGCTCTTGAGGGAAAGAGATCTAGAGAGAGATCTGTACATCTGAGAGAGGTGTGGAAGAAAGAAGTTTCTTCAATTGTATTCCTTCTATAAAGAGTTTAATACAAGTTTTTAGGGTGGTTTCTTGTATCTCTTGTTCTTGCTATTTATCATTCTAGTTACTTGTCTATCTGATTTAATTCCACAGTTTATTGCTTTCATAAGTATGATCATATTATTGGTTGATCCCCAATAAGTGGTATCAAAGCCTTGGTTATAGGTTTAGAGCTTGATATCCAACAAGTGGTATCAGAGCTTAGGTTCACTAACAGGTAGTTTAGATCTATGTAGTCTTTATTGATTATAGGTTACTCACAAGGGTTTTTGCAGGGATTTCTGTTTGAGTGGGAGAAGCAATGGCAAAAGAAAGTAAACTGAGAATGGAGAAGTTTAATGGCAAAAATTATCAACATTGGAGAATGCAGATAGAGGACTATCTATATCAGAAAGATCTATACTTACCATTAGGTGGGATTGCTAAGAAGCCCATAGACATGGATGATGAAGAATGGAAAGTTCTTGATAGAAAGGCTCTGGGGTCTATAAGACTGAGCCTAGCATCTACTGTGATATCTAATTTATCACAGGCAAAAACAACGGTAGAGTTGATGACTACTTTAGCAAATTTGTATGAAAAACCCTCAACTTCTAGTAAGGTATATCTTATGAAGCAGCTATTTAATTTGTGTATGCAGGAAGGTGGATCTGTGTCTACTCATCTGAATGATTTCCATGGAATTGTAAATCAATTAAGTTCAGTCAATATAGTGTTTGATGATGAAATTAAAGCTCTTTTAATATTATGTTCTTTGCCTGAAAGCTGGCATGGCTTAGTAATGGCAGTCAGCTAGTAATACTACATCTGCTTCAAATATTTTAAAAGTAGAGGATGTTGTTAGTGTTATTTTGAATGAGGAAATTCACAAGAAAAGCACAGAAGAGACATCTGGGAATGCTTTAAGTTTTGAGAGGAGGGGAAGGTAAAAAGAGAAGAGCAAGAAAGGGAGATCAAGATCTAAGTTTGTGGGGAGAGGTAGATCCAAATCCAGAAATGGCAGGAAGCCACAATGCTAGAATTGTGGAAAGATGGGGCACATAGACAGAGATTACTAGTCAAAGCCTAAGGAGGACAATCAGCACGAAGGAAAAGAAGAAGCAAAGGTTGCAGGTATTACACAAGATGCTTTAATATTCTCTTTGCATAATAATATAGAATCTTGGGTGTTAGATTTTGGTGCATCTTTTTATGCTACCCCTAATAGAGAATATTTTAGTGACTATATCCATGGAGATTTTGGAATAGTGTATCTAGGGGATGATGAGCCTTGTAAAATTATTGGCAAAGGTAAAGTGTAGTTGAAAATGTAGAATGGCAACACATGGGTGTTGGCAGATGTTATGCATGTTCCTAGCTTGAAGAGGAATTTGATTTCTGCAGGAAAGTTAGGGGATGAGGGTTGTACAGTAACTCTCACAGCTGAATCTTCGAAGCTGACCAAGGGTGCACTTGTTATGGCTAGAGGTAAGAGAGTAGGTACTCTCTATTTATGTAATTGTGTTACTAATAATTCTCCTTCTGTATTATCTACTTTAGATGTGGATGCAAAATTGTGGCACTCAAGGCTTGGCCACATGAGTGAGAAGGGAATGTCTATTCTTAAGTCTAAAGGTAAGCTTTCAAATTTGAAAAGCATAGATCTGGATTTTTGCGAGCACTGTGTTTTTGGAAAACAAAAAAGAGTGAGTTTTCTCAAGATTGGGTCTACAAAGAAGAAGCATAAGTTGTAGCTTGTTCACACAGACGTGTGGGGACCGACTCAGGTAGCTTCTATTGGAGGATCATAGTATTATGTTTCATTCATAAATGATGCTACAAGAAAGGTATGGATCTATTATATTAAGAAGAAGTCTGATGTATTTGAGACTTTTAAGATTTGGAAAGCTATGGTTGAGAATGAAATAGGCAGAAGATTGAAGTGCCTGAAATCTAACAATGGTGGTGAGTTTTGCAGCTATAAGTTCAACTGGTATTGTTATATGCATGGAATCCGTAGGCAAAGGATGGTTCCAAAGACACCTCAACAGAATGGAACTGCTGAAAGGATGAATAGAACAATTATGGAGCGTGTAAAATGTATGAGATTGCATGCTGGTTTGCCCCTAGAGTTTTGGGCAGAAGCTGTTGACACTGCAGTGTACCTAATTAATAGAGGACCCTCTACAGCTCTAGATGCTAGAATTCCAAAAGAGGCTTGGACAAGTAAAAAGGTAGATCTCTCTTTTCTCAAAGTTTTTGGTTGTGAAGCCTTTGTACATGTTGATAAGCAAAATAGAAAGAATTTGCATGCTAAGTCTATGAGGTGCACATTTATTGGCTATGGCTCAGATGATTTTGGTTTCAAATTCTGGAATCTAGGAACTACCAAGATAATTACGAGTCGTGATGTTGTTTTCAATGAAAAAGTGATGTATAGTGATCAACTGAAGAAGCTGAATTAATCTAGGCAGAGCAATGGTGAATTGGACGAGGTGACGGTCCAATATGAGCTCACAGGAAAAAGAAATAATCACTTGCAGGAAAACATAGAGACCGATGTTGACAAGGTAGGAACCGACGTGGACAAAATAGAAATCGATGTCGGTCATATAGAGATCAATGTCAGCAAGACAGGCACCGACGTCGGTCAGGCAGAACTGACATCGGCCAGTAACAGGCCTGGAAGTGACTGAGGTCAGTCACTGTCAGAGAATTTGGGTGGACAGCGTGTTGTGAATGAGTCTCAGATGCCCATCAGGAGGTCAAAAAGGGTAAGTAAGCCTCCAATTAGATATTCCCCTTCATTATTCTATTTATTGCTAACTAATGGTAGAGAACTAGAGAGTTTTCAAGAAGCAATATAGGTGGAGTCCAAGAGTCAATGGGAGTGTGGCATGGTTGAGGAAATGGAGTCCTTGAGAGAGAACTAGACATGGGATTTGGTTGAGTTGCTAGCTGGTAAGAGGACACTGAAGAACAGATGGACCTACAAGTTGAAGGAAGGTGAGAATAGATAGATGAGATATAAGGCCAGATTGGTAGTGAAAGGATTTGCACAAAAGCTAGGTATTGATTTTGGTGAGATTTTTTCTCCTGTTGTTAAAATGACTTCTATACGAATTATACTGTCTTTGGTTGCTATTGAGGATTTGCATCTTGAGTGGCTTGATGTTAAGACAATGTTTCTTCATGGAGATTTGGATGAGGAAATATACATGGAACAACTGGAAGGATTTGAGGTCAAAGGTAAGGAGAAGTTAGTGTGTAGATTGAAGAAAATCTTGTATGGCCTCAAGCAAGCTCCTAGACAGTGGTATTTGAAATTTGATAGGTTTATGACTGAGCATGGCTACAGTAGGTGTCAATCTGACCATTGTGTGTATTTTAAGAGATTGGATAATGGTAGATATATTATTCTATTTTTGTATGTAGATAATATGCTGGTTGTAGGATCACACATGCAGGATATCTCTGAGCTTAAGGTGAAATTAGCTCAAATGTTTTCCATGAAGGATTTGGGAGTAGCAAAGAAAATCCTTGGCATGAGCATTAAGAGAGACAGAAAAAATCACAGGTTGATATTGTCTCAAGAGGATTATGTGGACAAGGTGTTGAAACAGTTCAATATGCAGGATGCTAAACTAGTAAGCACACCTATGGCTGGACATTTTAAGTTGTGTAAAGAACAATGTCCTAATTCACATGATGAGGTAGAGTACATGAGTAAAGTTCCATATTCTTTCGCAGTAGGGAGTTTAATGTATGCAATCGTGTGTACTAGACCGGATATTACCCAAGTAGTGGGAGTTGTAAGTATATGGCCAATCCAGGAAAGGAACATTGGAAAGCAATTCAGTGGATCCTTAGATATCTGAGAGGAACCAGTAGTAGGCACTTGTGCTATGGAGGTTTAGATACTTCTCTACATGGCTATGTAGATTCAGATATGGCAAGTGATTTGGATGGCAGGAGGAGCACCACAGGATATGTTTTCACTATAGGTGGAATGGCGATTAGCTGGATATCAAAGTTGCAAAAGGTTGTTGCCTTGTCAACTACAGAAGCAGAGTATATTGTAGTCACAGAGGCTAGCAAAGAGATGATATGGATGACACGGTTCATGGAAGAGCTTAGAAAGGAGCATGAGAGTTGCAAATTGTATAGTGACAGTCAAAGTGTAATTCATTTGGCTAAGAATTTAGCCTTTCATTCAAGAACAAAGCACATACAGCTTAGGTACCACTTCATAAGACAGGCATTGGAAGATGGTGAGTTGAAGCTGGAGAAGATCCATACAAAGAAGAATCTTACTAATATGTTAACCAAGCCGGTTACAAAGGAGAAGTTGAATCTTCATTCAACTTATGTTGGTCTTCATGATTGAGTTGAAGATGGAGGAGCTAGAAGATGTTGTACAAGTACTGGTGCAACTATTTATCTCCAAGTGGGAGATTGTTAAGGTGTGGAGCCTAAAAGCTTCACCAAGGAGTGCATTACTAAAGTTACAGGTTCACACAGTCACTGGCATCGGTCAGGTGCAGTTGAAGAGATGCCGACATTAGTAGAGATCGGTCGACGTCGGTCACAGGAAAGCAGGCAAGAACCGGCGTCAGTTACCTGTGCGTCCAGAGAGCTATTTTCGAGGATAAAACCGAGTGTTTGCATGATGAGTTTCAATTGTAGTCTTATGTCTACGTCTCTATTATTAGTAAGACTATTTTTAGAGCCCTTGTTCAAGAGGCTTAACTGTTGGTTGTAAGTGCATGCTCAAGTCTCCTAATTCTATATGTAAAATTAGATCTTCTTAGCTTATTGTAGTTTAATGTATTGAATGTTGAAAGAATAGTATAGAATTGTATAAGTGAATCAATCCAGGTTGTTGGATTTGATTGTACTTGAGAGAGAGAGCTCTTGAGGGAAAGAGATCTAGAGAGAGATCTGTACATCTGAGAAAGGTGTGGAAGAAAGAAGTTTCTTCAATTGTATTCCTTCTGTAAAGAGTTTAATACAGGTTTTCAGGGTGGTTTCTTGTATCTCTTATTCTTGTTATTTATCATTCTAGTTACTTATCTATCTGATTTAATTCCATGGTTTATTGCTTTCATAAGTGTGATCATATTGTTGGTTGATCCCCAACATCATGACCCTTGACACGATGATAGTTACAAAATTCATTTCCCCTATACCATGTAGGGATGGCTCATAAGGGATCAAATTAGATAGGTGGTCAAATTTGAGGGAGGTTGACTCCTTGCTTCACTAATTTATCCAATATGGAAGCATATGATTCTCCTATTGGAGTATATCATCGTTGTTCATACCGTTGTTGGAATTGTCTAGTGATGTTTTATGAAGTGGAGGGCGCAGATTGGTTGGTTGTGGTAGAAGATGGTGACCTAAGGACCACAACATTCATCGATCCCTTGGACTTGGAGTGGGAATAAGAAGATTTGGAAGAAGAAGGGTCATTGGATTTTGCATTGGTATTTTTGCTACACAATTTGACTCTGTCTTCTTTGATTGCATAGAGTTCAAGCTTTCGGGCCATAGTGAAAGCTTCATCCAACATGTGGAAAGTTTGAACCCATAAAGTGGATGAAATGTGCTTGGCACATGCTCTTGAAAAGAGCTCAATGAGCTCAGGTTGAGGTAGTGAGAAGGAGAGTTGGTTGATCAAACCTCTCCAATGGGTGATGAAGTCTGCTATTGACTCATCCTTAAATTATCTAATGGAATAAAGGTCTATGATAGAGACCTTCTTGATAATATTGATTGAGAAATGATCAAGGAATAGCTGAGTGAGTTGAGTGAAGGTGAAGAGAGAATGACTGGTAATAAAGCTATACCAATCAAGGGTGGCACCAAAAAGTGACATAGGGAATGTGTGAAGTAATAATGCATCATCATGTGCTATGAGGTAGCAAGTGTGTCTAAATGCTCATAGATATTGTTGTGGGTCCTCTTTAATTTGAAAGTGAGTAAATTTTGGGAGTTCCCACCAGCTAGGGTATGGTCGAATAGGAACTGAAGGGTGGATAGGTTTGTTGCAGATTTGTTTGTATGAAAGAACACTCCTTGAACCTGAAATAGATGTCTCAAGGTTGGACATCTTATCCATCAGCATCTTAATTAGATCGGCAAATGGATTGGCATGAGGGGCACCCCATAAGTTATAGGGTACTTAGAAGGCATTAGAAGGGGCGTATGACATACTTGGTTGCATTTGTGTAGGTGCAACATACTAATAGTTTGTGATAGGGGCTGATGTCGAGGCAAAGGGGGATTGTGCCACAAAGTTGGAGGGCACAACTTGACTAGATGCCACCAAGGGTGGTTGAATGGCAGCAACATTAGTAAAGGATAAGTGGTCACTCTTGTGTTTATAGGTGCAAGAGTGTATGGGATAGAGACAATCAAGTTTAGGAAAGGTGTCAAACTTGGTTGAATTATTTGAGTTTGAGGGGGTATGGAAACCCCGATGGAGGTAGGGCAAGAAAGGATAGAAGGGGAAGCCAAATCTTGAACATTGGCCATGGTTGGGTTACTGGTCAAGGCAGTGGCCTGAGTGACCATAGGTTGGGTAGCAAATGTTGTTGATATCATTGTCATTTCAACCAAAGAAGTTGGCATCCCATAAATAGGGTTACCTAAAGGATCTCACGTTTGGCTTCTAGCGAGATAATATTGGAGAACCTTGACATTGTGGTCAAGGAATCTCTCAAAATCTTGATCTCCTTTGGGAACAATAGGAGGTTGATCGGGGGTAGGTTGGATAGGAGTATGCTTGGTGTCTGAAGTATACTCCATTAGATGACTTGGCACGAAGGGTGAAGGTGGGAGTACATGTTGACTCGTGTGGTCAACAAGGGATTTGGCTTGACTGTGTGTTAGGACCATCCAAGGTGAAATGGGTTCAGGTTCCAAAAACTTTGTGTTTTAGTTTTAGAAAACCAGAATTTGTGTTAAACAACAAGAAATTTGGGTTGTAACCTTGTTGTTTGGAATTTTTTATATTTTTTTATTGACAGTGATCGATGTCGGTTGTTTAACCGATATCGGTTATAAAATGTTTCTAACATCATTTAGTTAATCGATGTCAGTGAAGGTTTGGTAGATGACATTAGTGGAGAAACTGATGTCAGTTTTTGTGTAATTCTAGAAACAAAAAAAATTGATAGTTTTTGGAAAGAGATATTATGAGTTGTTTTGGACTTCAAAATGGTATGACCTTACCAGCTCAAACACTCAGATAAAAATAGCAGAATGGATGATTAAGCAAGCAACCTCTAAAATGTTAGATTCCCAGGAATGAGTTTTAAAGTCATGGTGGCTTATCCCTCAAGAGAATATGTTGGGAGTTGGACTTGTAGAAAAGGTCCTAGAGAGGAAATCTATGGCTAGTTTTAGGTTGTGTTATGGTGCTCAAAAATATTTGTATTAGGGTCAGTACGTGACCTGGTTCTGGGGCTTTCTCTCTTCACTTCACGAACCCAGAGCCGAGCTAGGCCGCTTAGCCAAAATATACCTTGCCTATAGTTTATACTCTGCCAGAGAGTAGAGTGGGTCCTCCTCTTGGTGGTGAAATCTAAGTAGGATCACCGAGTGGGGTAAGGTATCTGCTAGGTGATAAAATTCTAGACACGCCTTGTCTCAAGTAAGTTTAAGTGTTTGATTTGAAGTGATTGTGGTTTGGTTGTGTTACATTTGTGCACTATGATTCATTCATAATGCTTTAATTAATAAGTGGGCTAAGTATGCATCCAAGCAAGAATGGAATGTAATAGTTTTTAACCCAAATCGAAATATGTTATTCAAATGCAAACAAATGGAGAAGAGGTAAAGAGTATGAGTTTCTCACTACTCTATGATGCATGCAAGGAGTAACAAGAAGAAAAAGAGATGTTCTTTTTAAATTCTACTAATGATTTCCTTTTGAAATAAAAATATAGAAGAGGGGATGCAAGAAGTGAATGTTTTTCTAATGCATCTACATGAAAATTTGATTTTTTAAAAGAAGAAGAATGAACCCAAGGAAAACTGCAAGGGTCCAACCAGGTGTGCCATGTTTCTCTAAATTTTCACTAATTGCATTTAAATAAGAAAGAAACTAAGGTTAAGGGGTTTGGGTTTGATGTTACTCATATTTAGTGCACACCATATCCAAGCTTTGTGGGAGCTCCTCTTTGGCTGTGGAGGAAACACCTGCAGTAAGAAAGAAACTTAAACAAAGAAGATGTTAGAAGAGGATATGGTGGACTACCAAGCTACGCGCTTGGTCCTAAAAGTGTGAAGCTCTGTAAGGGATGACAGTCCACTATTTAATGATAAAATTATTATATAAAAAGAAATGATAAAATACTAAAGAAATGGAAAGGTAGAATGTTGTGTACCTATTCCCTGTAGTCTATGTGTCTCTGAATGTTATAAAAAGATGGATGAAGGTTTTGTCTAGTCTATGGGCTATTTGGATAGGTTCTCTGGTGTGTTAATTCAGAACATAGTCACTGACATCAGTGGGTCTACCAAGGTAAATGTGGAAAATTGTGCCGACGTCAGTTGGGTTGCCAATGTTGGTCAAGATAGTGGGCCTTGGATGGGTTTTAGAATATTTCTATGATGGACGGAAGAGTTTCTAGGAATTCAAAGGTTGGTGCAGGGTTGTGGGAAGGTAAATGATGTCTAAGGAAAGGTAAGGTAGAGGATATGTGTGAAAAGAGGGTAAGAATAAGGGGAAGGCCTTTCAGCCCCTCAATAGAAGAAGTCAGGCCTCTTGATATGTTTAGAAATATCAAATGGAAACTAATTAACAATGTATTCTAAAGTACTAAAATGAGAACCAAAATACTTAAATCTATTAGGTGAAGAACTAGAGGTTCCAGAATACTTATTCCCATTGTGGCTAATGTTGAGGTCCTCGTACAATGTTTCAATCCAGTCTCTAGAATGACTTGTGCAGAGCTTCAGTAGCCAAGAGAATAATAGTCAAATTTTGATGCTTGAGGTCTCAAAGTGTGTGTGAATCTACCAAAAGGTGGGCCAACTCAATGCTAAGAGCTTGGATTATGTAATCGATGTCAGTGATCCCATTGGCATCAGTCATGGGTTGACTGATGTCGGTGGAGAGAGAATAGGTAAAAGTGTTATTTTTAGCTCTTTGCCCATTTCTCCACCAGCCAATTGCCTTTTCCATTAGAGAATTGTCAAAACATGGGCTTATGAGGCACGGGCATTGGTTAGGGAGTGAGAATAGGTCATGGGTAGTTAGGATTTGGAAGACCTAGCCTCAGGGTGACTCATAGGCTAAGAAATGGTCTTAGGGTGAGGTGTTTAGGTGAGGTGTCCAAGGTGAAAGGGGTTCAAGTGTGGGTTAGGAGTGTTAACATTTAGAAATGGACTAAGGGGGGGTTGACACAGTATTGGTGTCTACATATGTAGTGTCGCTTATGGGGTATGATAATTGGTATGGTATACCCAAAGTGTAGGGTGTATTTGTAGGTGCCAATCACGATTGACATCATTGACAATCTTTTTGAGAATACTGACAATGGTTTTGTGTGATACTTTAGCTTGGCCATTACCTTGAGGGTAATATGTTGTATAAAAATGTTGTGTGATGTTATATTCACTATATAGCTAGTCTACATCCTTATTGTTGAATGATCTTCCATTATCAAATATAATATTAGAGGGGATACCATAGTGGCAAATGAGATGGTTGAAGATGAATTTGAAAATTTTGTTTCTAGTCACATAAGTAAGGGGTATAGTTTCAACCCACTTAATGAAATACTTAGTGGTGGTAAGGATATGTTCATGGCCTTTAGATGAAGTGGGGCAATGAGGTAAAGTCCTCATGTAGCAAATGGCCATGGTGTCAACATCAGTTTTAAAATTTGTGTTGGGGCATGAATCAAATTAGCATGCCATTGACATTTGTCACATTGCTTTACATATGTATCTAAATATGCATCCATCATGGCCCAATAATTATTGATACACAAGAGATTTTTGGATAGGACTACCCTGATAGAATGAGCTCCCCATACTCATTCATGAACTTCTCTTAACACTAGTGTAGACTCTGACAAAGTTAAATAATGAAGTAGAGTTCCATTAAAACTATGATGGTAAAGGGTAGATCCAATTAGAGTATAATGAGTGAAATGATGAATGAAGGCTTTGGTTTGTTTTGAAATAGGTTAGGTGGTATTACTTGGTCATGAATGTAATTGTAAAGGTCTGAGTACCAGATAGAATTAGGACCAACAATATCACAAATCATTACAATGGTTGAAGGTTCAAGAAGTGATACTGACAAATTCTTGATGAGGAACTAACACTCTCTAGATTTATCTATTTGTCAAATTAGAGAGCTAATATTAGCCATGGCATATTTAGTTCTATTACTAGCCCTTGGTATGTGCTCAAACTGAATGTTGGCAATTTTTTGCTTAAGAGTGTCTACCATGGCTTTATATGGAACCATTTTGTCATCTTTGGTCTAAAAATGATCTATGACCTGATCGATGATTAACTGATAATCACCATAAACTTGGAGATGAGATATATTCCAATGCACTGCTTGTTAAAGTCCTAAAATAAGTGCTTCATAATCGACCATGTTGTTTGTATAAAGAAATCTAATTATAAATGATTTAGGGACTAGATCCCCCTATGGTGTAATAAACAATAGGCCTACCCTTGATCCATGTGTAGTAGATTAACCATCAAAATATAGCTTACAGGGCTACTGCTCAAGGGGTGTGTCAATGATGTTCATTATAGATTCATCAAGAAATTGAAATATGAGTGGTTGTGTGTCTGTGAGAGGTGCTTCAACAAGTTGATCTATAAGAACTTGTCCCTTGATTGCCTTTTAATTGACACACTCTATGTCAAACTCATTAAAAAGCATGATCCATTTAGCCATTCTACCTTGTAAAGCTATTTTAGATAGTAGATAATTGAGTGGATCTACTTTTGAAATGACCATGGTCTTATTATTCAACATGTAATGGCATAATATTTAAGCTATGAAGACCATGGCCAGACAAGATTTTTCAATAGGTACATAGTTATGTTCATATCTAACCAAGGTATGGCTTAGGTATTATACAACATGCTCTTTTCTATTATCATCATGTTGAGCCAAGAGTGCCCCTAGAGCATTATCGATAGCTGATAGTTGTACCAAGAATAACTTTCTTATCATAGGAGGTAATAAAATAGATGGATTAACAAGATAATCTTTGAGTTATTGAAAAGCTATTTGGTAGTGATCTTCCCAGTGAAATGTAGCTCCCTTCTTTAGAATATGTGTAAATAGATGACACTTGTCCATTAACTGAGAGATGAAGCATCGGATTGATTGGATCTTACCCTTCAAACAATGGAGTTGCTTTAAATTGGTTGGTGGTGACATCTCAGTTATAGCATGGACATTAGTTAGATCAACTTCAATACCTCTGTGAGACACAATAAAGCTAAGTAATTTTCTTGAGGTTATGCCAAACACACATTTATTTGGATTCATTTTGACTTTGTACTTTTGTAATATTTTAAATATGTTATGCAACACATCTAAATGGTCAACCCTAGTTTTGTATTTTCCTAATATGTCATCGACATAGTATTCAAAAATATCATGTATCATATCATGGAATATGATAGGCATGGCCCTTTGATATGTATCTCTAGCATTCTTAAGGCCAAAATGGCATTACCTAATAACAAAATGTTCCCCATAGAGTGGTGAAAGCTATTTTATGTTGGTCTTCTGGTGTTATTTTGATCTAGTTGTATCTTGAAAATCCATCTATGAGTGAAATCATTTCATAACTTGTCATGGAGTTGATGATCATGTCAATATTAGGCAATGTAAAATAATCTTTAGGACAAGCCTTTTTGATGTCTCAAAAATTATTATAGATTATGATCCCTTCTGGCTTTTTAGTAATAGGTACCACATTAGATATCCATTCTAAGTATTCAATAGATATGATGCATCCTTCTTATAAGAGATTTCCAACTCTTTCTTTACCAATACAATAATGTGAGGATGCATCATATCTAGCTTTTATTTTATCGGTTTGGTGTTAGGATTGCCCACAAGGTGGTGTATAACTAAGGTGTGTTCTAAACCTGGTATGTTAGAATAGGCCCATGCAAATATATCTTAAAATTCTATAAATAAGGTTGTAAAGACTTTTCATTCCTCCTTAGTGAGGGATGTACCTAATTTTATCCATTTTGGGTTTAGTGGAGTCCTGATGTTTACATCTATTGTATCTTTGACTAGAAGGGTCAAACCATCTTCTAGGATAATAGGTAATGACTTGAACTATTGGACTATGTTAGGGTCCTATGTTAGGACTTGCTCTTAAACTTCTCTTAGACATGATGAATCTGAGTCCCCTAATGGGAGATCTATCCATGTGACAAAAATAGTCAAAAAAAATTATAGAATTTAATGAAATACTTGTTGTTGTGCAAAATGAACTTGGATCCATAGGAAAGTTCATTGTTGGTGGTCTACTAGTCTAAATTCAAAGAAGTGCCTGAAATAGGTTTTTACCACTAGACTGGCCTTTATTTTTACTTTTTTCCTGGTCAAAAAGTGCCTTAAATAGTTTTTCACTTGGTGACCTTAATGTTTTAATTATTTACTTTTGGCTAAGGTTGTTCACCTACTCTCTAAAATAGGCTTTAGGATCTAATGTAATTGAGAATCCTGACATGTGATCTCCCAATGAAATGTTGTCTCTAAGGCCTAAGAAGTCATAGAATGCCTCATCATTTTAGAACTCATCAATTGATAAAGTGGATTCTTGTTGGTCCCAATCTATCATTTGGGGATAATATAATGGCAATGGGTTATGATAAATGATCAAGGTAAAGATACAAATGGAATTGGTATCAAATAGGTTTGTCTCAAATAGGTCATCAAAGGTGAGGTTATGATCAAACTTTGCTTCACTGTTGACATCATCCTCACTAGGCATTGGTGATGGAATTTGAATAAAATGTGTGGTGTCACCCTCAGGCAATTTAAATCAAAGTCTAGAAGGTTTCTCATACTTAGTCATGAAAATTGTCTTGATGGTTCCTTACTAATTTATTTTGATGCCTCTTTCTTCATAATTGTGTCACTCCATGATTCTATTAGGAATAAGATACTTTTCACTTTTATAATAATAAACTTGGTCATCATTGTATAAGCATGATTCATCACCTTCAAGAGGGTTCGATTCTAGGCCAAATGCTGGTACAAATGTGTTAGGTCCCTTATCTTTGTTCTTTCATTGACAATGCATATGTGGGGTGACTTTAGGTCACCCAAAGGTTTTCAAATTCTGAGGAAGATTGGTAATATGAAATGTGTCATGGGTCACATACTCTCTCATTCCATTATCTACAATGGTGAAATGATTAGAAGCTTCAAGAAGTGGCATGTGGGAAAGGGAATCCAAGGTATTAAGATCTATGCAATTATCTAGTGAAGGATTAATAAGTATAACCTTTCCTTTATCTTGTTTATAACTTGTATTCATGTCATACTAATAATTATAGCTTTAAAATTTGGCCTCAAGATGTTTTTAGTATTCATATGGGTTTAAATCTCCTAGAATATTCACTTCCATCCCTGAGTGGGAAAATTTGATACATTGGTGCAACATTGATTAGACGACATAAATCTCATGTAGCCAAAGCCTACCTAGAAGCATATTGTATGACAACTCAATATCAATCACATGGTAAAGTGTATCATGGGGAAAAGGTGCAATGATAACTAGAAAGCTAATGGTGTCTTATGGTTCTCTTTCTTGATTATTATAAGCTTTGATGGTTATTGTTTCTAGCTAGAGATCTACCATTGTGTACTCAAGAATCTTGATGAGCTTTAGAGACACCATGTTGAGGCTTGATCCATTATCTATAAGGACACATTTCACTTTATGCTTATTTATATAAACTTCTATGTATAATGGGTTATTATGGAGTGGGCTAAGGGAAGACATATCGCTTTGGTTTAATGTGACTTGTTGGGCTTGAGCTAGGTGTCCAACCAAAGCTTGAAATTTATCTAGGGATATGTCACTCGAAATAGTGGATTGGGTTAAAAAATCATTCAATATGTTCTTGTATATTAATGACATTTGCAATAAATCTAAAATAGAAATGTATGCTAGTGTCTTCTATAATTATTCACCAATATCAAACTTCTTGTCTTGGTCAGTATTGAATGGTTTATTTTGGGGCTGAATAGTTGATTGGATAAGAGGTAAAGTGGTAGATGGTCGTGAGCCTAGGATAGTAATCTTTAACCTCTGAGTTGTGATTGCATAATCAAGATTAGATACTGAACCATGATTGCTAACAAATGGTGGAAATGGTATGGGGCTAGATAAGCCAAGTCTTAGTTGTTGATGCACTTGTATGTGGTCACATGGCAAGGATGAGCTGTCAATATAAGGTCAAAAAGGGAAAGTCATAGTTTTCTAGTTTGCCTATATGCACTCCTAGGTCAAAGAAGGATTATCTATATAATTTTGCTGAATGTTGTTGTTTAACAATGGTCTAGGTTAATTACTGCTTGGTCTTGGATTAATGGAGATGGTATTAACATCACCCCTTACAATATGACCTACAACCCTATTATAGTCATGTGTAACTACATGGTAGGATTGTTGGTTGTTACCATTTTGACTTTGGTTTTGTCTATTGTTCTATCATTTTGGGTTTTTTTATTGATTTTGTTGGTTCAACCTTTGATTTTGATACTATTAATTTTGTTGTTACACTAGTCATTGTTTTCATTATTGTTGATTGTTCTACTATTGTTGATTGTTATGTCAAAGAAATGGGTTTTGATAAATCCCAAGAGTTTGATTGGAAGTGGAAGCACCATTATCCAATGTTATGTCCCCATTCTCCAACATATTCTTAATTAAATCCTTGATTTTGACACATCTTCATAGATTATACCTGTTGAACAATGATATTCATAGAATTTATTTTCATGATACCAATTAGGATAAGGAATGCCTTATAAATAATGCTTTGATATAGGCCAACTAATCAGACTAGTGGTAGCAAGCTTGTGAAATATAGACTCAATAGGTTCTCCTAGGTCACGGAAGACATGATGTGTAGGCAGAGTTCTCCTAGGAGGAGGGGTTTGCAATGGTAAAGGCTATTGTATTTGTTGTACAGATCATGGTTGTTGTGCTTGCAATATTGTTTAGAGAGGTTGTTGGGTAGGGTTTAGTTAAAAAGGTGATGTAAATGATGTTTTCACTATTTAAACATGACATGACTTAGTTACTCCATTTCCCAAAACATTCCTATTACAGTTAAATTAATTTGGTCTTTCTTGGTTATTGGCTTATGCCAATTGAAATTCTTGTGCTTACATTGGATGTTAGTTTTGACCATTTTCTTGATTGGTACTTGGATTATGATTAGCTAAATTAAGCTTGATCACTCCTTTATTGATGAGTGTTCTCTCGATAAACAAACCTTTATCAATGATCTCTCTAAAAGTATGTGCACATTGAAGTTCTAGATGATAAGTTATCTCATTATGAAAAAATTTATTGAATACAGTGGCTAATTGTTTATCTGGTAAACTATGGGTGAAACATCTTACAAGGGCTCTCCATCACTGTACTTAACTTGAAAAACTCTCACCAACTTTTTGATTTGCTTGTGTTAAATCCAATAATGAAATATCATGTTTGAGATTATAAGAAAAGTGATCTATAAACTTATTAGAAAGATCATCAAAATGTATTACTAAATTTTGGGCAACTTTAAAAACCACTCTAAGGCCTTTCCAGCCAAGCTCCTAGGAAAAAACAACAAAAGATATATGTTGTTATATGCCAATGGTTGACATACGATAAATAACTTGATCAAATGAGCCTTTTGGTCACCTTTCCCTTTGTATTTATCAAATTTTGGTGGTTCATATCTTAGAGGAAATGGTATATGCAAATACTCCATGTTGAATGGATAAGAACACACATCATCCAACTTAAAATTTTTAGTTTGTTTCCCAACTAAAATGGTAACAATTGCATCCTTTATCGATTACAATTATTGGGATAAGAAATTAGAAGGAACATTGGTTTGATGGAAAATATTGGTTTGGGTAAATGGTTGGGAGGTCACAAGCAGGACACTCTGACCAGGGTATGATGGAGATATATGTTGGGGTATATTAGTTTGGTTGGGAAATGGATCAAGAATATGCATACATGGATTAGGATGTACTTTAAATTACACATTTGGTTGTGCAATATTCAATTTTGGGTTGGTGATAAAGGTTTGACCAGGAGGATTTTGTAGTTGGGATGGAGGGATATAGCTATACTATGCTTGTTGTGGTTGAAAAGGGACATGTTTTCAACTAATCAAACCTTGTTGTTGAGTGGGAACTTGTAGACCAAGACCACATCTTTGAATTTTTGGCACATTTTGAACCAACAGTTATCTATTAGTTACTTGAGAAACATGGGAGCCTCCTTGTTGCATGAATCCATGTGGGGAAGTGAAAGTAGGTTGTAGATTTAGCATCTATTATTGACCAATATTTGTGCATTATTGATTAGTAATTGCTTGGTTTTATATTGGCATATTAGCCTATGACTGAAGAGGTATGTTTGTTATTACCTGACAAGGTGGAACATTAGTTTCCCCTTGTTGAGATGGAAATATATTTAGCATCTATTACATTGGTACACTAGATTGTGCCTGCTATTATGGAATACTACTTGTTAATTGTTGAGGAGGAGTAGGATCATCACATTCTATCATTGAGTCATGACATTGGACATTATTTGACTCTTTAATCCCATAGGTTGTACACTTGAGGAAGTAACTAGCTGAGGTTGGGATGTATAAATCCCTACTCCCTAGTATGATGATCCATTCATGGTATTAACTATAGACACATGTTGTTGGCTTGTTATTTTTGTGTTAGTGCCACAATGATTGGGATTGGACATTGTTTGCACATTATCCACTATATTTTTCTCATTATTTTATGTAGAAGTAAAAGACACTTCTTCAATAAAGGGCATATGTAGTAAGTTGTCTATTGATGTTTTTTTATGAATAGGTCTGAACTTTGATTTTATTGACTAGTTAACTCTATCAAAACTCCTATTGAAGGAATTAGGTCAGTAAGATGATTACTCACCATGTTCATCTAATTGAAATTACATGTTAGATTTAGGTAGGTTTGATATACTGTCTATATTTGGTTAAAGTGGTCTTCCATGATGTTTTTGTCTCTATTAGGTAGATTAGGACATAATATGTTGTTTGGACTAAAGCCATAGGATTGTTAGAAGAAGCTTGTTGATCATAAATGATATTGTGGGACACTCTTACTAGGCTTGGTAAATTTTCATGAGGGAAGTCTACTAGAAAATTGGCCCCTACTCTATGGATCTAACCAAAATCTCATCTTTATTCTCTAACAAATGTCACTCAAATAAAAATGGATCATACGTGGAAGCCATATTAGTAGAATATGGCTATTGAAGAATTGGCTCATCTATTATGGGTATTGTAGCTAGGTATTGTATGGTTTATCATTGGTCTTATTTTGAATAAGGTTGTGTATTAACCAAATAATTAGCCTATGGATATTGGATTTGTCCCCCTAATTGGGTATTATAAGAGGGATAAGAATCCATCTCATAAGAAATATTTTCTATGTAGGGGTCTTGCACCATTTATTTCTACGTAACTACATTACTAATCCCTAGATTGTACATGAGTCCACTACGAGTGTAGGAATACATGTTGGGATCCATAGTCAAGGATTTGCAATAAAAGGTCAAAGATTTCTACAAACTCTAAAAAGTACAATATCTAAAATAGATGATGTTCCAACTTGGTATAGATTCATCCAAAGGATCAAAAGGTTTATGCAAAGATTTGTGAGGAAACAAGCTAGCATGAAGTATCTAATGTTTCACTATTCACACAAAGATAAGCAAGTAAATGGACCAAAAATCAAAATGCCAATCTTGTTAGGTTGTGGAGCTAAAAGCTTCAACCTTTGCAAACTGAGGAACAGATGGTTGCTGAGTTCTACAGGAACCGGCGTCGGCAGCAGGACCGACGTCGGCAGAGTCCAGTGCAGAAGGCCACCGGCGACGGCAGTAAGTCGGCCGACGTCGGCAGAACCAGACAAGCAGGGACCGACGTCGGTCGCCTGTGTGTTCCAGAACTACTCGTTTCACGGACAGTTAGTTAAGTGAACAAAGAGTTTGCATGTTGAGACCAGTTAGAGTCTTGGGCTGCGAGGACAATTGTCTAAATTAAGGGTCTAAGTTATTGTTGGAGTTAGGGATCTATTTATAGACCCATTGGCATGTATTGTATAAGGCATGAGATAGAAAGGAAGAGTTCCTTCTAGTTGTAAGATCTGTGAGTTGCAGGTTGTTGCAAGCTCATTAGGGATCTACATGTAAGTTTGGTCTTTGAATTGCAGGTTGCAGGTTCATGAGAGATCAGCTTGAAGTGCTATAGAGTGCTTGATGTACCGGCAGGGTTATTACTGACTGGTTGGTGAGGTGAACACCAATTCTATGTGTGAGTTGGTTGTTGGGACCTTTTTTGTGTAGGAGAGTGTGTGTGAGAAGAATTACTGAACACTTGAGGTGTGGCGAATCTCTGTAAGGTGAAAGAGTGTGGCGGCTCTTTGTTGTATTCTTTTCTGTTAGTGTTAATACAAGATAGTGTATTGTCTCTCATATTCTGTGCTATTGGTGAATTCTAGTTACTTGTGTTTCTGGTTATTTCCGCATATTCAATTGCTTATATTTGGTAATCATACTGTGCTTTTTCTGAGGAGCAAGATCCCAACTAGTGGCATCAGAGCATGTTTGTTGTTCTAGATTCCTGACAACTGGTATCAGAGCCTTGGTTATAGGTTCTTAAGCTTGATACCAACAATTGGTATCAGAGCTTTTGGTTGGGATACTAACAGATTGGTGTAGATCTGGGTAGTGTGTTTTGATTACAGGTTACTCACAGGGTTTCTGTTTGAGTGCGAGTTGAGCAATGATAGAAAGTAGTCAACTACGAATGGAGAAGTTCAATGGCAAGAACTACCAATTATGGAGGATGCAGATTGAGGACTATCTGTATCAGAAAGATTTGTACTTACCGTTGGGTGGGATTGCTAGCAAACCCTTGGATATGAAAGATGAAGAATGGGAGGTTCTTGATCGGAAGGCTCTGGGATCTGTTAGATTGAGTCTTGCATCATCTGTGATTTCTAGCTTATCACAGTGTAAGACAATGGTGGAGTTGATGGAATCTTTGGCAAATTTATATGAAAAACCCTCAGCTTCGAATAAGGTATTTCTTATGAAGCGTTTATTTAATTTGCAAATGTTGGAAGGTGGATCTGTTCATAGCCATCTTAGTGATTTCCATGGTTTAGTAAACCAGTTAAGTTCAGTCAATATTGTATTTGATGATGAAATAAGAGCTCTCTTAATCTTGTGTTCATTACCTGAAAGTTGGGAAGGTTTGGTAATGGCAGTTTCTAATACTGTGTCTCCTTCAAAAGTCCTAAAAGTGGATGATATTGTGAGTGTAATCTTGAACGAAGAGATACGCAGGAAAAGCACAGGTGAATCATCTGGAGATGCTTTGAGTGTTGAAGGAAGAGGAAGGCCAAGAGAGAAGATAGAGCGTGGGAGATCAAGGTCGAAGACGGGCAAGAGATCCAAGTCCAGGTATGGCAGAATAACCTGCTGGAAATGTGGAAAGCAAGGGCACTTAAAGAGAGATTGCAGATCGGGTACAGATCAGCATGAAGAACATGAAGAAGAAGCAGATGTTGCGGGTTACATTGCATAGGATGCTCTGGTATGTTCTTTGGATAAAGTAGAATCTTGGGTATTAGATTCTGGTGCCTCTTTTCATGCATCCCCACATAGGGAATTTTTTCATGAGTATGTCCAGGGAGATTTTGGAGAAATTTGTGTAGGGGATGGTAAGTCTTGTCAGATTGTTGGCAAAGGCAAAGTGAAGCTGAAACTGTAGACAGGTAACACATGGGTGTTAAATGAGGTCATGCACGTCCCACTTCTGAAGCAGAATCTGATTTCTGTTAGAAGTTTGGGTGAAGAGGGTTGCACAGTAACTCTCACAGCGGACTCTTGGAAGGTTTCCAAGGGTACACTTGTTATAGCTAGAGGTAGGAAAGTAGGTACGCTTTATCTATCTACTTGTTTTACTGATTCTTCTTCTGGGTTATCTACTTCAGTTGTAGATTCAGAGATGTGGCTTGATAGGCTTGGTCACATAGATATGAAGGAGATGCTGGTTCTTGAGTCAAAGAGTATGCTTTCAGATTTGGAAGGTATGGATCGTGATTTCTGTATGCAGAAGAAGAAGGTGAGATTTCTTGAGGAATCCGATGTTAGTGACAAGAACGGGAAAGCCTTGGTTTTTAAGGAGAAGGTGACGGATAGAGTTCAGCATAAGGTGCAGAGGAATTCTGAGCAGAGCAAGGGTGTTTTGGATAAGGGTTTGATCCAAAAGGAGCTCACGGGAAAAAGTCAGGTCTCACAAGAAAAACACAGAGACGGACGTCGGCAGGAAAACTGGCGTCGGTGTCCAGACAGGGACCGATGTCGGCTATGTGCAGCCCGACGTCGGTGACTCAGGGCAGACAGAGACCGGCGTCGGCCAGGGGAAACTGACGTCGGCAGGGAGGCAGTCGCAGGGAACCGACATCAGTCGGCTGTAGACTGAGATGTGACCGACATCGGTCACTGAGACAAATTTTGGGTGGACAGCAAGCTGTCATGGAGTCTCAAGCGCCCATATGGAGGACTGAAGGCGTAAGTTCTTAAATTCGTCATTTCCCTTCTTTACACTACTTGTTGCTCACTTATGGCATAGGACCAGGAAGTTATTGAAGAAGCAGAACAGGTAGATCCAGGAAACAGTGGGAGCTAGGCATGGATGAGGATGTGATTCCTTGGAGGAGAACCAAACAGGTGTTTTGGGTAGTGTTGCCAGCTGAAAGTAAGCACTGAGAGACAAATGGATGTTAAGGATGAAGAAGAGCGGAAATAGATACGTGAGATGGAAGATCAGGGTATTTGATCTTGTATTAGCTGCAGAGCAATGGAGGTTTGTTCATTGTGTTTCTCTTTACCAGGTTGGATAGTATTAGCTACACTATCCTATTTTCTGTATGATGTGCTTGTTACAGGGTTACATATACAGGTATTGCTGAACTAAAGGTAAAGCTAGTTCAGGGGTTTGTCATGGAGAATCTGGGAGCAGCAAGATTCTTTGGCAAGAGTGTGTTCCAGAGACATGGAAGGTCATGTGTTGACTTTGTTTCAGGATGATTGTGTGAAACCGGTTAGCACGCCGATGGTTAGACAGTTCTATGAACAGGTGTCTTGATTCACATAATGAGGTTGAGTGCATGGTATGTACTAAACCTGAGTTTTCCCAAGCAGTGGGAGTTGTCACAAGTTAGGAGCCAATCCGAGAGAGAACCATTGGAGGTCAGTTCAGTGGATTCTTACAGGGACTAGTAGCAGGTGCACATGCTATGCAAGTTCAGGTTTATTTCTACATGGTTGTAGATGTGGATGTGGCAGGTAATCTGGATAACAGGTTTTTCATCATGGATTTTGTGGTGGTTGGTCTTCAAGGATGATTTTGAAGATGGATACATAGCCAAAGTAACAAACTAGACGGTGTACAGGTACATGTACAGGTTGCAGCTGTTTATCTCCAAGTGGGAGATTGTTAGGTTGTGGAGCTAAAAGCTTCAACCTTTGCAAACTGAGGAACAGATGGTTGCTGAGTTCTACAGGAACCGGCATCGACAGCAGGACCGACGTCGGCAGAGTCCAGTGCAGAAGGCCACCGGCGACGGCAGTAAGTCGGCCGACGTCGGCAGAACCAGACAAGCAGGGACCGACGTCGGTCGCCTGTGAGTTCCAGAACTGCTCATTTCACAGACAGTTAGTTAAGTGAACAAAGAGTTTGCATGTTGAGACCAGTTAGAGTCTTGTGCTGCGAGGACAATTGTCTAAATTAAGAGTCTAAGTTATAGTTTGAGTTAGGGATCTATTTATAAACCCATTGGCATGTATTGTATAAGGCATGAGATAGAAAGGAAGAGTTCCTTCTAGTTGTAAGATCTATGAGTTGCAGGTTGTTGCAAGCTCATTAGGGATCTACATGTAAGTTTGGTCTTTGAATTGCAGGTTGCAGGTTCATGAGAGATCAGCTTGAAGTGCTATAGAGTGCTTGATGTACCGGCAGGGTTATTACTGACTGGTTGGTGAGGTGAACACCAATTCTGTGTGTGAGTTGGTTGTTGGGACCTTTTTTGTGTAGGAGAGTGTGTGTGAGAAGAATTACTGAACACTTGAGGTGTGGCAAATCTCTGTAAGGTGAAAGAGTGTGGCGGCTCTTTGTTGTATTCTTTTATGTTAGTGTTAATACAAGATAGTGTATTGTCTCTCATATTCTGTGCTATTGGTGAATTCTAGTTACTTGTGTTTTTGGTTATTTCCGCATATTCAATTGCTTATATTTGGTAATCATACTGTGCTTTTTTTGAGGAGCAAGATCCTAACTAGTGGCATCAGAGCATGTTTGTTGTTCTAGATTCCTGACAAATCTCTAATTTTGAAGTGTTTCAAATTAATCCAATCTAAGAAATTAAAATTTTCTAGGTCTTTTGGTCAAACGCGATGTCAAAATCTAGGCTCAAACAAGGCATGTGCTTGGACTCTTGGCTAAATGGTGTCAAAATCTAGACTTTGAAATTGATGAAAGTTTTAATCTAATGGAATTTAAACACTTATAACAAACACTAGGAATTTGATTCTTGGACATGAACTAGATCAACTAGGTATAAGGTATGAAACAAAAGGCACTTTAGACATAGTTTATTTTCTCTCAAATAATGGTATAAAGCTTGGTTCTTTTGACAAATAAGCTAGACAAAAGTGAATGATATAAATATGCTAGACAAATGATCACAAAAGTACACTTAGATTGGTCTAAATATGTAGGAAAAATTTTGAACTCTATGTAATAGAGTCTATGAAACAATATTTGAAATGTTTTGGGTAGCGTAAGGACACTGCACTACCCAAAAGGGTGGCTAAATGTTTTTTTCAAAAAATCTCAAAGAAAAAGATATTTTCCCAAAATTTTGATATCATAACACTACTTTTATCGACTCAAAATGTTTTGGTGCATAGACTCAAAGTGTAAGTGTTTAGCACAAAAAGGCTTAAGTCTATCAAGTGGTGATAATGATCTTGAGTCTAAAATGGCCTTTAACCCAAATGAGAAATTGAACCTAAGTTCCCTCAAGTTTATTACAAATGGAAAACCCAGTTAACACATCAACATTATGAACTTATAAAGGTGTAATTTTGAATTTATATTATAAATTAATGACTTAAACAACTTTGGCAAAGGCCTAGACTCAATTAGGTAGCATAACTGCACCAAAGTGGATGATATGACTCTCAAGTTTTTGATGGAATTTTGAACAAGGAAAATTGATGATTACATGTGGGTAGCATAATGCATCTTTATTCAAAGAAAAATGAGGACCATGTTTTTTGGTTTGTTTCATTTGTCTACACCAAAGTTTGACTTCAAACAAGACTTTAATCTAGGACAAAAGTCAATTAATTAATTTCTCTTAGACTCTAAACTGATAAGGTTGTTTGATATTGTTTGAATCCATCAATATACATCATTTGAGAGGATTTTAAGTGTTCATCAAAAAGTAAATGCACATTATATAGTAGGTTTTTTACACCCCACCCCTTTTCTTAAATGATAGTACTGTGACATGGACCTTGAGGTGCACCTTACACCAACAATACTTCTATGGCAAGTGGGGATTTGTCTAAGATTTAAGAAGTTTCTAAATGTTCTATGGGAATCAATTTCACAATGACTTTCATGCCAAACAATGCAAAATAAAATCATAAATTTTGGGTCTATATCAATTGGCTCACTACAAAAAGGTCTAGTGTTTTTTGAAACCACTACATCCTATTGTTCACTTAGTGTAGTGATATGTTTAAAGTGCCACTATTTCTTGTGTACAACTCCAATTAGGAGCCAAATGAAGTCAATACTGGGAGGTGAAATCCTGGGTCAAAGCTTCCCTAAATAACTTGTGGGAGCTGATGAAGTCTCCCTTGCAAGCCAAGTTTACATAAAAAAAAAAGAAAGCATGAAAATAGAAAGACTTTAGGGTTATTTTTAAGGTCACCCAAACTCTTATTAGTTTTTGGTAAGTGCTTTAGATGACTTTCTTTCTAATCCTTGGACTAGGTTACTTGAAATAGGAATGACAGTTTTGATCCTAAGGGTTCTCTAAAGGGGATAAATGGAAGAGCATACACGCAACATCCCTCATTTTGTGAAACAATAATCTAATTTACACAACTAAGTGAATACAAAAATATTATAAAGGTGAGTTCTTTTTTAATCCCAAATTTGAAAAATTAGTTGGTTTTCATTTGACCCCTTGGTTTTAGTTGTAACTTTGAAAATTAATGTGAAAAGCACTTATTTAAACACCTTACATGTTACTTTAAGCACCAAAATAATGTTCCTAATTCATTTTTAAGCATGAAAAAGGTGATCTAAAGATGTTTTTAGAAAATTTCAAGCTTGGTCCTATAATAAAAATGTTATCATGTCCTTTAGCCTTGAATCTATTTTGGGTTTGAAACAATGAACTTCAAAAAAAGATCTTTCGAGTTTGTGTTTTAAAAAAAACATAGTGACTGACGTCAATTATATAACCGATGATGGTTACACTTACTAAACAATGATGATTATCTAACTTAAATCATTTATACCAATAGTGATTGATGATATCTATCCAACAAATGATGGCTTTATTAATTGACGTCAGTTACTATGTAAACTCGTGACAAATAAAAATGGCAAAAGAAAGTTATAAAATCAAATTTCAAGAGTTTTAATGATCTAAATGAAGATTGTAAAGCTAAATAATGATATTATTCATGTGTGGGATGCATTTGGTCCCACCAAGCATGCCATTATGTGATATAGGAATTTGACTCAAGAGAGGATGGTTAGTATCGTGTTAGTTTCAAAATGAAAACAAAATGAAAGAAACACAATAACTAGCATAACATCTTTAGGCCTAGACACTAGGGAGATCTTAGTTAACAAAAATGAATGAAACACACAACTAAAATTCAAAAGAAACCTTTTTTACCTTCCTTGGATGCTCCAAAATTCTTGTTATAGTGGTTTCTTGGCTTGTACTCATGAAGTCTTCATCAAAGGAGGCTTGGCTATCTCTTCTTCTCCTTGGCACCTTGTGGCTTTAGATTGGCTTGCATTGGAATCAATTTTTCATGGTAACACTAATTTCAATGTATTCTTGAATATATTTATGTATTATAACTTTGCACCAAAATATCTTAGAAATGATGTTCATGGCCTCTCTATTTATAGATTTTTTAGAATGTCTAGAATCAACCTGAACCATCTATCCCAAGATTGAGATGTGTGATTGAGGATTAATTTAATTTTTGGAATTAATTTTATAGTTATCCTCATCATGAAATTGGAAGAAGGGGAAATTAAGAGGTGTGGAGGGAATCATGGAAGGCATTGATGAGGCATGGAGGGCATGAATCTTGACATTTGTGGTATTTATGGTCAAGGGATGTCTTCCCAAGAAATGAGGTCACCTGATGATGTAGATATTCAATATTCATTTCCAAAAAAAATTATTAAACAATTTTCCATGGAATTATTTATTCATTTGTAATTTGGTTTAATTATTTCTTAATCATGATTAAGCACTTTGTGCACAAATTACCCAAATTGATCAAAATGCCTTGTTATTGGTCCAAAATTCCATTATATTGTAATTGGAAGTCAATGTTAGATACATTGGATCTGTTATCCCATTTAGGATGTTATCAACAACAAATAACAAAGGCACGTGTCTTGTGTAAGAGATTTGATAGGAAAGAGCAATCTAGAGCACCTAGGTGTAAAATTGGCATTTTGACTCAAAATGATCTAATCAAAGTTAGTTGGTCCATAAATTGCATTATGCCATTTAGGGATAACCTAGCTAGAATCAGAACTCAATATATTATTCAATTCATTTAAAGCATTTTATTTTTTTTAGGCTAAATTGTTTATTTTAGTAAGAATTGGTCAAAAGCCTGATTGGAGGTCATTGGTGGCCAGATTTAGGTGTCTACAATAATAGCATCAAATGGACCCTTTTCAAGGATAAATATAAAAGGAATGTTGGAAACTAAGCCAATATATGAATATTATCCTCAATTGGTCCTTTTTGAGAAATAAAAGAATTATAAGATAGTGAATTATGGATTTTTCTATGAAATCATTTGCAAATTGAATGTAGCTCTAAAATATAGTAGAGTGAGAAATGCATCATGGGACATAGTTTCATAGTTTAGGTGATTTTTCATTTAATTCCTCAACTTCAAATACATTAGAGTTGGTGTTTTTTAGGCACACAAGTCAAATTACCTAGATACCCTAGTGATAAGTGGATTCTTATGGAGTTATCTAGGCATCTTGTTGAGTTACAAGACCTACAGTCAAAGGATCACCATCTTGTTGTTAATTTTCTTATTGTTATTAGTCATTACTGTTATCTTAGTATTTACAAGGCCAAGAATGTATAGAAGGAGATGTATCAGAATTACAATTAGACACATTATGAATCTAGAGCCAATTTTTATTATAGAGGTATGCCTCAGAATATAGTTTTTATAGAGTACATGCATATTCCTACACTTAAAGACTATTGGATTGATTACATCGATGATTTTGATGTGATAAGAAGGTAAAATAATAGGTTAACCATTAAACAAATTCATATGTTTGATTTATCAACAATTTTTTAGGTTATGAAGGATGATGGAACTATAACTAGTGATGCCTATCATGTAATAGGAGGACATAATACTCCACTCCTAGTGATTGTTTTTGGTAAAAACCAAGTGAAGAGAATTACATATAGAACTTCAAATGTTATATCCATGAATTCCACATGGATTCTCAATAAAGTCTATTGTATGAAGGAGTTGATGAAAGAAACTACTCATGTAAGCCAAAAGAAAAAAGAAAGAGTGCAAGGAGAAAGTAGCTAGGTACTCATAAAAGTTGAAGTTGAAGAGAAATGTTGATGACACATATTCTATAATAAAGGATAAAGAACTAATTAAACCAATTGTTTCCACACCTCCATTGGTCTCTTTTATTGACACCACTACTTATGGTATTTCTAGAATTCTTTCTTTTATTGTACCTACCATAGATCCATCAATACTGATGCCACCTCCAAAGTCTCATGGAATAAATCCTTATAAGTAACACATTCAAAAGGAAACTAATGATCCCCCTCCTCCTCCTCCTCCATCATCTCCACCTAGTTCTCCACCTCCACCTCCTTCAAAAGATCAACCCACCACTAAAAATGAGCTAGAAAAAGTAACTATTGAAAAGTTAACCCCATCTCAAGAGGCACTATAGGAAAATAAAAAAGAAGCAACTAAACCTGAGAAGGAATCCATAGAAGGGGTAATGTATAGAAAGGTGAAGGATTTTGAGACAATGATAGAAGTTGAATATGATAAGGATGAAATAGAAGAATAAAAAGATAAATAATATAAAAATATAATTTGAGAAAGGAAAAGTGGTAGAAAAAGTGATTAAGAAAATAGAGGAGAAGCAAGCTGAGAAAGAGAAGGAAGTAGAGAAGGGAAAATATTTATAAATTGCTTCCACTATTACTCAGGCTACTCTAGAGACATAATAAATTCCTTCTCAATATCTAGTGGTGAGAAATAATCAACACCAAATGGTAATTCATATAGACACTTCCACTAGTATGGATTTATCCTCTTGGTTGTCAATGCAGATAACTATGGAATGTAAAGAGGTACTATGTCTTGAGGAAATAGACTTGAAATTGTTGAAAAGTCTCGACAAGAAAGGAAAGAAGCTTAAATATATTAAGGTAACTTAAAAATTTATAATTAAGCCTACAAGACACAAGTTTGCAGAGGTATCAGTTCTAACATAAGGCATGAGCAAAAGTGAAGTCACTGAAGGTGACTTAACAATTACAAAGATATCCCTTGGATAATTTACCATGGAAGGCTTGAATTAAGATATCTAGACCTTTATTGACACTCTCTTTAAGAATATTGATGAGGATAAGGATCCTAAGGCCAAGATGAAAGAAAAAAATGCCCAGTTATGTGCAATAATAGCCAAAGTTTCTAGGTTTTTCCCAAAACAATATATTCCTTGAAGAGATTAAATTGGCTAGTAAGTAATAATTGAGGTGGAAGAAACTAGACATAAAGATAATTATATTGATCAATGGATGGATGTAGAAGATTCATCAAACTACCTAGAAGCTCTTTCCTAAACTTCTAGGTATTCTTTTTGATATTGTAAAAAAAATATCAAAGATAAAGGTAGTGAGCAAGGAAATTGAAAATGATAACATAATTTTTAAATTTTAGTAGGAGAGTTTACAAGGAATAAGTACTTTGATTTTTAAAAAAATTATTGAGGAGAATATTGTCCCTAAAGGATCTATAAATAACATAAAATAATATGATTATCTCCTATATTTTTTCATGTGTATTCTTGAGGCAATGTGTGAAGAAATGAAGACTTTTGAAGAAGAAGCTCACAATGAAAAGGTGAATCTAGAAGATTGTCTCTATGGTCTTACTAACATTTGGTTTGATAATGTTCCAAGGACATCTGAGCAATTATATTAGTATTTCAATCAATTAATGGAAAATTCCACAACTCCATTCACAACTAAATCTATAAAGGAGTTAATCAAATATCAACATGAAATTGAGAGGCTTGAACCAAGTCTTGAAAAGGTGAAAGCTCATACTAGAAGATTAGAAAGATAAATACTAAGATTTGAGACTGAAAGATAATCACTTGGTAAACCAGATGATACATCGATATAGTCCAAGATGTATCAATGCATTAAATACAAAGATAAGTGCAAAAGACAAGTTAATGAATTGGAATGATTTTAATGTTTCTTCTAATTCATATTTTATTCTCTTCTTGGAACTTGTAATATATTTAATTAATTCTAATTTAAGTGATTAATTGTAAAAATAAGTTGTTGTAAGATTGTAAGACCTAAGTAACTTGGCTAAAATCCATCACTTGAAGTCATCTTGTAAGATAAAATTACTTAAGTGAACACTACCAAACATGCAAAGAAGTTTTGTTCAATCCAAATAATGAAACTAAGAGGCACTACATGTCACTAGTTGTTGCATGCCACATAGGAGAAATTTGAGAAGAATGCCTCTCAATAGTTCCTAGATTTTAGCGTAACACATGGGTTTTGAAGGACTTATTTCTAATTTGATTTTGACATCTATTTTTGTATAAATATAAATGTAGGCTTGCATACTTGAGGATGATGGTAATTTTTACATACTAATTGTAACTGAAGAAAGAGAATTTAAGCACTCTAAAACTTTTTGTTTAGATTTTTAAGTTCTTATTTTGTATGAAATTGGTTAAAAATGAATGAGAAAGAAGTCATTTTATATGTTACTGTGCATCTTAGGAGGTCATTTTATATATTTTTGAAGGTTAAAATGGTAAACTTTGTGTTATCTTTAAATTTGAATGTGAATTCTAGTCTTTCTTATTCATTTACTAAAAATATTATCATCTTTTAAATGTTTATTTGCTTGTATAGATTTAATAAGATCTATAAAACTAATTATTACAAATTAAAACTTCTCTCTTCTTACATGTTCTTGTTTTCCACTCTTAATTTCACAAAATTTCATTACACATTCTTTGAAACAATTGCTTACTTACTACAAAATCTCCTTGTTATGGTTCATGAACTCTATGATAAAAGTAATACCCCAAAAATAAGACAAATTGCACATAATCTATATAATTTATGAATCACTGAGAGATTGTGAATAATTATAATTAAATATACATAATCATACAAGAGCTTCACTATTAAATGAAGAGGATTTAATCTCATGACTACCTAGGCACTTTTGTTAGCCTGCAAAATATCTAGCCAATAATTTCTACTATATCTTGAACTTTGGAGCCTTAGATTATGTTATGCTAGCTAAATTTTCTGATGCCCTTAGCCTCACTTTGACTAAAATAATAAGAAAATTTTATGTAATGGAGAGATAAATTCCCTTGATTGGACAGATCAAAGATGCCCAAGCTATCTCGGTAGCTTTCCTAAATAAAAGACTCAAAATGACAATTCTAGTAGAAAATACTCCTCTCTTTTACATAATATTTCTAAGTAAAAAAATTTGTAAGGATCTATGTGTAGAAGTGAAGATGGATTGGTCATGTTCTCATATTATAATGAAAGGAGTAAATCAAAAACTCAATCTTGAAAAGAAATCTAAGTACATAGTTTCCAAGTCTAATGATCTAAGGTCATAGATCCTTTTTAAAGAATTAGAACATGGAGTTTACTACCTAAAATTGGGCAAGGAGATACAATAACTAGATTAAGTAGAAGAAGAAGAAGAATAAGATAATATATGGATGCTAGAGTTTGATGGTAGTTATAGTTTTATTGGTTTAAGTGATGGGTGGTAATGATATCACCTAATGGTAAAATATTTCCTCATTATTATAAACACATGTTTGAAAATACTAAAAATATGATAGATTATGAGGCACTTTAGGTAGGACATGAAAAATCAAAATAAAAAGGAGTAAGACTCTTAAAATTGCAAGGTGATGTTGAGTTAATAGTAAGACAAATCCATGGCCAATACCAAGTGAAGAAAGACAAGTTGAGGCACTAACATGATAAAGTTCTAAGTGAAACACTCAAATTTGTAGTTTTTTCAATCAACTCAATTCCCTAAGATCAAAACTTTAGATTTGATTTACTTGTAGTTACTACATCTTTACTTAGGTTAGATCAGTAGCCTACACTTTTCCAAGAAGGTAACTATAAATTAGAGATGGTTTACTATTTAAAGGTTCTAGATAATGTCAACCAGTGGTAAGTTTTTAATGATGACAAGCAAATATTTTCATTACTTGGTAAACAAGATAACTTTGAATAACTATACTCTGAATGGAGTAGTTCATTTCCACACCAGGTGATAACACTTGTATGTATATAAATAAAGTTTTTAGTCTTTATTTTGTTTGGTTATTTTTTCTTTTCTATTTGATTTTTTATTTATTTCTTTTTTAGTTTTTTTATTGAGTTTATACAAAGACTTCATACCCAATAGAGAAGATTCAAAATCAGAGATACTTGGATCTCATCCTTGTTTGTTTCTTCCTAATAGAAACAAAGATGTTCCTAGATGGAGTAAGTTGGTGTCCACAAAATTTCACATTTATAAATTTTGGGTTACCCCTATTTAAAATTTTTCATTTTATCTTATGTGAGTTAGTTGTCCTTGTTAAGCTAGTCCCTTGAATAAAGTCTTAGTCTTTAGTAGTGTTTGTTTTGATTTCTTTCTTTTCCCAATTGCTTCAAACTTACTTTAAAAGGTTAAAAACATTTGTCTAAGGCCATCACTAAAAAACCCATTTACTTATCTTTCCTAGAAGATCAAAATAACTAAGTACTTGGGTTCATTTCTAATATAACTCAGGGTCTCCAAACTACTTAACCTATTAAACAAGAGGAAAAGTAGTCCCACAAGTCTAAGTTGTACTATCTAGTTTAAAACAAATTTACCAAACAACTTTAATTTGCATCAAAATCTAAGTAAAATAGTCCCAAAAACACTCTGAACTCTACATAAATAAAATTGTGTTTCTAAAGTGGCTTTACTTACCCAAAGCCATAAGTAAAAGTAATGAATATTTACAAACTCGAAGTACTGACTAGAGTCGAGACCAACTCAGGATTGTGAAGATACTTAACTCTCAAAAGTAAAATTAGATAAAGAAAATAGATAAACCTAATAAGAATCCAAGGGTTTTTGTGCCTCCTTCACACATGTCCACTATATGTCATTAATGCATTGGTAAATATAAAAATAAATGAATTCCACCTCATGTCCTACCTAGCATTCAAATTGTTTAATTAAGTTGTCATACCTACAAACCCTGAGCTATGTTATCCAATCTTTTGGAGTGATTTTTGATCCAAATCTTTATGACCCATTTGAATTTAAGGTACTTATATCTTATTTATTTATTTTTACGGTTCTATCCTGATCATTTTCTTCTCATTTCTCTCTAGTAATTTTCCAATTTTTTTCAGGGATGTATCATTGTTTGTGCTCATTGTACTTGGTTTTATTTATCAATTTTAATTGTTTATATGTTGTAAAACTATGTAAACATTTTCATTAGAAATTATCATGTAAAAACCCCCTTAGAATACTACAAATATTGAGCCCTAGATTATAAACCTAATTGTTGAAGTTAGACCAAAAACCTAGGTTCCCCAATACTACTTACTTACTTAGGTTCCTGAGCACAAGTTACTCATATCAATAAACTTGAGACTCTTAAAGTGCCTTACCAACCTAGGTTTTACTTAACCTATTAATTTTTTGGACTCATGACTATTCATTACTTTTACGTCTATGGGTTTTTTAACCCAAGTTGCTTTCATTTGTACATTTGAACTTTGGAACCTTCAAAAACCTATAAAACTACCTAAGTGGAACCTAGAACTGAAATTACTTATCACTTATACTTTATTATTATCAACCCAAGTGAATTTAATGAATAAGGTTGAAGTAGCTACCCATAATATACTTGAATTCCTCTTGACCCACTGCTTACCTAGAGTTCTAAGCTCAAGTAACTAGTCAGGATAAACTCAAAGTTATAAGCTAAGAGAAACCCAAAGTTATCCATACCTCTTACTTTTTACCTACCCTAATTCTTGAATGCTTAAGACTTGTAGATAATCTCCACTAACTCAAAATTGTGATACCTTATTGCTTATTATGAGTTACTTGGGGTTTTCAAGACTTTCTACTACTTGAAATCTAAAGCTAGTTTAGAGGTATTACTTGAGACAACAACTTGATTCATTTCTTCAACATTTTATAAACCAATAGGAGAAATCATAGAAATTTCAATAAATCAAGTTTTTCTGAAGTTAACTAAATCAAATATCAAGATTAGAAGGATCAGAAGAATATATAGCTAGAGTAGAAGTACAATAAACAACTTTGAATGAAAAAGTCCCTAAATTAGCACTTGAGGAAATCCTATATCAAATTAGGAAAGGTAAAAAAAGCTAAGAGAGCCAAATTTTAAGAGTCAAAAATGAATTATGAGTATAAGGGGTATCCTATTGAATCATTCATCAATTCCAACTTAACTAATTTAAGTGATATAGACATGGGACATGTATCTATGATTGAGTTGTTATAGAGATCCAAGGCTATAGTCAATACTCCACTCATGTAAGAAGTGACAAGTAGTGGGATTCTTCAAGCTTTAGCTTTCTAAAGCATAGCTCAACTTCCTAAATTTGTCCTAGTATGTGCCAAGTATCATGACTCCCTTACTAGGACTATGAGAGATGCTTATGGTAATGTAGTGATAAGATTGAATGTTCAATATCTTAACTACTATCTAAAGATCTCAACATCATCCCTAGTTATTGATATAACATTGGATAAATCTAAGAGATAATGGGAGACTAAGTCAATAGAGTGCATTAAGATAATGAACTCAAGCTAGCTAAAGAAAGTGAAATAATTTTTAAGATTTCCAAAGCAGATAGTAAGATCAGACTTGGTTCAAGGAGTAGATGAAATTACACAATTTTTTATGTAGAATCAATGGTGAATAGAATGCCAAGTGTTTATCAACCTAGATGTATGTATACATCAGAACCATTGATGTCACCAAGAGCTCTACCATGATTGAATGGGTGAGGATGATAAGTGATAATATAGACTAATAGTTACATAATGTATTACAGAATTTTAATTTAAAGATGACCTCATACCTCATATATGCAACAACATAAAATGGAGCCTTTTCAAGGCTAAGACACTAGCAACTAAGCCAATATATGAATATTATCTTCAATTGGTCCTTTCTAATAATTATAAGCATTATAAGATAGTGAATTATGGATTATTTTATGAAATCATTTACAAATTGAATATAGATCTAAAATAGAGGAGAGTGTTGAATGCAGCATGGAATGCAATTTCACTATTTGGGTGCATTTTCAATCAATTCATCAACTTCACATACATCAGAGTTGGTGGTTTTTTAATCACACTGGTCAAATTACCTAGATATAACAATGATAAGTGGATTTTTATGGAGTTATGTAGGTAGTTTGTTGAGTTACATAACTTACAGTCCAAGGCTCATTGTCCCACTATTAATTTTCCTGTTATTATTGGTCATTACCACTGTCTCAATATTTACAAGGCCTAGAGTGTATATAAGGAGATGTATCAAAATTAAAATTAGTTAAACTATGAAGTTAGAGCCAATTCCTATAATTGAGGACTATTGAATGTATTATAGGGATGAGTTTGATGTGATAAAGAGGGACAATAGTAGGTTAAATTTTGAACAAAGTTATAATTTTAATCTAGAAACAATTCTTAAGGACATGAAAGATGATATAATTATAACTAGTGATACCTATCATACAGTGGGAGGGGATAATACCCCATCTTGGTGAATATTTTTGGTAAAAACCAAGTGAAGATTATTAAATATAGAACTTCAAATGTTTTGGCCATGACTTCCACATGGCTTCTCAATAAAGGCTACTGTATGAAGGAGATGATGAAAGAAACTAATCATGTAAGTCAAAAGAGAAAAGAAATAGTGTAAGGAGAAAGTAATCAAGGACTCATAAATAAGTTGAAGTTGAAGATAAATGTTGATGACACATATTCTTTAGTAAAAGATAAAGAGCCAATTTAGCTAGTTATTTCCACACCTCTATTGGTCTCTTCTACTAACACCACTACTCTTGATATTTCCACCATTCCTTCTTCTAATATACCTACCATATATCCATCAATACTAATGCCACCTCTAAAGTCTCATGGCATCAAGAATTATAAGAAACCCATTCAAAATGAAACTAATTTTCCCCCTCCTCCTCCATATTCTCCACCTACTTCTCCACCTCCACATCCTTTAGACAATCAACCCACAACTAAAAATGAGACAAAAAAGTAACTGTTGAAGAGGTAACCCCATCTCAAGAGGCACTATAGAAAAAGAAAAAAGAAGTAGTTGAACTTGAGAAGGAAGCTAAAGAAGGGGTAATGGATGAAAAGGTGAATTAAATTGAGATGATGAAAAAAGTTTAACCTGAGAAGGAGGGAGTAGAGGTAGTAAAAGAGAAAGAATCTGAGAAAGGAAAACTGTCAAAAAAAGTGACTAAGAAAATAAAGGAGACAGAAGCTGAGAAAGAGAAGGAAGTAGAGAAGGAAAAAAAAACAAATTTCTTCCACTATTGCTCAAGCTAATTTAGAGAAACAAGAATTTTCTTCTTAAGAGGTAGTGGTGAGAAATAATCAACAACAAATGGTAATTCATATCGACACTTCCACTTGTACAAATTTCTCATCTTGACTGGTAATGTAGACAACTCTAGAAATTAAAGAAGTAATAAATCTTGAGGAAATAGACTTTTAATTATTGAAAATTTTTTACAAGAAAGGAAGAAAGCCTAAATCCACTAAGGTAACTTCAAAATTGATAATTGATCCTACATGACATAATTTTGTAGAGGTATCAGTTCCATCATAGGGCATGAGCAAAATTAAAGTCACTAAAGGTGAATTAATAATTACAAAGATATCCCTTAGAGAAGTTACCAAAGAATTATTGAAGTAAGATACCCAAACCTTGATTGACACTATCTTTAATAATATTGATGAGGAGGATGCTATTAAATCCAAGTTAAAATAACAAAATGCATAGTTATGTTAAATAATAGCCAAAGTTGCTAGGTCTGTTCCACAATAATTTATTCTTTTAGGAGATTCAATTGGCTAGCAAGTAATAACTGAGGTGGAAGAAACTAGAGATAAATCTATGGTTGTTGATGAATGACTGGAGAATATGCATCAAACTACCCAGAATCTCTTTGTTGAAGTTCTGGGTATTCTTACTGATATTGTAAATAAATTAATAGAGATAAAGGTAGTAAGGAAGGAAATTGAAAATGAGAATGGAATTTTTGAGTTATAGTAGGAGTGTCTACAAAGAATAAGTACTTTAAGTGAAAAATTTTGATTGAAGAGAATATTATCTTTGAAGGATCTATAAAAAAATTAAAACAAGAAGAGTATCTCTTGTATTTTTTAATGCATATTCTTGAGGCAATGTGTGAAGAAATGAAGACTTTGGAAGAAGAAGATCATAATGAAAAGGTGAATCTAGAATATTGTCTCTATGGTCTTATTAACATTTGGTCTAATAATTTTCTAAGGACATCTAAGAAATTATAACAAAAGTTAAAGAAATTAATGGAAAATGCCACAACTCCTTTCACAGATAAATCTATAAAGGAGTTAATCAAATATCAACATGAAATCAAGAGGCTTGAACTAAGTCTTGAAAAGGTGAAAGTTCATAGTAGAAGGTTGGAAAGAGAAATACTAAGAATTAAGACTTAAAGGCAATCACTTTCTGAACCAAATGATACATCAATATGGTCCATGATGTCTCAACACATTAAATATAGAGAGAATTATAGAAGTGAAGTTAATGAATTGGAATGATTTCAATATTTCTTCTACTTATTCTATTCTCTTCTTTCAATTTGTAATGTATTTAAGTAGTTATGATTTAAGTGATTACTTGTAAAAGTAAGTTGTTGTAATATTGTAAGATCTAAGTAACTTGGATAAATTCCATTACTTGAAGTCATTTTGTAAGAGTAAATTACTTAAATGAATGTGACTAGGCATGCAACGTAGTTGTGTTCAATCCAAACAGTGAAACCAAGAGGTGTTACATGTCACTAGTTATTGCATGTCACACAAGATAAATTTGAGGAGAATGCCTCAATAGTTCTTAGTTTTTAGCATAGCACATGGGTTTTTAAGGATTTATTTCCAATTTGATTTTGACATCTTTTTTGTATAAATATATGTGCAGGCCTATGTGCTTGAGGAAGATGGTAATTTTTGCATAGAAATTGTAACTGAAGCAAGAGAATTTAAGCAATTTAAAACTTTGTGTTTATATATATAAGTTTTTATTTTATATTAAATTGGTTCAAAGTGAATGAGAAATAAGTTATTTTTTGTGGAACTTTGCATCTTAGGAGATCATTTGGTGGATTTGTGAAGCTTAAATGGTAAACTGTGTGTTATCATTAAATCTAAATGTGAATTCCAATCTGTCTTAGTCATTTGCTAAAAAGATTATCATTTATTGAATGTTTATTTACTTATAGGGATTTAATAAAATTTGTAAAACTACTTATTACAAAGTACAACTTCTCTTCTCTTGCATGTTCTAGTTTTCCACTCTTAATTTCCTAAAATTTCTTTACACGTTCTATGAAACATATGCTCACGTATTGCAAAATCACCTTGTTATAGTTCATGAACTCTGTGATTAAAGTAATACCCCCAAAAATAAGACAAATTTCACATAATCTATATAAATTATGAATAACTAAGAGTTGTGAATAATTATAAGTAAATAGACATAAGCATATGAGAGATTCACTCTTAAATGAAGGGGATTTAATCCCATGACTGCCTAGGTACTTTTGTTAGCTATAAAATATCTAGCCAACACTACCCCCTAAATTTATGAACCACTCACAATGTTAAATGAGGGAATTTTTTGTGTGGATTAGTTGTTTGTGCATTTACACCACTTTGGTTTGGATTGGATGATACTTATGTATTATCCACTCTATTTTGCTCACTATTATGGATAGAAGTAGAAAACACTTCTTCAATAGCTATGGCATTGAACATGTTTCCCATTTAATTTATTTATGCTAATTGGTATACATCCTAATTTTATTGGCCTATAAATTTAATTAAGACTCTTGTTAAAGGATCTAGCTCAATAAGAGGAGTGTTTGACATAGTCATGTTTTTCAAGTTACATTCTAAGTTTACATATGTCTGGTATAATGTCTAACTTTGTATGAAGTGGTCCTCCATGATTCCCTTTCCCATGAAAAGCATACAAGGGTCCTAATATGACATCAAAACTATAGCATGAGGATTATTTGAAGAGTCTTGTTTAATGTTTTGATTATAAGACATGTTGTAAGGACCTCTTTATAAACTTGGAAAGTTTTCATGGGGAAGTTTGTTAGAAAATTATCCCCTACCTCTATGGCTCTCATTAAGACTTCATCCTTGTTTTCAATCAAGTGAAAATGAAATAAATAAGGGTCATAGGTTGTTGACATTTTAACATAGTAATGTTTTTCTTGGACTTTTTATACAATGAAAGGTGCACTAGCTAGGTATTGTTCCATTTGTTCTTGGTCTTTATCTAAGTATGGAGGGATGTTGACCAAATAATGGGCCAAAGGGTCTTGGATTTATTCCCCCACTTGAGTTTTATAAGGTGGATAAGGATATGTCTCATAAATGATATCATCTTTATAGGGGTGTTGAACAAAGTATTCTTGTGTGACCACGTTATTATACCCTATATTGTACATGATACCACTATGAGAATAGTGAGACATGATCAAATCAATGATGAATTCATCACAAAAAAAAGGGATTAGAGTTTTATAAACTCTAAAAAATAATGTCTAAAAATAAAAAATGTTCAAACTCAATCTAACTTGGTCAAAGGGATGGATTTGTATCTCCAAAATAGTTTGTGACAAAACTTGGTATAAAACAATCTAACATCAAATGTCTAATGATAAATGGCTCAAAAAAAATGGCCAAGTAGATGAAATAAAATTTAAATTCCAAACTTATAGATTCAAAGTGTTCCCAATAGTTATAATCTAGGAAACATAAAGGTTTCTAAGTATTTTGGCCAAATGTGGTGTCAAAAACTAGGCTTAAACAAAGGCATGTGATAGGACTTTTTGCCAAATGTGATATCAAAATATAGACTTTAAATAAAGGGATTATTTATTCTAATAAACCTGAAACACTTTGGCATAGACTAGGCACTTGAATTTAGACATGAACTTGGTCAATTTATTATGAGGCATAAAACAAAAAGCACTTGGAGATAGTCTATTTTATCCCAAATAAAGGCACAAACAATAGTTGTAAAATTTGTGTAAATAATTAACCTAAGTTACATAGTCAAAAAGAGAAAGTTCTATGTCTAATCCTAAATTAGACAAGGCATAAATAGAAATCAATCAATGTTTGAATTCAAACTTGTCAAGGTTAATTAAAAACTCAACTTAGGAAAACTAGGATTCTTTTGAACACACAAGCTAGAAAAAATTGAATGACACAAGGGTACTATACAAAGACCCAAAAAGTCACCAATAAATTGGTTCAAAACTTGGTACGTTAGACACAAGGTAAGTATATTAAAAAAAAATGAGCAGTGTAATGGCATTATCTCTCTTTAAAGGTATAATCAACAGTTTGTTTCAAGACTCCAAGGCACAAAATTTGAAATGATTTGGGTAGCATAATGTTACCCATTTCAATCAAGTGAAACACACAACATTTTTGACAAAAAATTTAAGTCAAATGGTGTCAAATGGATGGCATAATGCCTCCTCAAACAATGGAGTTATGTGGAACACAAAACATGTTTTGACATGGTATAAACAAGAAAAATGGTTTTATACTCAAAAGACCAAGTAAGGAAAGGATAAAGAATAAATACAACTAAGTATAACATCCTAATCCCTAAATTGATGAGGTTATTTCGTATTGTTGAAATCCATCTATATATGTACTCTTGGGAGGATTTTAAATTTTAATCTAAAAATAAAAGTGCATGAAGTAGTAGGGTTTTTACACCCCCCCCCCCCCTTCTCTCAATAGATTGTATGGTAACATGGACCTTTTGGCTACTCACTCTATATCAATAATATGTCCATAACAAGTGGTGTTTATCTAAAACTTAAATTTTTTACCATCTAGATGGTCCCAAGTGTGATTAACACTAGAGATGTGTCACTTCAATTTATTTTATACTGATTCACTTATTATGAAAAAGTATATTCCTTTGCATAGTGATTCTATCCTTGAAATGCTTAGTAGAATCCCCTAGTTAACTAGACTTAACTGGGGTTTTCATTATAAAAGGAAAAGTTAGTCACTCAACCCCTAGCTCTCATAGTATGTGTACCCTTATTTGTATACCCCACAATGGAATAAGGTTGAAACAATGTAAGGAGATGAAACCCCAAGTCAAATCATCCCTAAATAACTCATGAAGAATTTATGAACTCCCTGTTATAAGCCAAGTTGTATAAAATAAAACTAAGTGAAAAGACTTTAGAGGTTTTTTTTAGATCACCCAAACCATATGGGTTTTAGGGAGAGTCTAAACAAAATTATTTCCATGCCTTAGACAAAGGCACAAATTTTTATGAAAAGACACTTTTGGTCACCCAATTCCCCTATAGGGTATTGGGGAGAGCATACACACACTCTTTATTTTGCACAAAACACATAAGTATAAATATTTAACACTAAACAAACACATAAAAAATTTGAAATCTAAGTGAGTGTTAATTTTATGCACCAAATGAAATGTTTGATGAAGTTTTTAGCCCCTTGGCTTAAATTTTTAAAACTTGTAAGAATTTTCATAAGGTAACTTATCACAAATCACCTAGGTTCCTTTTAATCACTTAAAACCAAATGTTCAATACTAAACCATTCTTTTTAGGCACCCCAAATCAAGTGTTCAAGAGTTAGTATTTATAATTTTATGTTGTATTCCTCCCTTGGTCCTACAAATGTTAGAGATTTTACTTCTAATTTGAAGCACATTTATGGATGAGAAAACAAGTTTTGAAAATATATCTCTTGATTCTATCTGTAATTTTTCTACATAGAGACTAATATTGGTTGCATGTGACTGATGTCGGTTACCAAAGAAATGATGCTAGTTGTAAATAAATAGATATCAATTGATAAATATCAATGCTAATTACCTTTAAACTTGAAGGTAAAACATAATATTTCCAAAAATGTTTGTTAGCTCAAAATATTATAAAAACTCCACAAAACCTACAACAAGATGATTAGATAGGGAGAATACAAGTCAATGAAACTAAAAAATAATAATTAGGAATGTTAAGGAGATTTAAAATCCTATGTTTTAAGTCATATCCTACCTTTTACCTTGACCAATTATGGTTATTCAAATTTGTTATCTATTAGGTATAACCGATGATGGTTATGTAAAACTGATGCCATTTATGCCAAATTGATGCCAGTCTTTGTGTAAATTTGAGTTAGCACAAAAAATAAAATATGACAAAAATAAATATAAAACTCCAATTTTTAATCTATTCAATAATTCATTTGATAAGTTAGGAGTTTCATATTAGTCTTCTTGGTGCATGGGATGCTTCTAATGTCTCACCAGGCATGTCATTTATTATTATAGGATTTGACAAAAAGAGGAGGCTAGTCTTGTGTTAGTTTATAAAATAATGAAATGAACACTATAACATGATAACATTTCTATCATAGATCATAAGGGGAGCTTAATAAACTAAACTAAATGAAAAACATAACTAAAATTCAAATAATGATAAATCCATTACCTTCCTTGAATGCTCCAAATGATTCATTGTGTGGCTTGCTCGATTTGTGTTCAAAGAGTTTTTGACAATGGATTTTGTGTGGCTCCCTCTCTCATTTACACCATTGTGTTTTGTGTTATCCTTATGTGTCTTTTCTCAATATTTTGGCATTATAACACTATTTGATATAAAATCAATCTATAAAACTTGAGTTATAACTCTACAATTTCCAAGTTCTCATTTCAATAGATAATGGCTTGTATTTATAGGCTTAGGAATTAACCCCAACTCAAGGTGAGTTAATGTGCATTTTAAACATGGGATGGGTTCAAAACTAATCTAATTAACTAAAATATAACCCTAGTAGAGCTAATATTTTTTAATTAATCATGATTTTCAATGAATAGGCATGGGTTTCCAAAATTAGATATTTTAAGATATTTTCCAAAGGCTTGATAACTTGCAAAGGTAATCATGAAAAAATAGGATATTTCATATTTTTTGAATTTATTTATTTATTTATTAATTAAACATAGATAATTCAACTAGGCATATAATTTTGTTTAGCTTATTAATTTACTCTAATTATCTATTTAGGATTTTCAAGATTTGATTTTATGTGTGTAAGTGCCCCACTTAATAGGTCCATAGGCCAAATTGACTATTGTGATTTCACATGGTGATTAGGGATGAATATATGAGAGGTTATTGTTGCATATGATAGGATACCCCAATTATGGATGACTCAATGTGATTATGAGCTTTGATGAATGATGCACAAGTAAATTTGGGATTTTTAATGATTCATAGGCTTAATTTGTAATGGTTGGTAGGAATCAATTTGAAGTCTAGTTGAAGGCCATTGGTGTCCAATCTTAGGTTTCTACACTAATGTTTGAAGCATATGAAGCTTTATTTGGATTAAATTCTCCCTTTGATTTTGTGGCTTATTAAAAATAGAAATTGTAACCAAATTATCAAAATAGACTACATTAGGAGTCATTATTAGTTTTGGTAAGAAAAAAATATCCTAACCCATACTTGTAAAAATAGAATTGGATGATACAATGGTATGCAATACTACAAGTAAACTTATAGCTAATATTTTGATATTAGGCACTGAATAAATGATAAAATAGACTACCTCATTAATATTTTGACTTTGTTCTAGTGTGAGAATACCTAAGGTGTCTCCTCCTTATTATTGACCTAAAGTCAATGCTTTACCTTTATCTAGATCAACTTCTTCATCATCTAGATGTACTATGTTCATCTCTTTGTATTATTCCTCTAAAAGATAATAAACCAAGGATATGACTTATTCTAGTTTTTTTTCTTCCAACTCCATTGTAGCCTTTATATATTTTTCATCCTTAGTAGGTTCTTATATAATAGGGAGACCAAGTAATGGTCTCTCTTATAATTTTTATCATGGGAAGGAGTAAGGGAGTCATTTTGTTTCCTTTAGTATGTGAAAATAGGTGTAGTGAGGGTGGATGAGTTAGTATAGGGGTTGTGGGAACAACTATGGTAGGAGGTGGAGTTGAAAGTGATGAAGTGGATGAGTGCAAAGCACAAAGCTTCCCTATGAAGACTTAGGAGATTTGGGAAAGAAAGGGGAAGTTAGAATTGAATTTAAATCTAATTTCAAGAATTCAGGGAGGCTCACTTGGGTGACTAATGTAAGAGGAGAAAAAGGAGTCATCACAAAACTATTATTCCTTTGATAAGTTGAAGAAATGGTTAGCCTCTCCCTAGTAGTTCATATGCCTAATAATTGTTCATATGAAGTTATTAAAGTACAAGGGACTTGAGGACCATGAATTACTCTCAAAATCACCTTCTTGAGTTGAGCATTTGACTCCTTATGACTCTAAGATTGATTTGGTTTCTCCTTTATGGCTTTTGTTTAAGTAAAAAGAGGTTGATCTAGGGGTTGAGAGCCATATGGTGGAGATGGAGGCCATTGTTGACTCCATGCATTTGGGCCTCTTCCTTTGTTGTCTCTAGGTTATATTATAGGGCCTATAAATATCATAGACCCTTTATTGTCATTCATTTTTATCCAAACTTTATATTCATTCAAGGTATTTAAGAAAAATGATCATGATTGTATGCCTAGTGACTATAAGAGACATGCACTTTCTTATTTTATAAGATAGTTTTGAGATACCCCCTTATTCTCTTCTTGGAGTTATATTATCTAAATGGTGAAAGTTGTAAGGTATTCTTTATTCTATCCTTATGAGCTAAAATGAAATGTGAACTAGTCACATTTTGGTGTTGTCTAATGCTAAAAGGAGTCTTAAAGTAGTAGGTCAAATGTTTCTGACCTAGTTCTTCATCAATACTATTGAAAACTTGATAGGTTATATCATGTTCTAAAATATAATTTAGAACATGATGTGGTAATAGTAAAGGAGTATTCATAATGTCCTTCACTCAAAAGATGGTTACATCTAGATACAACCAATAATCTTCTATTTTTATAAGAGTACATATAATGTTTTATGATAGCTTGGGCATTAGGGTGCCCTACATTTCTTAGTGCATATGAGGATATACCTCATTGCTTGTTCTTTTTATATCGATCTTGTACCTATGAATGAACATAAAGTATAAATCCTCTTTGACCCTATTTCCCAAATATTTGGTTAATGGTTGCCATTCCTAACCATAAGGATTGTACATAATGGCCATTACCACATATAAAAAGTAAGACATCATGTAAAAAAATTTGTCCTATATCCTATGATTATTTTAGAGTATTTTTTCCTTTATCCATGCACTTATGATCTCCCCAATTGCTACCAATTGGTTTGTTGTCAACAATATATCTAGTAGTGAAAGCTATTTAACCTAAACCTAGGGAATACTTGGGAAACCATAAAACCTATTATATAGGACCATTTATATGGAAACTTTAGGTCTGAATTTTATCATGAAATTATGAATATTGGCCCTTTGTATTTATTCTCTCACCCTTTGTAATTTATTTCTTCAATTTTCCATCGACAGTTTTATGCTCAATCCAAACATTGGTTGAGACCGTATTGTAGACAGTCTCAGGATAGGGGAGCCTTAGATATTTTTTTCATAACCTTCTTGAGATGTAATCAAATGTATTCTGATCTTTCCTTACATGTAAGATATTCCCAATAGTGGTTCCATTATCGAATAAAACCTTCAAGAGGTCAATGTATGGTATTACCCTAGTTTTGGCTACCTCCCAGTGGAGACATTGTTATTTAATTAGCATAAAATATTTTATATATTATTTAGACAATAGAGAGAGAGTTCATCCTCTATGGAATAGGACTAAATTGATTTGACCCCTTCCAAGAGTGTTGATTGATGAGGCAATTTAAAGTTTAGGGCACTCTTCTCAATTATTGTATCTTTATATTCAGTCAATCTGACAAATGAGTATGGGAATGGGATTGAGGCCTTACATTTATTTGATAAAGAGGCCATTATTCTCCTTTGGTCACTTTAACTCATGTGAGGTATTGGACTAGTTCATTATGTGTTTAGTGGTTGATTAAATTTAGAGATCACTTGATTCTAGGAATGTGAATCATTTAATTAAAAGAGAATAGTAAAGTGAATAATAAATTTATTAATATAGATTTTCTATATATCACTCATAGGCCTAAGTATTTAATACATTCATGCACCTTAAATGTAGATAATGAACTTTTGATTTTAATGCCCATTTTAATTTGAATGTGCCAGTCTGCTTTGGTGGGTAACCTTACTTTTCAAGTGGTGATATTTCAATAATTATTTATGTCTGATCATTAATTTTGTGACAACTATCAACCATTCATTGAATTGCTTATTTATCATGTTTTTATCATTATTTCTTATGTTTTGGCCATATATTTATTAAATAGTGCCACTTTTCATGTCCTCATTAACCTATCCCATTGAATTTCTTTGTTGTGTAAGGTAGGTCCTATATCAGAGATTTAACATGATCAATCTATATGGATTGATCTAAAAAAACTGAAAACATAAAAGTTTAGAGTATTATATTAGTATTCCTTTTGGTGAATAACCTTTCATGGTTGTGGTTCAGTGTGATCAAGGCACATGGAATGATCTTAGAATCCAAGAGACTTAGGAGCTCAAAACCATTACATTTTATACTATAGGATTGTTTAACCCTCTAAAGAGGTGGATTATTGTAAATGTGCCAAGTGTTGTTCACTCAGAACCCTAAAATCTTAGAAGCTTAGGAATATTGGGTTGTATACCAAAGAACCACTTAAAGTTCCTTTGGATGTAAATTATCATGATTGATATACGTGGAATGATCTCAAAATCCTAGAGATGTTGGAGTTCAGAACTATCATCACATGGAAATGTGTACTATTAAATTTTCCAATAAAAAAATGAATTTTTTTAATCTTCATTTTAGTGTGAATATTCCACATGGCATGTTTATGAAGCTCAAGCGTATCAAGGGATTGAAAAACTTAATCTTTTGTAATTTTCCAAAGCTTTGAATGACTTATAAATTTTGTAATTATCCAAAACTATGAATGACGTGAGAGTGACATATGTCACCATTGCATAAAATATTTAATGTGGGCCCAATCAGAGGGAATTAATGGTCTTTGGATATTAATACTATAATCAAAATATATAGTATGACATATAAATATTATATCTATTATCTCACAAATCATAACTTCATATCAAAGTAAAATTCATGAAAATCCAAGGTTTGAAATGGCTTAAGAAACTAGTTTAACCTTGTAATTTTATGATTTCAATTTCAATAATGCTATATTTTTTGGAAATAATTCTATAAGATAAATGCATGATATCCTAGTCATAGATATTTAGGCTCATAGCTCCCCAAAATAGATGTTTTACAATAATGGGTCCTTATTTTAAATTTTTTAAAATTGGGTGTGTGTGTGTGTGTGTGTGTGTGTGTGTGTGTGTGTGTGTGTGTGTGTGTGTGTGTGTGTTAGGGAACAACAATAAGTATATTATAACCCTAGCTATTTAATTTCATAGATATAAGTTACATAGTTACTAGATTGAATTAATGTATAACTCTTTATTTAAATATCCTATGCATATACTTAGTGTGCCTATAGGGTTTTTCAAACTTGTTATTTCCCACCTTAGGTGAATTGGGCCTTCATTTTCTTACCATGGTCTATTACCCTTTTTAGTTCATTTTTAACCATCCCCATTATTTGTGTTTCTAACTTGGAAATACTATATTATATTAAATCTAATATTACAATACCTTATTAGATTTAATTCACTATATTGATTTCCTAGGGGCTTTCGAACTCTATCTATTGATGTTGTGTTATATGTGCTCCTCTTTTTGGGTTTAGAAGATCTATTTGGTCATATCTTAATACATTGAGTATAAATGGGATTTATCTGATTTACCTTATCCATGTTTAGATATCTTAGATAGGAAAATTTAAAAGTTAATCCTAGCTCATTACATATTTTTATGATAGGTTTATTAAAAGAATGAGACTAATTTTTAGGCTCTCAAAGATACTTGGTTGTCCACTGGATAGTTTTAGCCCAATATTATAGAGCATTGAATATGGATGAAGTACCATTCCCAAATCCCACTAAACCCAATTTAAAAGGTAAGTTGAGAGTAACTTAATAAGGATAATCGTCAACCAGTGCACTACATAATCATATGGATGGATGGCTTCCTAAGGTTAAATAAAAAAGGAATTTTAGGCATTTATTATATACTATGAGGCATGTGGAAATTGAATTCCATGTTTAATCTTTACAATATCTATGATTATTTTGTAAAACCCCTCATGCCATGATGTTTGTAAACATTAGACAAGGTTTGTAAATATAAATATGTGTAGCCCTTCGTGATTGCAGCTAATTAGTTTAAAACTTATTAGAACATTGTTTCTAGGGAAATCTAAACAAAGAGAGAATAAAAGTCAAAATTAAATTTACAACATTAATGAATTTAAACAAACAATTAGTCAACTTGAAGGGAAATATTTGATTAATTATTGAAAAGAAATGTTGTTTTCTTAGTTTATGTTGAAAAATAGAAAAAACACATAAAACTATATTAGTGTAAGCTAATGTAGTTTTTCACATAGTACAAAACTGTATAAACATTGGTTGATATAGTCATGTGTAAATATGTCTTAAAATATTAAGAATAAACTCAATTGTATAGCTTCAATAAATTTCGTTACAAAGATACAAACATGGAACTATATTAACCATGGTTGATATAATTTGACAAAGAAATAAAATGAATTTATAACAAAATCATATAAGGTTGATATAATTTTCTATGTAAAATAAATTTTAATAGAATTAAAAAATTAGATATATAACTAAACCTATTTTATTAATAAATTTTACTATAAAAATGAGTAAACAAAACTATATAAGACTGGGTTGATATAGTTGTGTAGAAGATAACTTGGTAAAAAAATTAGATTTGACTTGGCTAATATAGTTGGGTAACTAATGAATATAATGTAGATCTAAGTATAATATTGTATCGACCTACGTAGATGTAGCCTACTAAAAATACATAGAGGATTAAAATTATATCAACCTGACCAATATAATTTTACAAATAGTACACATAAATTAGACTAGATTGACTTGGGTAGATATAACATACTAAAAAAATAGAGAAATAAAATAGTATCAACCAATGTCAATATAGCTTGTTAAAATAGAAAAACATTCAATGTAGCTAGCTCTTTGGTAAGGTAGTATATCCTCTAAGTGATTTGGATATATTTAATATAGTTTATGCCATTCTCTATTACACTACCTTACATCTTTGTGATTATCAGTAAGTATACATATCAATTTACCACTCATTACATGAATAGATTTTTTACGATACCCATATTTCCTTTTTATTTCCCTTTATTAGAATCATACATAGGTAAATTTTTAGATTACACACTTATGATCAAGTCTAGGAACATTTTAATACCATGTAATTTGGTACTCTTGTCTAATGACTAAGTGTAAGATCTCTTATGTTTATCACTCATTTCACTCGTGTTTGGTATTATAAATATTTATGGAGGAGGAACAATAAAATCCATAAAAATTAAAATCCATATCATAAAATAAATAAAAAGGCAATGATTATAAGGTAATCTCAATATTAAAAGTTAAATCACACTAAAATATATGATTTCTTTGCACATTTCCTATCCTAGTCAAAGTTCAAATTCCATAGTTAGCCCCATAATAGAGTTGAGGTCAATTAGGGTGTGGTAGGCTATTAGATTGGGATAGAAAGTATCATTTTATCATCTAGTGACACCTAATTTCTCACACAAGTACCCAATATTCACAATAGACCAATAACTCAATAATGGGTCAGGAGGAACAAGGAACATGTTGTGGGAAGGTATGTCCATTTTAATTTTCCTCCATATATCCTTTAGGATATGATCTATGTACTTCATTTTTTACTATCCCAAGCTTTGTGTTGACTGGTTACATTGTCTTAGGTCCTTGATGTCAATAATTCTTCACACTAGAATACTTGTTTAATGTGTCTCATCATTCTAAGGATTTCTATTTCTCCTATGTAGTGCTTGTTGACAAATGTTGCCCATAGGCAAAATTTTTGGTCACCTTCCTCCTTTGCTATTAATGCCAATCATTTTTAGGTCACACAGGTTCATGTCATGGTTCTTTGGCATTTTGTTCATACATCTTCAAGTCCATGAATTTGGTTCACGCCGTGGTTCAAGTGGTTCAGTGACCTTTTGGTTCAAGGGTTCATCTTCAAGTTCAACATCTTCATTCACCAAGCATTAAACCATTGAACCATTGAACCTTTTTGGTTCAACGGGCTTGGTTTAAAGGGAAAGGTTTAATGGGCTTGGTTCAAAGGGAAAGGTTCAATGGGTTTGGTTCAACACAAGAAGTCTTCGCCCTTAGTTCACTTATCCATCGGCATGCATGATTGAACCCTTAAACTATTGAACCACTTTTGGTTCAATAGGTTTGGTTCAAGGGTATACCCTTAGCCGAAGGGGAGTCTTCAAATTTGAAATGACCTAGTGGAGGGCAGGTGCTTCAAGCAAAGGATCGAGCAAGTTTAGTTCAAAGTTCAAAGTTTAGAGTTCAATTTTGTTTGAATTTGACTAAGTCCTAAATTCCTTCAGACTTTTTTCTGAAGGAATTCCTTCAGACAAAAAGTCTGAAGGAATTCGGGCAGAATTTAAAACAAAAGCAAAGGATCGGGAGGAATTTTCACGGACTTTCTGTCTGTAGGAAAATGTTGGTGGACAAAAGTCCATGGAAAATACACATAGTCAAAGCAACCCGAGAAAATTGTCTACAGGTACCCAGGGAAAAGTCTAAGGCAAACAGAGACCCACTGAAGGACCCCAAAGGGCAGGTACCCTTGTGGGGGACTTCCTGCCAAAAAAAAAAAGGAACATTTCGAAGGATGAAGGCTCACCTTCCCTTCAAGAAAGTGCCAAAAGGAAAATAACAAAGGAAAGATGCCTGCGGAGAAATAAAGAAGGCCCGAAGCGAGCAAAGGACCCGATGACATCCCAAAGGACATCAAGTTTAACAAAACAAGTTAGCCATTGGTTTTTAAACCAACGATAGCCACGTGGATGTCAACTTTCATGAAATGAAATGACCATTTGTTTTCAACTAAGAAAGAGCTAACCATGGAGAAGAAGGGGCCAAAATGTAATGACCCGCTAGAATGTTCACCCCCAACGGCCGAAGGAGCCAGATAGAGACAAAATTGAGAAAAGACAAGGAGACAAGCATGAAATGACCAAGCAGTTAGTCCAAGTGGTGCCAATTTGAGAAGTGACTCCAGCAGGTGAAACAATTCCTATGAATTGATCATGAGAGGACACAAACAGCTAGTAAAGCAACTGATTTCACCATTTTACATTTAATGGGTAGACAAATCATGTATTGACCTTGAAAATGTAGGCTTCAAACAGACAAAGTGCACATCTCATTAATGTTTTGAGTGACTTGTTATTCCCAATGAAGGGATGCGATGGCCACTTGTAAAGAGGGAGTGTCAAAAGGGCTTCCTAGTTTCTCATATATATTGCAAACTTGTCATTTTGTAATCATCTTCCACAATTTTACAAGGTGCAGCCCTGCTAAAATTTCTACCTAAATCTATAAATGCAATTTTTTTACCTCTTCTTAGATAGATATTATGTGTATGTCCTGAGTGTTAATTTATGTTTAGTCATTGTCTTTTGATGCTCTCACAGGTTCAACACCAACACACTAGTTATCTATAAGGTGCCATCTCTATAGCTGACAGGAGGAGAGTTCTATTTGGCATGTAGAAATAGAAGGGATTATTTATAGAATGACTCTCATAGCACCTTTGGTGAACCTCTATTTTTTTGTATTTTCATCTAAACCTCCCTGTCAAGTTTACAGACTGGTTCTTTTGCCAAGTGTGAAGCGTATGAATGTATTTGTCTAATTTTGAGAGTGGATGTGAGAAGTTCATTTCATTTTGGTGTATCACCTCCTTAGAGTAGTTTGTTTTCCTGCATCTTTCTCCCTTTTCATCCCCCCAATTATATATTTATATATAGATATATTTTGCACTTGCTGGAACAAACATGATGCATCAAAGGGAGCTAGCCCTTATCTAAAGACTCTACCCTTCAGCTTCACCGGTCCCACAGGTGAGAGTGGAGTTTCCATGTTGCGAGGAGAAGGCAAGAGCTCGACTTCCTACCATTGGGTGCAATTTTTGTACATCAACAGTTCTTGGCAACTCCACTAGTAAGAGCTTCAGCTTTTTAAATTAAGACCAGTTTCTTAACCTTTTATGCCTAAAGTCACCACAAGGTCTGCTTTAAGAGGGGTTCCTTTCAATTTCATTAAGTTGCCTTTAAAATCTACAAAAATACTATGATTTAAGAGAACCCATCCTTATCCAACAAATAATACTCCTAGACCTATTGTAAGGGACACATACACAACATAGTTGTAATTACAGCCCATCCCAGCTATGTCATTACCTTTTGCCACTTTTCGTGGTCAGAGCCCCCTAAATCTCCCATGCTATGATCCAATTCCGAGAATAGCTTTAAAAAATGTGCCTTCTTTTGATGGAGAGGGATCCATTACAGTCATTGAGCATATTAGGAATATTGCTAATCTTTACAATATTCACAATGTAATAGAGGAAAATATCGCCATCAGATTGCTAGCATTGTCTCTCAAGGGCAAGGCTCTTGACTGGTATGGCACTTTGCCTATAAATTCAATACATTCTTGGAATGAATTGGGGACTCAGTTGATAGATCATTTTGGGGGAAAAAATGATGGCCTCTCACTTGCTGAGCAGATGACAACATAAAGAGAGCTCCACATGAGTATATGCAAGATTTTAACATACAGTTTCAAAAGACTTGGGATAGAATTCCCATCCTAGTAAGACTGACTCCCAGCTATGCTTTATTGTACTATTTAAAGACATTAAATAGTGATATTGTTGTGATGATCCAATCTATGGGAGGGCATATATTTCTTGATGCTTATGACATAGCCATAGTAGCTGAAAATTGCTTAGTACAGGTTGGGAAAAGAGCCCCTACGCCTCACATGCCACTTTTTATAGAGATGCTCTCCCTAATTTAGATTGTTTATCCTACATTGACTCCTCTACCTACCATAGAGAAACTAGCTATTGTTCCAACCAATGAGCTTCATGAGGTTAAGAGTCTGTTGCAGAATATGTCAAACAAACTTGTAGCCCTTAAAAGGCAGCAAGCTCAAAGTAGCAGACCAAATCAGGGATACCAACATTATGGTCAAGCCCCTAGACCCCCTTTTCAAGGCTATAATCAAGGATAGGGTCATCTCACTCAAACTAGGCAATTTCAAAATTACAACTCAGGCCCCCTTCATCATCTAAAGTCATGGTGCTAACTTAGAACAATCTAGTATAGGAGCAGCCAAGTTGTTTGACCATGGGATATGGTCAAGAACAAGTTGTTTACACAAATGAGATGATGAATTATTTCTAAAATGTAGATAATTAGGTAGCTACTCATTCCCAGATTTTTGAGGCTCCAACTCAACCCAGCATGAGTAGCAATCAGGCCCAGCTGGATTCTACCCTCATGAATCATCTAGAAGGGGAATTTTATTTAGTGAATTATGTGGGCACTATAGACCATCAGGTTGACTGTGTTACAGCCAACACAAGGTTTAAGAGAAGAGCAGTGGGAGAAGCCCAGGCTACCAACCAAGCGGTAGCAGCACCTTCTCCATTACAATCAAATCAAAAGGCCCCAAATTTCAAATAGATGTTTGCATCTTCAGCCCCTTAGCCTGCAGCTCAGGTTGGAATCAGCCCCAAAGAAAGCTTGAAGGGAGGTAGTCCCTAGATCAATATAGTGGACTAGATGAGGAAGTTGCATATGAACATTTCTCTATGGGATTCTTTGTCTCTTATAGGATAGGACATATTGAATAAGGAATTACATGAGCTAGATCGACAAGCTATCCTAGCAAACACTGATAATGTCTTGATGACAAATGGACAACCTTCCACTTCAGGTCAGGTAAAGAAAGAAGAGAAAATTCCCCCTTTCTATGTATCCCTGGTCATAGGGGATTTCTTGGTACACAACTGCATAATTGATAGCGGGGCTAGCACCTCAGTGATGCCCAAGTGCATAGCTGACAAGATGGGACTAAAATATGAAGAGATAAACAAAGGAGTCCTATAACTAGATGGGATGCCTACAAAAATAGTTGGAATTTTGAAGGGTTTAAGCTTGACGTTACATACTTTCCCAACCTTTTCAATTCCCCATTATATAATGGTAGCAGATGATCCTCCTTATTTCACAATTTGCTTACCCAAGGACTTCACATCAAAGATAGGTGGCTATCTTGCAGTGAATTGGTCATATCTAGTTTTTAGAACCAACTATGGGACCAAGGTAAAAATTGAATCTGAGCCACTCTACAAGGATCATCTAAAACCATATTCACCCAAGGTAGTGAATGTTAGTTACACTATAATCAACCCAAAAGAATCCCAGACAGATTAATCTCCATCCTCTGCTCTTGAAGGAGTCACAGACCTACTCTTGGATGAATGGGGAAATGATAACTTTGAACATGATCCTTACAAGTTCATTGAGGAGGCAGACCTTTGAGTCTACTGTATGCATGAAGAGGGTGCCTTCATGGCTAATTTAATGAAGGCCAGCTAGGATGACCTTGGACTATGGCAGTTGTATTTTGATGGTTCCAGAAGTAAGTCGGGCACTGGTAGTGGGGCGATACTAGTCTCCCCTTCAAAGGATAGGTACTTTTTAGATTTTTGTTTCCAATTTTCTTGCACAAGTAATGTTGTAGAATATGAGTCCCTTATCCATGGGCTAGAATGGGCAAGAAAAAGAGGGATCAGGGAGTTGTAAGTTTTGGGAGATAGCAAGCTGATTGTAAATTAGGTGAAAGGCCAAAATCTAACCAAGAATTCCTTGTTGAAGTACTACAAGCATAGGGTATCAGACTTGGTGGAATATTTCATTGCTTTCAACATCACCTCCATTCCCAGAGAACAAAACAAACAAGTGGACAAGCTGGTAGCAATTGGTGCTCAGTTTGATGTTTCAAGGGAAATAAGATGAGATTGTGGTTTGCGCCACTTGAAAGTGGTAGTTCTACCCTCTGTCCCTGACAACATTACAAATTGGCAAGTTTTTGAAAGTGACCAGCAAATAGATTGCTTCCTATAAGAGGAAGCTGAGTTCATAGCACATAACTAGGCAAAATTGCTGTAGCAATATGGCAATCAGATTGTTTAGTTGAAGAAAAATAAGCTCCCTAAAGGTCTGATCATGCTTGAAAGCATCTTCAATAGAGATGACCAATTGAGAAATGACAAGGCATGAATCATGACCAAAAAGGAGAATTATAAAAGGGTTGAGATCTTCAAGGACAAGTTGCTTATGCTTGGAAAGGTCTGCATGATCCAAGAAAGGTGAGCTTTCATTTTGTTATGCCAGGAATTTGTTGATGTTTTCATGTGGGATTATAGTGATTTAAAGGGGTTTGACCCAAGACTCACCTAGCACACCATCAAATTAGAAGAAGGTGCTAGGTCCAGTCACACAGAAGTAGAGGCCTGTCAATCCAATAATTGAGCCCCTCATGCAAAGGGAATTGGCCAAATTGATTGAGTTTGGAATTATATTTCCAATCAAACATTCCTCCTGGCTGGCCAACCTTATTCCTGTTAGAAAGAAAAATGGGGAGATCAGGCTATGTGTCAATTTTAGAGACCTTAATAAAGTCTCTTTAAAGGACCATTATCCCCTCCCAAACATGGAGTGGATCCTTTAGAAGGTAACAGGCAGTGAGCATTTCTCCCTCCTGGATGGTTATTCAGGGTATAATCAGATTCTAGTGCAAGGCTGTGGCCAACATAAAATGGCCTTCACCACCAAATGTGGAAAATTTACCTATAAGAAGATGCCATTTAGGATATATAATGCTGGTGCTACCTTTTAGTGAGCCACGGATATGGCTTTTGGAGGCTTGATAAACAACAATGTGTTGGTATACCTCGATGATGTGACAGTATTCTTTAAGGAAGTGAGCCAACACATAGAACACCTCAGGTAGATTTTTGAAAGATGCAGGGAATTTGGCATCTCTCTTAATCTAAAGAAATTCATGTTTGTTATTCATGAGGGTAAATTCCCTGGCCACATCATGTCTAAGGAGGGCTTATCCATTGACACTGAGAGAGTTCACTCCATCCTAGAGATGTCCCTACCAAAGCACAAGAAAGGCTTGAAAAGTTTCTTTGGCAAGATAAATTTCATTCAGAGATTCATTCTAAATTTCACTGAGATAGTCAAGCCCCTGACTTCTATGCTAAGGAAAGGTGAGGAGTTCAAGTGGACAACACAAAGAAAGGATAGCTTTGAAGCCATCAAGCAGGCTATAACCTAGGCTCCTACTTTGATCAGCCCCAACTTCAACAAAGACTTCAACCTCTACACTTTCAACAATGAAGAGGTGATATCTGCCATGCTTACCCAAGCAAATGGTGATGACCTCAAGTAGTCGCTTGCCTTTTTTAGCCAAGGGTTAGAGGACTTCAAAGTTAGGTACACATATGTAGAAAAGCAAGTCCTAGCAGTAGTACGGAGCCTGAAGAAATTTAGGCATATGTTGTCTAATAGTAGGATTCACCTCATGGTCCCACATCCTGGCGTCAAGGATTAGTTGACCAATCGAGACTTAAATGAGAAAAGGGTGGGGTGGATCACCAAAGTGATGGAGTATGATGTAGACATCAAGATCACCAAGCTGGTGAGGGGAAGAGGCCTATGTGAATCGCTAGCTACAAACTTCAAGAAAAAAAGGGAAGACAACTTTCTAATTCATGATTCAGCCACTGTAGAAGAACCAGTTGTCATAAAGGATTGGTCGTTGGACTTGAAGCATTTCCTTCTCACTGGTGAGTGCCCACAGGGTCTTGATAAGACTAGAAGAAGGTATTTTAAACTCCAGTCTCTCCCTTATGTCTTGGTTGATGAAGTTTTGTTTAAGAAGGATCTCTCTGGGGTCCTTCTAAGGTGCGTTGACCCAAACTAGGTAGATAAGGTACTGGTTGAGTTCCATGATGGGCCAGCAGGTGGCCATTTCACTCCTAGAGCTACTATAGCAAGGATAATGAGAGTTGGATATTTTTAGCCTACTCTTTTCAAGGACACCCATGCCTGGGTAAGAAAGAGCCAAAAGTGTGCACTTTTTGATGGAAAGCAATGGTTGGCTGCCATGCCTCTACAACCCATTCAGGTGGAACAACCATTCATGCAGTGGGGCTTGGACTTCATAGGGATGATCAATCCTCCCTCTAGTGCTAGACACAAGTGGGTCTTGACTGCTATGGACTATTTCACAAGGTGGTTGGAGGCTATTGCTCTAAAAGAGGCAAATGAAAGTGTAGTCTTGGAGTTTTATGAGGACCTGGTAACAAGATTTGGGGTCCCAGCCACCATAATCTCAGATAACACTTTGGCTTTTCTAGAGACCAAAAAAAGTGAATGGGTGTTAAGGTATGGTATATACCTCAGCACTTCATCAAATTATTACCTGCAGGGGAATGGGCTAGCTGAGTCCACCAACAAAAATTTGATCAAAATCATAAAGAGGACCATGGAAGAAAATCAGAGGACTTGGCATGCCAAGCTGAAGACAGCTCTATGGGCTGATCGAATCACTCTAAAGAGAGCAATCAAAAACTCTCCATATACACTCATATATGGAAGGGAAGCTAGGCTTCCCATCTCACTTGAATTGCCAGCATTGGACCTCACTCACCAGCTATAATTAGAAGAAGGAAGTAGCATGGAGGTCAAGCTATGTGAGCTAATGGAGATCCAAGAAGTAAGGGACCAGGCTATGGCTTCTATGACTAGTTGCCAATAGCAAGTAAAAAGACACTTTGACAAGAAATCTTTGTCAAAATATTTCTCTGAAGGAGACATTATCCTGAAATGAGACGAAGACTGAGCCAAGCCTAAAAGGCATGCAAAATTTGATGCCCTTTGGAGTGGTCCTTACATAATTACTCAGTGCAAGTAGCATAGTGTGTTCCAACTCTCTAGGTTGGATGGTGAAGAATTGTGTATCTCAGTTAATGGGATACATCTAAAGCATTGCCATTGAATCTCCATTCTACTATATATACTTTCCCTTGTTTGCTTTCCTATTTTTCGTAAGTGTTGTTACATAAGTAGTAGTTTTCTTAGTCTTGTGTGTGCTTTCTTTTCCTTGGAGGTAGATCTGCATGACTGGTTCTAAGTTTTATCATAGCTATTGTTGGTTCTTCAAGCTATATTTGACTCTGTACCCAATGGATTTGCAAGGCAACTAGTCTTTAAGCATAGCAGGCATGTTTCCCCTAGGAGTCACCAATTTGTTGACCAATGTTGCCCACAGGCAAAATTTTTGGTCACCTTCCTCCTTTGCTATTAATGTTAGTCATATTCAGGTCGCACAAGTTCATGTCATGGTTCTTTGGCATTTTTTTCATCCATCTTCAAGTCCATGAATTTGGTTCATGCCTTGGTTTAAGTGGTTCAGCGACCTTTTGGTTCAAGGGTCCATCTTCAAGTTCAACATCTTGATTCACCAAGCATTTAACCATTGAACCTTTTTGGTTCAATGGGCTTGGTTCAAAGGGAAAGGTTCAACAGGCTTGGTTCAATGAGCTTGGTTCAAAGGGAAAGGTTCAACAAGCTTGGTTCAATGCAAGAAGTCTTTGGCCTTAGTTCACTTGTCCATCAGTGCGCATAATTGAACCCTTGAACTGTTAAACCATTTTTGGTTCAATGGGTTTAGTTCAAGGGTATGCCCTTGGCCGAAGGGGAGTCTTCAAATTTGAAATGCCCTAGTAGAGGGTAGGTGCTTCAAGCAAAGGATCGGGTAAGTTTAGTTCAAAGTTTAAAGTTCAGAGTTTAATTTTGTTTGAATTTGACTGAGTCCCAAATTCCTTCAGACTTTTTGTCTAAAGGAATTCCTCCGAATAAAAAGTTTGAAGGAATTCAGGTGGAATTTAAAACAAAAGCAAAGTGCTAGGAGGAATTTCTGCAGACTTTTTGTCTATGGGAAAATGTTCGTAGACAAAAGTTCATAAAAAATACACATAGTCGAAGTGACCCAGGAAAATTGTTCGTGGTTACCAAGGGAAAAGTCCAAGGCAAACAGAGACCTGCCAAAGGACCCCAAAGGGTAGGTGCCCTTATGAGGGACTTCTAGCCAAAAGATAAAAGGAACATTTTGAAGGATGAAGGGTCACCTTCCCTTCGGGAAGGTGCTAAAAGGAAAATAACAAAGGAAAGATGCTCGTGGATAAATAAAGAAGGCTCAAAGCCAGAAAAGGACTTGATGATGTCCTAGAGGATGTCAAGTTTAATAGAACAAGTTAGCTATTGGTTTTCAAACCAATGATGACCATGTGGATGTCAACTTTCATGAAATGAAATGACCATTTGTTTTCAATTGAGAAAGAGCTAACCAAGGAGAAGAAGGGGCTAGAATGCAGTGACCTACTAGAATGTTCACCCCTAAGGGCTGAAGGAGCCAAATAGAGACAAAATCAAGAAAAGACAAGGAGATAAGCATGAAATGAACAAGCAGTTAGTCCAAGTGGTGCCAATTTGAGAAGTGACTCTAGCAGGTGAAATAGTTCCTATGAATTGATCATGAGAGGACACAAATAGCTAGTAAAGCAATCGGTTTCTCCATTTACATATAATGGGTGGACAAACCGTGTATTGACCTTGAAAAGACAGGCTTCAAATAGATAAAGCACATGGCTCATTAATGTTTTGAGTGACTTGTTCTTCCCATTGAAGGGATGCAATGGCCACTTGTAAAGAGGGAGTGTCAAATGGGCTTCCTAGTTTCTCATATATATTGCGAACTTGTCATTTTGTAATGATCTTCCACAATTTTAAAAGGTGCAGCCTTGCTAAAATTTCTACCTAAATCTATAAACATAGTTTTTTTACCTCTTCTTGGATAGATATTCTATGGATGTCCTGAGTGTTAATTTGTGTTGAGTCATTGTCTTTTGATGCTCTCATAGGTTCAACACCAACACACCAGTTATCTACAAGGTGAAATCTCTGCAGCTGACAGGAGGAGAGTTTTATTTGGGGTGTAAAAATAGAAGGGATTATTTATAGAGTGCCTCTCATAGCACCTTTGGTGAACCTCTATTTTTCTGTATTTTCATCTAAACCTCCCTGTCAAGTTTGCAGACTGGTTCTTTTGCCAAGTGTGAAGCGTATGAATGTATTTGTCTAATTTTGAGAGTGGATGTGAGAAGGTCATTTCATTTTGTTGTATCACCTCCTTAGAGTAGTTTCTTTTCCTGCATCTTTCTCCCTTCTCATTCCCCCCCAATTTATATATCTATATATAGATGTATTTTGCACTTGTTGGAACAAACATGATGCATCAAAGTGATCTAGCCCATTCTAGAGACTCTCCCCTCCAGCTTCACCAGTCCCATAGGTGAGAGGGGAGTTTCCATGTTGTGAGGAGAAGGTAGGAGCTCGACTTCCTGCCACTATTTGCAATTTTCCTGCGTCAACAATGTTTCACTCCATATTTTCCATTTCATATTTATCTCTTATATTTCCTTTGATAGATATAACTCTAGTTGATCACACTGTCTACCTACCCATTTTGGTCTTCCTTTTATGAGTTTTTGGGTAAGACCTTGGATAGGACTAGGCTTTCCTCACAAATACCCAACTTATTATGCCTCATACTTTCTTCCATCACACTCTAGCACAATCATTAAATCTAAATTATTTATTTTAAGTTTCTCCTTGTTTGCATTATATATTTATTTTTGGTTTGTGTTTACATATTTGATTGACATATCTAATTTTGATTCATTTTATTATGATGTTTTACATATCTGATAATTTTTTATGCATTTTACATTCTTTTTTATGATTCATTGATTATTTTTCTAAACTATCTACTTGCAACTTTTTTGTCAACTTACATTCATCTTTCTTTTTTAACTATGCATTTGCTCACATTTTCTATCAAAAGAATAAAACATGCATTCTAAATTTTCCCATAGCATAATAAATCATAATCACATGTGATATAAAGAATATGCATCAATATATAACATCCATGAGTCACAATGAAAGACATCTCTCTCTCTCTCTCTCTCTCTCTCTCTCTCTCTCTATATATATATATATATATATATATATATATATTATATATATATATAGGACTCAAAAAAAGAATACACATCATGATACACAATGATATATACTAAAAAAACAACTCCAAGGTTGTAATCCATAATAAGCATGTGTTACACTATTTATAGAGGCCTGAGAATATCATCTCTATAAATTTTGTTGTAGAAATTATATCTATGATCATAAACCACCCACATGTCCCTATATATTGGCCACTTGGGCCTATAACTTTGATACATATCATGCCTATATCTCCCCTTGACCAACTACTAGTGGTATTGTATCCTAATCCCCAACTAATAATCTACATATCTCTTAGATAGATTCTCCAACCAACCTAAACCACTCATCATAACCCTAGGTTAAAGGCACAAACAAATCAATCAAGTGTGTAGTATCATGTTACAGTAGTACATCACATCATCCAAAATATCATGGTGGGTTTTCTTCACCAAAATACTCCATGGAGTCTCCTATACTATAAAATCTATAAAACACAATCCAAAATCACATCAAATTTCATATCTATCTCCAAAATCATACATATATCTATCACGTGCACACACACACACCCACACACACACACACACACACACACACACACACACACACACACACACACACACACACACACACACACACACACAATCTCAAAAATAATCACTATATAACACATATTACTCACTAGTAGTAGCTCCATATGCTCAGCCACAAATCACCTCTTGCATATCATGGCTTCGCATTTGTGTGAAACCTATATATTGTTTGATCTAATATGTATACAATAAATAATAAACCAAACCAACATAGACTAAATTATTAGATCTCCATGTGGTTGTGCCTCTATCTATACTAGTGGAGGAACTATATCATATCTCTATCTCTATATTTGTGGTGTTAATTATGATATATTTTATTATATATAATCGTTAATTAATCCCCTCCTTTTTTTCATAGGTGTCACCATATAATATCCATCATTTGTTAAGGATGTATAATGGGAACCTCCACTAGTGTCCCCGCACCTCCCATACCATGCCATTCCATTGCATGATGACTCCAAAATCTAGGGACTAATATAGGTTTCATCAGGTGTGCCAATATAAACTACCCTATTACATGATGAACTTGATGGATCCCTACCCCCCAAGGATATTCTCCCTTAATCATCATATTACCTTATGCATGTATAGTTTTTGGCCATGAGGGACAAACATCCATACTACCTTGATATGGGTGTCAAATAATTTGACCCCAAGTTATAGTTCATAACACTATGAAATGTTATACAAACTACACCACATGGTCATATGCCTATATCGACATGAATAGGAGAGCATTATTCATATCATGAGGTAACCTTACCAATTTTTACATAAGAAATCTCTCATAAATATAATTATCAAAAATTACAATGGGCCCCATCATCTTTTGGCCCTTAGATAATATATTATAAAAATTATGCACTAACTACACCCTATAATAAGACCTAAATCATATAACATGTCATGCTCTAGGATACATTGGGAATTTTCCATCTAACTTGTGATAGATCATTTGAGTTGTCATGAGTTCAGTAATGGCCTTCTATATATCTGAAATAGTCAAAACAAACAAATCAAATAGACATACCACCAACCTAGACTAGTCATATCTCTCCAAGCTTATTTTCCATAGAGGTAAGGATGTCCTATCATCTGTATTGAATATAAAGTATCACACACCATTGGTGTGCCAATAATTATAAATTTTAACAATACATGAACATCCTCTAGGGTGATATCCACCTCATTGGTATCCCCATCCACCACCCAGTGTAATGTATTGTTTATTATCTTGCATGTCCCTAAGAACATGAATACTAACTCTACACTAAGATCCATCACATCTCCATGATCCCACCAAAACTAAGTGAAGTAAGCCAACCTTGATTCATAATAGATAATCTCACTAATATATTTGGTAACCATAGGTATCTACTACTTTCCATAGTCTTTAACACCTCTATAAAATTTAAAACAACATAACACTAATTAAATATCCACCCCAAAATAGTATAAATTATATTTAAAATTAAGAAGATAAAAAATATGAAAATTAATTGCTTCATCAACCATTTGAAGTATTACATCAACCATTTATTATCCTTAAAAATATATCGACCATGTATAAAACTACATTAGCCATATACTAAACTCAACTTTATTGGCAATGTACTAGAATACATTATCCATCCAAAATTTATACTTTATCAACCTTTATTATCATCTGTCTATCTAGAATCCATCAGCTAGCTTATATTCTATCAACCATATACCATGTTATCAACTAGGTTTACAACTATATCAAATTCATCAATTTCATACAACATCAACAACTCTCTATAAAACTATATCAACCACTTCATATACCTTTGACTAGATACAAAAACACATCCTTTCCAACTACATCATCCTGAATGATACCATCTAATATATGTGGTAAATTTTCACTAGGATATAATAAATACCCTTAATCTATTTTTTTAATTTTGTCTCATACCCATTTACCATTTTAATTTTTACTCTATTACTACATTTTATAGGGCAAATTCCACTACATGGATTTTCCCTAGCACCTATTTTTCCTAATATAACACATTTTAATTCAAAAAATTATAGTAATAATTACATCCCATACTTGGATTACACCAACTACCATTATGATCCATCCTCTAATTCATCCACCTCCTTGAGCTCATGCAATTATCTCTCTTTTTTCTAAACTTGAATACATAGATATTTACTTTCCAAAAATAAAAAATGTGCAAATGAATACTAATTCACCCCTTTTATAGTTATTTTTTGAAAAGTTAAAACCTTCAATTATTTATTAATAAATTCTATATTTTAATCATAATTTTTTTAAATTATTCAATTTTTATGAAATGAGATAAATTGAAAAAAGGAAATCTGCATTCAAGGTTTAAACAATTTGATGTTTCGAGCCTATTTTTAGGCTCATCTTTAGGAGGAAACATCCATGAAACATAATTTGTCTGAGACCATAAATAAACAATTATTTATCACTTCACGAGACTAAGTGGGTCAACCAAGCCAAGAATGAGGAAAATATGTTAAATTAGGGTCAAATGAATGACATGCAACCAACTCTTTCTAAGATTCTATCCATCATCTCGATTTATGTTATTTTATTTTTTATTAATTTATACAACCTCATGAATCCTTAACATAAATTGAGAATCCATGAAAATATGATGGATATTATTATGATACAAGGCATGTTTTTTAAAATGGTTATGAGAAAGGTCAACACAATGTTCTAAGGCATGATCTAAATGTTGAATTATTTAAACCTTAAGCACAGTTTTCTATTTTTTAACATTAATTTATTTTTGTAAGTCCTTTTCAAAAAAAAATAATCTTCAAAATATTGACAAAGTATAGAATTTTTCAATGCTAACATCATATTTTTTTAAAAAAAATTAATTTTTATCTTATTTTTCAAGTCCATCTCTTCTTCTGCACACTGGACACCTCTCTTCATCTATTTCACGTGTAGCTTCTCTTTTACAATAATAAGATAAGTGCACATATTTATTTATATTTAATTTAATTTCATTTATTTTCTAATTTATACTATAATTTTTTATCTCAATTAGTGTGTTGTTATTTTATTTCTCGAAGCACCATCCCATTTTAGACTTTGGTGACATGTAATGAGCTTCAAGTGAGGAAAAATTATACACATATTTTTTTCTTAAATTTATCATTATTTAATGATTTATCTCTTGTAGAAAACTATTAAGCTTCAATATACTTGAGTGTACACCTTGAAGGGTGTACTAATAAAAGAGTGGAGACTGATGGTGTTTCACGAGAGAGATTATTTTTTATCTATCATGCATACATCTAATACACTTCCATCATACTTGATCCCCTAATCGATATTCCTCCTTATAACCCATAACTATATAAAGACCCATATTTTTAACTATATGACCATGACTTTATGTACTATTTATTGATTCCCACCAACCTTCAAACAAATTTTACCTAGGTAGATGTAGTTTAAAATTTATGATAGATGCTTCACAATGAATGATCCTCCGTTGACCTAGTTTGAGGTTAAACTATCATATTTTTAACTACATATAGGTTGGTTTATGGCATCAACTAAAAATTTGTGAAGGGTTATAATCATTCACCACTATAAATACAAGTCACCATTTTAATCCAAATAGAGGAACATTCATTTTTTCAATGTCATTGCTCACAATTCTTCTTAGTTCTACATTTGAAAAATCCATCACTTATATCTTGTATTGGATAAAACAAATCTTGTCTTCTAGATTATTGGATGCAACATTAAGGGCCATTTTATACTATATCTTTATTCAACCTTTGTGATCCTTACAAATACAACACTCTCTTGAAAAGCACCATTGGTCAAGGGGGATATTGAGGATCGATATGTTTTTTCCAAGGTAAGTGTATTCTAACCCTATATATTTTATTTTTTAGATATAAGTTGCATAATCACTATCTATAATGAAGGTATAACTCATTATTTGAATATCCTCTACACTTATACCTAATGTGGCTATAGGGTTTTCCAAACTTTCATTTTCCCACCTTAGGTGACCTAGGCCCTCATTTGCCTACCATGGTTCCTTACTCTTTTTAGTTTTTTTTAACCACCCCTCTTATTTTTTTGATACCTTGGAAATACTAGATTAGATTATTTCTAATATTATAAGTCCTAGTCAGACTTATTTCATTTTATTGATTTCGTAGTGGCTTTGAAACCCTCTCTATTGATGTTATGTCATAATTTATCCTATTTATAGGTTTAGTGTATCCATCTGGTCATATTCAGATACATTAAGTACCAATGGAATCTATTTTAGTTTCCTTTTCAAAGTTAAAATCTCTTAGATAGGATAAGTTGAAAGCCAATCCTATTTGATTTCATACAAATCCCATGTAGACATAGGGTCACAATTTCATCCTCATATTTGTAATATGATCAATTATTTTGGTATCAATGGGTGGATGCTCAAAATAAGAAGAGTTTATTTTAATTTTTTCACTTTCTTCTGAGAAATTATAGATGAACTATTGCAATAGTGTGATGAATAATTATTTCACCTAGTTAGCAAAATTGTATCAAATGGGATCAATCAAGGATTACATTAAATGATTAAAAAATATATCCTTCATTATGGAGATAATAAATAATGATAACTTGAACAAAATTTTTGTGGGAAACTAAAATATCACATCCAATATGAGGTACACATATTTAACCTAATTACTATATTTTATTTTATTAGTATGGCCTCTAGGGTGGAGGAAAGAACACTAGCCAATAAATATAATCCTTCACAACCATTGTAGGTTAGATCACTCTAGAATTATCATTCTCTCAACTTACTAGACTAACTCCTTAACAAATTGAAGTTAAAATTGGAAGGGTTATGTTTTAATTATGAAATTAATTATAGATGCAGGCATAAATGTGCTGAAAAATAGTTGTTGATGTTCTACATTGAAGGTGTTAATAAAAAATAAAAGAATGAAGAATTATACTTAGAGGATGTTGATGATACCTAACCAAATATTTGTTAACATGAATTTTCAAGAATTATCAATCCATCGACCCTTAATATATTGGGTTTCCTAAAAAAAAAAGGTGCTAATATGATTGTCTCAAAAAGTACCCATAAATCCATCAATAATAAGTTATCTACCTATTTGAAATGTTTTTTTGTACCCAACTCAATAATTTCAGGTTATGATTTTATATGGTGGTAAATTAATTTTTAAATTGAAATGTCATATTATTAAACTCATAATGACATAATTACTACTATATTTCCTTGTGTTTGGCATTCCCATGGGTGGCACATACATTGTGTTAGAAGTCAACAGGATTGCTACCTTTGGAAATACCAAGTTGAATTTATATGGGATGTTCATGCATTTTCACTTATAATAAAATACATTTAAACCATGTTAGATATATACAAATCCCCCATATTTAGTTAGCTTTCATCAAATATAAAATGGAGTAGATGTGTTTGTGGTGTAAAAAAATCATTATAACCACTACCACCAAAGGTGAGTACATCTTTAGATTTTAGGAAATTTCAGATGGTAGCTAAGTATTTTTTAGATATATGTCAAAATTACTACCATCCAAAAGATAACATGAGCATGCTAATCAATTGATACCAAGGATCCAAGCACCCAAAATCTAACCTTAAAGGTTCCCATATGTATATAAGAGTGAGATTAAGAATATGGTAAAATAAATGCTCAAGGTAAGAATTATACACCATAACCATATTGTTTATTCCTCTCTAATGGTGATAGTGTGTAATGAGTATGGCACATTCATGTGTGTCCAAAGTACACCATCAAAAATATTTTTCCAATTCTTATAATTAATGATTTTGTTGATGCATTTTATGTTATCATATACTTTAAATAGTTGTATGTTCATTCAAGATATCATCCAATAGAAATTAAACATAAGGATATGCATAAGACATTTTTTATAACCAATGAGGGACACTACAAATTTTTTAGGATGCCCTTTGGCCTCATAAATCCACCTTCTAATTTTTAAATTTTAATTAATTCTATCTTTTATAAATTTTTGTATAAATTTGTCTTGGTAGTTTTTAATGACATATAAATATACATAAAAACATGGGTATAACATCTATAACATGAGAACTAGAGTTTGGATATTCCATCACAACATCAATTATACACTAGTCCTTCTAAGTTTTTTTTTTTAGTCAAGGAGGTGGACTACTTGGGTCACATTGTTTCCCATGAAGGAAAAAATGTGGACCCTCACAAGATCAATCCATGGTCAAATTCAAAATGCTTATATCCCTCAAAAACCTACATGGTTATTAGGGCTCATATGTACTATTATGAATTTGTATAAAAATATATGGTAGCATATCAAGAACACTCTTACACTATTGAAAAAGGAATCATTACATTATAATGAGGTAGCCACCAAGGAACTTAAGAAGATGGAGGCTATGTGTAACACTCAATTTTAGATACCTTATATTTTTCCAAGACTTCTATCATCAAGTGTGATGTTTTGGGGTATGGCATGGGGGTAGCACTTGTCAAATAAGGATGACCTATTATTTTTTAGTTTCATCAACATAATAGTAAGAATTTATTGAATCCCATTTATGAGAATGAAATGATATATATCTTTCATGTCATCAAATAATGGAAATTTAATTTGATGGGAAGACAAATTAAGGTGAAAATAGATCCAGATAGTCTTAAATAATTTTTTATAATATAAGTTATCATCAAAATAAAAATAAAAATGGGCCAAAAAATTGTTAGGATCTAACTTTGAGATAATCTAAAATAAAATAAAGTATAATTTAGTGGTTGATGCATTATCTATGAATTATGATTCCATAGAAGCACTATTGTGTGCCATATACATATTACAAGTAGATTAGGTAGAGGAGAAAAACTTTGAGTGGGAAAATAAATATGTGTGTGTGTGTGTGTGTGTGTGTGTGTGTGTGTGTGTGTGTGTGTGTGTGTGTGTGTGTGTGTGTGTGTGTGTGTGTGTGTGTGTGTGTGTGTGTGTGTGTGTGTGTGTGTGTGTGTGTGTCTGTGTGTGTCTGTGTGTGTGTCTGTGTGTGTGTGTGTGTGTGTGTGTATATATATATATATATATATATATATATATATATATATATATATATATATTTGTTCACAAGATCTAATAATATTATAGTGTTTTAAAAAATTATAGAAAGGTGAAGCTCTATGATACAAGGATTGGCTATACATATGGAAAAACATAACACTTAAGAAAAATGTTCTTTTGGAGCTACATGCTTCACTAGTCAATGAGAACTGAGACTTATTGAATAATTATCATATAATCAAGTTGGAAATAATTTTGGAAGGGTTAAAATGAGAATTCCTTACTTTGTGTAAAAATACATGGTAGGGTGATATAATTAATACCTTGTGTCTTCTACAGTAATTTTTTATTCCTAACTAGTCATGAGAGGAGGTGTCCATGGATTTCATCATAAGGTTGCCCAAATCTAAACATAAAAATATCATCATGGTTTCTATGCATAGAATTACCAAACACATCCATTGTTTTACGTTTTCAAATCATTTATTATGAATTATAGTAGTATGATATTTTATGGATATAATTCAAAAACTACATAGGACCCCAAAGATCATAGTAAGTGATCAGTTTCTTATATTTACCAATATATTTTGTGTTGATTTATTGCTTGGATACCTAGATAGTTTGTAGTTTATCATATCATTCCAAATCTAATGGAGAAACTAAGGAGGTTAAAAAGTGTATGTAAGGTTATATATGATGTTTTTATTTGGATAAACATCATATATGTGTTCAATGGATATAACTATAAAAATTATGGTATAACACTTATTTCCACACTTCATCCAAAATATCTCCATTTTTGGCATTATAAGGGTACAACCACCACTAATCACGTTATCTATGAGGGTTCATCCAAATGTTTTGTAATTTTAATACCACATTCAACACTAGTAGGAGGTAATCTCTAGTCTTAGATAGAATTTAGCAATGGCACAAAAATGAATGAAATCAAGCTAACCAACACCACACAAAAAGACATTTTGAAGTAAGAGAATGTGTTTTTATGTGATTAAATCAACATAATAAAATTTACTTGAAGTAATATAATAAGGATAAAAATATTTTACCTAAGTAGTAAGGGCCTATCAGGTCTTGTAGAAGATCAAATGTGTAGCATATAAACTATAGTTACCTCATTCGACAAAAATCTATCCAATATGTCACATTTTCGATTTGAAGAAGGTTATGGGATATAGATTTTTAACCTAAATAGATTTATAAAAAATTTATTAGTTGGGAAGAGTCATATTATTACCTAATGAAATTTATTTAAATACACACAAATATGTTTTATATTAGGGTGATTATATGATCTACTTATTTTACCTCTCGATTATATGATCTACTTATTTTACCTCTCCAAGATTTTAGTTATAAGGTGATGTAAAATAGTCCCAAAGATTGATAAGACATAATTATCCTCTCTTGTATTTATAAGTAGTCATGGAATTTTATATAATATACTCCACTTGGTCTCCTTAATGAGATACATATTTAAATATTATACATATTCTAATATATGGATTTTATAGAGATAGCTTCATAGTTTTGCAAAACCTAGTATATTCATTCCTATTTTTCATTTTCTCACATTGATTCCATCAGTTCCTTAATTATTAATTTATATAGACATTGATTAATTTTCAAATGTTTCCTTATGATTTTAGGGTACCCAAGTCTCATATTATAGACACATGATGTGGATTCATGTTATAATATCATGTATTTTCACATCAAAAATTAGGATGTTTCAGCGAATTCCTAAGGAGTACATAATTTGTTTGTATTGTAGAGGCCACAAGAGTTAGACTTTGAGATAAGGTTAAAATCTCTCCTATTTTTAATTTAAGATCATTATCATTTCATATATTGAATTTTATAATTCTTCTAATTTTTGTCTGCAAAATGTTCTAAGATCCCTCCTATATACATTTCCATATTTACTTTAATATATACACATGCACAAACATCAAAGTGGGGAGTTATGTAGACACTTAAGTTATGGTAAGAGGGTAGTTTTTTTTATGTTAATTTTCACTAATTTAGGGTGATTATATGTAGTTTTTTTATTATCAATCCAAATTAGTCTCTTACTGATATGTGTTTTCTTTATGTTGGGCCCCATTTTCTCCCTATTCAATTTTTACTTTTTTCCTCCATGTTTTAAATTTTCCCCTTTTGTTTTTTATTTTTTAGGTCTTACAAGGAGAATAATTTTATGCTCTTGGTTAGACCTAGAACATATGTTTCTATTATTTTTAGATATTATCAATATCATATTATAATGCTCATTATTTATCATAGGTATACTAGTATGATCTTGGTTTCACTAGGGGTGTAGCTGTATGATCTTGGTCTAATCAGTTGCATACTACTATGCTTTTGGTATTTTCTTTTTTGAGTGCCTTTTATGTTGCCTTGTTATTTCCTTGAGATTTTTACGTCTTTTTCTCAAATTCTATTCACTTTATGTGTCAACTTATGCACTAATAGGATATAAATTTTAAAATCTTTGTATATGCATAGGTGCGTAATCTATATGGAAAAAGTAAAAAGGCATTCCAAAAGTGAGTTAAAATAAAGAGTTCCAAGAAGAGGTCACTAGTGATAAGTATAAGTCTATCATTTGATATGTGTTAATGGTTTGAAATGTCAAATTGAAATTTGTCTAAAAGTTAACCACAACATGTGATGTTTTTCTAGTGTGAAACTTATCTTACATAGAAACCTACAAAGACAAATGGTTTTATTTCCTAACTAATACTAATGTACACACCCTAATTTGGTCAAGCAACACAACTACTATGTCATTTATATCTCTTTCACATGAGGTTGTTAATTTTGAATGAAGGTCTTGTTTTCATGGTCAGTTTGGTCTTGTGAGTCCTTATTATGACTTATTTTCCCTATTTTTTTCACCCTCAATGGTATTATTTCATGTCAATCACCAGCATAGGGCCTTCACTACCCATTTTTTCCCTATATGATAATAATGTATCACTAGATAGTAACACACCATGCTAGTGTCCACCTTAGTGCTATTGTCCAATGGTCAATTTTTTATCTCATTTCAAGTCCTTACCCTTCCTTAAGTATCTTCTTGTGTTTTTATCTATCTTCTCACACTATCAACCTACAAACAATCATCTTACATTAAAATTAATGTTCTTTCTATATAAATATCCTCATAAGCCATTACACATATATCACTTACTACTTGGCACATAATTACATAAAAATTAGTAAATAGTATAGCTCATCACTCTATATATTACTCAACATCACACTTAGATATGCATACTTGATAATATAAGGGTCTAATAAAAATTCATTCTAGTATATGTGTGTGTTGATAATGTTGATTCCCTAAAGGATGACTACATGTAATTTGAGACCCCTATCATTGGGGTTAATGTAGGTAGTGGTAATAATAGTAGAGGTTCTACATCACATGATTGTAACATCCCAAAAACCACCTTTTCCCTTTCCTTTTTCATTAAATTCCATTGTTTCATGTGTGTAGGTAATCATTAGGGTTTTATAGAATAAATAATAAAACATTGGCACATAAGGATGATAAAAAGCTCCTTAGCACACCTACAAGACCTTAAAGCTACCTCATATCATCCATGGAAGTCTCATGACCCCTATCCACAAAAGGACACTATAGTGGTGCTTTGGACACTAATGTAGTGCACTAATATCCCTCTGACTATGTTATTATCCTAAGGTAGTCAAATCTCTAGTTTTAGAAATGAAAGGGATTTAGGCTATTTGTTATTTTGAGTAAATAAATTTAACTATCTATTAATATCTATATTTACCCTTTATAATCATCCCCTTAACAACCTCATATTTACATCTATTAAGTCCTTAATATTTAAATCATTTTATGAACCCAACTTACTTTGAATATTTATTAATGATCCTAGTTCCATCATAGGGTTTGCCTTCCCCAATTTTGTGTATAAAATTAGGGTTTATAAAATTTTAATTTTTTATTGATTTTTGTACATTCTAACTAATCCATATCAAACCTCTACTAGGGTTTCATTAATGTAATATATTTTAAATTTTTATCTAAAAACCCTTCAAACCCTAGATATGCATACTTGGTCTTCATCCTTAGGATTTCAAGTCAATTTTTTTTTTACTTTGAGTTGAATATATAGCATATTTTTAAATATATTTAGTTAGATTATCTCATGCCCATTATTTTCTTGTTGTTCATTTTTTACATTCTCTTTTGTGTCAAGTTTAAAATGACTTCTAGGGAACCTCTTACCACTCATCCAATTAAATAATTTTTAAACTTTTCACATAATTATACAAATGAATGGACCAATTTTGAAAATTGTACATTAGCACATGATCATGATCATGATTTAATATATAATGATTATTATTATTTTAATGATGGATATGATGATTATTATGAGCATGATAATGAAAGTGATAATGAGGATAAATTACATGCATCTTCTTCACCTTTTCCAATTGAATTAAAAAAATCAAGTACAAATGTTGTTACACATTTTACTAATTCACAAAATAAACTAAATGATATTATTTTGTCACCTTATTTTACATTTCAATCTCAACATAGTGATTTCATGCAAAATATAGATAATCTAAAACTTTCTAACTCTCTTACTACATGTCACAATATGCCAAATGAAAACATGATTGTTAATTATTCTACCCTTGACCCCATTATTGAACATAATAATAACATATACACTCCACTCATAGATATTTAAGATACACATTGCATTTCACCTACACATGATGATGTATTGCATATTATTAAAAGGCTAATATATTCTTCTAATCCTCTTTATGAACATGAAAATGATAGTTCTTATACTCTTACCTATACAAGTTAATTAAATTATAATTTTGATGAAACATGGAATAACAATGATTATATTGAATTTAGTGAAGAAGATATTTAGTCTAATCCTCTCTCTACTTCACCCATCTCTCATGTTGAAATTGATTTCTTATTAAATGTTAATTTAATCAATAATATGTTTTAAAATAAAAGTGTGTGAGATTATACTCATGTTCATATTATATATGGTTAACATTAAAATGATAAAAATGTGTCTTCTATTCCATTATTATATGATACTTATTTACCAATTAATAATATAAGATATAGAAATGAATATCCCACACTCATCCTTGCTATAGTAGAAAATGTTTCTCATACTAACCCCCATGAGGGTGAAATCCAATTTACCTCTAAAAAGGTACAAGATATCACCCCTCCAAGGTTACAACGAGTAAACCAACTAATCCAATTTACCTCTCACAAGGTCGAAGCTATCACACCTCCAAAGGTTATGACGAGTAAACCAACTATCTTTACCAATTTTTCTTGATGTAGTGTACTAATGGATAAAATTAATAATAAGATTCAAGGTTTAAACAAACCTTTTGATTATTATAGCATACCTTCAAAATAAGTAATCTCTTTTATGCATGTTTTGGGTACTTTATAATAATTAGTACATTGTCTCACCTTTGAAAGTAAAACATACTACTTCTAGGTTGATGATAATGTTATTCATGTTAATCATATCTCATATAGAATATTCAAAAAAAAATTATCAAATTAATTTCAAATACCAATATTTCCAAAGTTAAATGGACATGGAGACCTGTATTTTCACCTCAAAGTTTATAGAAAGGATATGGCACATGCCACTCATAGTTTTATTCTCTTAGATTTATTTCCATAGACTCTAGAGGGTGAGGCTTTAAATATTTTCCATCATTCACTCCCTAGTGGTTCAATATATATATATATATATATATATACAATGAGTTAGAATAATTTTTTTTATGAATTATATTCATTATAAGGTACCTCAAGTCACATATAAAAGGTTACCTTAACTACACTAGGGTAAATAAAAAATTGTAAATGATTGCATCTCAAGGTTCCAATCACATATGCAATAATTGATCTACTAGTTGATAGATTAGAAAATATTATATCTTTGTTATAGGCCTCATTTACCTCTTAAATATAAACTATTATATAAGACATGCAAATCATTATGGAATCTATGTTATACATATTTGGCATTAGATAAGAATTTGGGACTAGTTGAGACACATTCAAAGTTAGATTCAAGTTTTGCTCTCTCATAGACATAGTCATCCAGTATGGTAAAAGCACCTAATCCGCCCATGATAAATGAAAAAATGGAACCACAACAACCAATAAAGATACTCAACAAAGGCAAAGATACACTTCATAAGGAATATCCCATAGTGAGTAGAACACAAGACACCAACATAGGGGCTATAAAAATTTTAGACAAAGATAAGACTCATGACATCTTATTTACATTATTAGATAGGAGATGAACACACTTCCTCTTAGTAATCACCATCAAACATGTTACTTACACAAAAAATTAATAAACCATATTGTAATTATCATAAAATCAATGTACATTGGGACAATAATTTTTGTGCATTCGGAGATCATATTAACTAGTATGTTAATAGAGGAATTATAGCATTCATGCAAGGGGCATTAAGATCTACTTATCCACACTCTCATAAATCAATCTCCTCTACAAGTGAGTTATCCCAAGACATTCCTCTCAAAAATCCATTGGTTACTTATCATATGAGCCATGTGGTTTATAGGACACCTACCTACGCAAAATCTCATGCAGCATAGATTCAATAGAGATGGAAACCAACTCATAGAAATCAACCTAGTTTCAAAAACATGGTAATAAAATGGAAAAAAACTCAACCACCAGTCTTAGTACAATAACCACTTAATATATTTCTAGATATCATAAAAATAATAGCATAGTATCAATATGATAAATAATTAATATATTTTCTATAAATCACAAAGATTAGAACATAGTTTTAATATGATAAATGATTAAGCTATTTTATATAGAGTCTACACATCTAGCTACCAAAAAAGCACCAAAATTAGTATCAATTCTATATTCTACTTCTACAGCTAAAATAAATTAATATTATCAAACATTTACTCAAGTAAATAATGCAACAAATCAAAATGACAAGTAACATGATATCCATATAACAACAAGTCCATGTGTGAGTGTGTACATGTGTGCACATGTGTGTGTATACATACATACATACACATATATGTATGTATGTGTGTGTATACACATTCATACATACATATATATATATATATATAGATATATGTATGTATGTATTTTTATGTATGTATGTGTATATGTATATGCATATGTATGTGCATATGTATATGTATATGTATATATATGTGTGTGTGTATGTGTGTATGTATGTATATATGTAAGTATACATATATGTGTGTATATGTGTGTTTATGAATGTGTGTGTGTATGGATATGCGTGTATGTGTGCGTGTGTGTGTGTGTCTATACACACACATACACACATATACATACATACATACACATTCATATACATACATACATACATACAAATATATATATATATATATATATATATATATATAACTCAAAAATAAGTTCAATATAATGATACATATTCATTCAATAATTAGAGCTTGGTCACCAGGACTAGCCTCATCACTCTCACTCTCAAATTCATATACAATAGAGCTAGATGCTCTTACATCCCCTATAGATCTAGACAAATACTGAGCTCTATGACTGTGCTCCCTCTCTTTTATAAATGTTACCTTAACCACCAGCTCTGCATGCTCCCATTATAGATGAATATAGTCATCTATGATCTTATCACATACCCCACACTAACCATTAGCTAGGAGTATAACTTGACTTTGTAAATTGACATTTACCTCATCTCTATCCACCATTGTCTTCTTATATGTTGTAGTGGAAACATCTACTCAATAAAATAGGTGAACATGAACACCTACAAATCTTATATCCCTCTCCATTAACCGATCATCCATGACATCATAATTCTTATGTGTCATGTCAGCTATCATAAAATAGTCTCAATGATGGTAGTCTAGTATTCATCATCTCTTGCACCTAAAAAAACCAACAACATGCATTATACCAAATTAAACAAACCAATAAGCCAATACTAAGCAAATAAAACATACAAGTCTACAAATGAAAATGTACCCTTAACTACTCTAATGGGTATTGGATCTAGTACATCCTTAATAATAGCTCCATCCCCCATAAATAATGGCATCTAGTTGTGTCATCCCACCATAGTAAAAAGGCAATGGTATTCCCCACATCATCTATATCAGGTATCTCTATCATAAGATCTCACTCTATAACTTGAATCAAAACCATCTTAGTTTTGTTGGGTCTCGACCTACTACTTAACCTTGTTGGGGCCTAACTACTCCTCACCCACACCCATGTTATGGGAGGCACATCTTAAATGTAAATAAATTAATTTTTCACATGCTCATATTGGAACTTCTCAAAACTATGGTCCATTAATCATGCAACCAATAGCTTACTTAAATCCATCTCAATTGCATCCCATCCTTGGGCCATCCCTAAAATCCCTTGTAGGGTCTCCAAATAATATCTTTGGGTGTCACCTAATATAATACCCATTGATATTACATCATTCTCATCAATTATAGGGGATTTATGCCATTCTATCTCTCTAAAAATGCATGTGGGTGTGCCAATATACACATAGAAATTTCTCATGCCTAGCTATTTTAATGTGATCATATGTTTAATAATGTAAAAATGTTGAGGATTCAATCCCACAACCATACAACTCCTAAGTTCAATGGTATAAATCCCAATATAATTAGGCTAACATACTGAAACTCCATGGGTATATGGTCTCATGCTCTTCTATGTCTTGCACAATCCCATGCATCTTGTATGAAATGGATACCCTAATACCATCAACAGTAACAAATGAAGCTAGTAACACTTATAAAAAAAATTATAACCATGGAACATTAGCTGTAACAATCATGGATAAAAATATATCATTGTTACTCTCTTGATCATGGGTCCTCATAAGTATAATCAGAAAGTATCTCAACACCTAATCTATATCTATATCTCTAGTATCATCCTGTAATACAATCCACTAACCAGTAATGAGCAATCTCAATATCTTATACACATCATCCATGATAATAGTAATATCACTAGTGGGTACCCAAAAAGTAGATGTATCACCATTCTATTGCTTACATAGTTTGTCATAATATGGTAATACTAGGGCATCAGTGCAAGTGATATCATGTAACCTAGACTAGACCTATCCATAACTACACTCTCATCATTTATCAGGGATAGACTGCATAATCACTCCATCATTTAATGACTATAGAACTACCTCATATGCACATCCAACTATAAAATACATAGAATTAGATATTAACATCTCCAACTGACAAATTTACATGCTAAAATAATCATTAAATGTAATTTAGAATTAAAAACTATAATATTTAGTTCATAAGGCATTATCATTGTAGACATGACACAAACATTGGATGTTAGTGTGGTCCCTGGATGGTAGCATGGCAACCCATGGCACTAGTACTATCCATGGGACACTATAGTGACCCTCCTAAAAAGGGCCATAATCTAGCTTAATAATACTAAAAATGATAAAAATCTTAATCAAAAATTCAAACACATAGAAAGTGAGGGGATCCTTACCATAGTGACCTCCTCATCCACCTAGATGAGCACCTCCAACTCCTCATAATAGGTCACATTCACTCCTCATCTCCTTAGCATGTTTTTGGGGTCAGAGCAAAAATTATATCAAAATTAAAAAGTTAAAAGTATTTTTCAAATGAATCAACCAACCTATTTAAACCATGTTTTTAAAATGCCACCCACCTACCTACGTACAAATTTCTCGAACTATTACCCAAATCTTCCAATCATGATATCTAAAGACCATAGCTCCATTTTTTTTATTTTTTTATTATGTGTAGCACTCAATAATGATATCCCATGTAATGTACTATTTACACTTATATCCCACTCAATTTGAATCCATAAATAACAAAACTCATATTTCATTATCAAACTCATTATAGACCATAAGTTTATCTTAGTTCTAATTTACAAATTATTTCTCTATGATCACCAAAATATCGATCTTAAAATCCTATTATCAACACTAACTATCATTAATATACCTGATAGTATCAATTTTAGTTTGATACCCTTACCCCAATTTCATCTCTCTCACAAAAAGGGGGGCATATATACACTATTCACACCAATATAGTGAGCCAAATTTCCCAATATAGTGACTCAGGTTTCCTAATTTAGTGACTCAGATATTAAGATACATAGATTTTCTTAGATATTTAGATACATATATTTACTCATATATTTGATTAGATATACAAACACAATTTTATATACTCAAACACTTAGATGCTCATATAACCAGATGCATAGTTTGAATCAAATTACCAAGGTCCTACAACACTGGTTCAAATTCTTAGATTCTGCATAGGATTTTGATCTACCTCCAAACTTATATTATGACTATAGAGTCACATACACAATTCACTATCTTTATACATACATATAACTTTATGAAAAGATACATAGCTATATTACTTAGATATCAAGTTTGGGGGCATGATGTAGGGTAAATATCCTTGACCTCATAGGATTTTATAACGTTATACATATGTAATGGAAAATTATACCATTCTATATGAATAGATTAATATATTACACTCATATCATTACCAAGGTTTTAATAGACTGGGACAGATGGTTGTCTATAGCAGTTGATCCATAGTTTTACACCATACCTAGATTATACTAGTTTGTCTAAGACATAGGTTGAGTAACAGTTTTGACCCTGATGAACATCTAATTCTTAGAATTAGTTATATATTAGAGAGGGTATAAGTAATGCATGTTCCTCCACATTAATATAGTACTTATCAAACTTAGGTAAATGTCAGAGTGGGGGAAAGCAGGGCTTGTTTCTACATAGTTATAAATTACTCCTCAGACTCAGTTACATGTCATAATGAGGGAAAGTAATGTTTGTTCCTCCACATTCACATGTTAATTCTTAGCCTCAACTACATATTAGAGTGGGGACAATGTCACATTTTTTTTCTCTAAGCTAAATAACTTATTTGATCTATGGATTATTATGGTTGATTAGTTAATTAACTAATATTTGATTAAGCTTAATGACATATGTTGATTATGGGACAGTTTGTGTTGCTTAATTTACATGATTAGTTACTATGAGTCATTGGTAATTTTTAAATTATGTATATTGTGATAATGTTTGATTACTATACCTCATTGTTTTATGGATATAAAGATTTTTCTAGCTAACTACCTTCATTATTATGAGGTGGATGTAGGACAAATTCTTCCTTCATATTTTGATGGAGGGAGAGCATCATCTGAGAGGGTGGTTTAGATGAAGATGTTTGGGGATGATAGAGAATTAAGCCAAAAACACTTTCACACGCCACATTTATATTTTATGATTATGTTTTTTGATAGGTATTCATGATATGTTTTGCTTTACATTTAAATGATTGTTGTGTTCTTTTATTTTTTCATTAATTTAGTAATATTACCTAGCTTATCTTGTTTTATGTAATAGTTAGGCTAAAATAATTAAGTTTTTATATAACTACTTACCTTACTACCTTATTTGGAATGGCTATGTAGAACAACATTTTTATGTTGTAAGCATTAAAAAGTATAGACGGATTCCATTGTTATTTATCTACAAGATTTAGATAATATAATTAAATATTATTATTATTATATTATATAGGTTTAATTTAAATGTAAAAAGATAAATAACATTATTTTAAATGGCATTGTATATGATTAAATGTTTTAATAAATATTGTATATTCATAATACATTTGATATTGTTTATTATTGAATGATTTGGGAAATCATTGTAATTCTAAAGATTTTTTGGGATGGCACATTAATGTTAAACATTAGTATTTGATTTCATATTATTATTACCATACTATGTATCGAATACATTGGTTGAGTGGTTGAATTTACATGGGAAGCTAATATTGACTAAGTCAATATTTGTTGCATGACATAGCATGAAGTCTGTGATTTCTGGTTGTTTGGTCGATTTGTGAAGTCAATAGTGATATAGTGATAAAACAATGTGATGCAAATATTTTATTAAGAATATAATATTATTATTTAGGGATTTAAGAGAGTTTGCAAGATGATTAGGGATTCTAATAATTTATTGACTTTGGTTAAGCATCATTTTGAAGAAAATTATGGAGGTGACTATGTTTGCATGGTGATGGGCTCTGGAAGCCAGTTGAGCTATATAGGTATGCATATTTTTGAGTCAGTTAATCTGTCATTAATGTTGGAGGTATGGAAGGAAATTAAGTGGATGGAAAAGAATAAAAAGAAGAGAGTAAGGGTTTTGAATGGGACAACTCATTACATAGAGACAGGAAGAGACAAAAGAGAATAAGGTGATAGTTTGAATAAAAGAGAAAGGAATATATATAACTTATTTGAAATTCATAGGTAGGTTTTATAACTCAATATTTTTGTGTGATTTTTTTTATCAAATGGGTTTTGAAATTGCTTTTGGGTTACTAGTTTTTCAATTATTTAAAAAAATTGGAAAATTATGAAGGGCTATATGTAGGGCCTTATGGAGGGCTCAGCCTCCATAGAACCCTACATCTAACCCAGGGTAACCTGAGGAGGTTGGAGTAGAGCCATAGGTCCTGGCCATGATAGATATAGGCTTTATAAAATGTGTGTTAACCCTATTTAGCAATTAGAATATCACTATTCAAACATAAGAGATTATTGTAATGGGTATATATACAATTTGGCTTGAGATATTTATTTTAAACCATATTGTTAAATATTCATTTGGGTATATTGTAATATAGATTAAAAAAAATTGTCTATATGATCATTCGATTGTTAAACCAATTCAAATTTTTTGGGTTAAAAATGTACACTTCAAGGATTATGAACATATTTACACAAATATATACTTGAGTATATACTCAGTTAAATCTTATTATATATATATATATGTATGTATATATATACATATATATATATATACATATATATATACATACATACATATATATATATACATATATATATATACATACATATATATATGTATATATATATATATATATATATGTATGTATGTATGTATATATATATATATATATATATATATATAGATATATATATATATATTATGTGAACGATAAGGATTTAAATGGGAAATTATTTATCATACATTTAATGGATGAAGATATTTTTATAATGAACTAATGAATATGGTTTTCAATTAGATTTATTTGGCTTTAGATACAATGAATTTGTATATTATGCATAGATTTAGAAACTTTGATTTAGTCACATCAAGTAACCCAAGTGCAGTTAGGTGAATAAGTAGTTGTATATTAACACTAAGCCTTGTGCATATAAACATACCTAAATATATATTAATCTAACATGGTAGAGTTAAGTTTTAACAGTGGTCAATATATATATGAATTGTGCTTATATTGTAATATGATTATGTATTGTTGATTATATGGATATGTATGAACTATGTAAGAATTTTCTTAGTCAATAGAGGGGTTGGGTATACAGGATTAAATTATGTGTTTTCCATTATTTTATGTGGCCAAGTCTAAGTTGTAATACCTGAGTTGGTTATTCAGTTGTGTGTTGTTATTGTTTTATTAAACAATTCCTAAATTGGGTATAGGTGAAAGTGTTATAATTGCTCATTTTAATTAAATTTAATTAGTAAAACTTAAATCAATTGATTTTATTTAGTTGAATACATGGTTTGATAGATAAATGAATAGTTATGTATGGTTACAATATTATGTGTTTATTTATTAAGGATAATTGGAATTCTTAGTTTAAAGAAAAAGATTATTGGGGCCTTTTGTTTATGAGATGATTATATAATTAGTTTATAGAGTATACTCTAAGATGAAAGATAATGAATGTCATCTTTGGAGTATAATGTATAAAAATGAAGTATTTGTAGTGTATTAAATTTTTATGTAAAGAATGTGTGTGTGTGTGTGTGTGTGTGTGTGTGTGTGTGTGTGTGTGTGTGTGTGTGTGTGTGTGTGTGTGTGTGTGTGTGTGTGTGTGTGTGTGTGTGTGTGTGTGTGTGTGTGTGTGTGTGTGTGTGTGTGTGTTTGTTGATTGAGAAATAAAATGGGAAGGAAATACACTACACACACACACACATACAATTGTGTTAGGTATCTAAGTGTTATTATCATACCAATGTGTAACTAATACTTGTTTATATTTTAATGTTTAAATATAAAGCAATAAACTAATATATTTATGATTTTGAATACAGAACATGATAGTATGTTAGGACTAGATATTTTTATGTGCAATATGAAAAATTTATGAGCCTATGATATAATGTTAATTTGTGGATAAATAACATTATAAAATACTTAGTATCATAGGTAATTGACACTTTTGATGTGATCATATCTGGATGGTATGTTTAAGACTATTTTGGATTTTGTTTAGTATATGTAATAAACTAGTTAATGGATTCATTTTAATTCATTTGATGGACTAAATGAAAGTATGTGATATTTATGTACTTAGTATAATTTTTATTTGCTAAAGGGAAATATTTTTATGAATCCATTGGTTTTATTATTATTATTTATTTTTACTAGATCTTGCATTCATAACCCTAATTAAGTAGTAGATAGATTCCACTATCTTAATTAGCACCATCAATGCAAGATGAGGTGTAATATAATCAAGTGGTGTTTATGAATTTGTCTGATCCTAGAGATCATTTATTATTGAAAAATTTTGACAAATTAATGTTTGATAAACATTGTCTTTTCATATGTTGATATAGATTTCATATTTTTGTGATATCATATTAGAATGAATTTATTTATACTACACATTATGTATTATATGTCTCCAACACACGGGTTTTTTTTGTTACTTTGGATTCATACATGGCCATTATCTACCCATCCATGAAGGGAGCTCCATCCTCTTATTTAGGAGATAGTACAGGGGGTCTATGGTCCATGGTTGGTATGGAAAAATGCTCACATGATGCTCTCCCTCCTAGCTAGAGTATTATTATTGAGACTACACTTGAGATTACATATTGATACTTGATTCTTGGAGTCTCTAGTTAGAGAATATTTGTATCATGTTTTATTATTATAGATATTCTTATGTGTTTCTAAAAACTATAACATTATACATTATACTTTTATAGTAGTGGCTATAATGTTGTACCAATCGTGGCTAAATTTGTATTATTTCATTTATGATCATATGAAGTATTTATTATTTTTTAAGTATTGATCATGATTTCTATATCTATTCAAGGTGATCCATAGCTAAGTCGATTAACTATAACATTTTTAGTTAACTAATTTAATATATCTAGTTAAAGATCACTAGTTAGATTTCTCATGGTGAAATCTATATATTGCATATGTGTATTTAATTTTTTTTTAAATTATTGTAATATTCTAATTAAACCCAATGGGATTATTACATTATGGTATTAGAGCTAAGTCTCAAACTCTAGGACTTAATGTGTCTGCTAATGCAAACTTATTCTCCTAATAAATAGGAATAATAATGGTGTGCACTAGATTAGGAAGTGAGGGTACTTTAAATACTGAACCCCCTATTGATCTAATCAATTTTCCACTGATCAAGCTATAAAGTTAAACCAAATCATCTCAACCATGCAAGAGACTAGGGATCAAATTATAGCCCTAAAATAGGAAGTGCATGGCCATGAAGAGTAGAATGCTCAAAAGGAACCTAAAAATTATCCTAATGACCAAGAACATCGTAAAGGGTATAGGCATGAGGAGTTGCCACAAGATGTGATAGCTTGAGTAGATACATAACTAGCATACGATATGAAAAAGTCTGCTCAAACTCTAGGACTTAATATGTCTACTAATGTAAACTTATTCTCCTAATAAATAAGAATAATAATGGTGTGCACTAGACTAAGAAGTGAGGGTACTTTAAATACTAAACCCCATATTGATCTAATCAGTTTGCCATTGAGGAAGATATGAAGTTGGACCAAATCCTCTCAACCATGCAAGAGACTACGGATCAAATTATATCCCTATAACAAGAAGTGTATGGCCACAAAGAGAATAATGCTTAGAAGGAACCTAAAAATCATCATAATGACTAAGAACATTTTCAAAGGTATAAGCATGAGGAGGTGCCACAAGATGTAATAACTTGAGTAGATACATAGTTATCATGTGATATGAAAAACTCTGATCAAACTCTAGGACTTAATGTGTCTACTAATGCAAATTTATTCTCTTGATAAACATGAATAATAATGGTGCACACTAGACTAGGAACTGAGGGTAATTTAAATATTAAACACCCTATTGATCTAATTAGTTTACCACTGAGCAAGTTATGAAATTAGACCAAATCCTCTCAACCATGCAAGATATTAGGGATCAAATCATAGCCCTAGAATAAGAAGTACATGGCCATGAAGAGGAGAATGCTCAAAAGGAACATAAAAAACATCTTAATGACCAAGAACACCTTTAAGGGTAGAGTCATGAGGAGGTACCACAAGATGCAATATCTTGAGTAGATACATAGTTAGCATGCAATATGAAAAAGGTGAATCCATGCAAGTTTGATGGAACTATTTTGGGGGATGGATCTGAAGCATGGATAATAGAAATGGATAAGTATTTAGAGATTAAAAATTACTTTGAAGTCACAAAATTAGTCTAGGGAGCTTATCAACTTGATGGTGAAGCAATGATTTGGTGGGAAAATAAGAAGCTCAAGATGAACGTTGACTCAACCACCACCACTTCGGAATAGTTTGTGACATTGTTTAGGTCATGATAGATTTCACATATATACTTTGACCAAAATCTTATACATTTTTAAAATATAAAGCAAGGGGATATATCAATGAATAAATATTGGGAACAATTCACCAATCTTCTTAAGCATTTACCTCAGTATCAAGAAGATGAGAGGTTTAGAATTAGTAAATTCATCATGGAGTTGAAACCCCAAATAGGCTATGAAGTAGATATGCATGGTCCATCTATCATGGATCAAGTGTTTGAGAAGGAGGTAAAGAAATAAAAAAAATTAAAATCTCTTTCCCAAGTTAGAGATAAGCTAAAAAACAATTTCGATTTGAGCAACATTTCAGGTGACAATTCGAATGATGGTTCTACCCCAATTGCTGACAGAACTTTTGGGAGCCATAAATTTTATACCATAGCTATGTTTGACTCCATGTTTAAACTATTGGAAAGTTAAAAATGAGGGGAAAATTGTGAGATATCACAAAGCTCTACTTGGTGGGTTCTTACCCCTAAAAAAATGGAAGTGCCCCAAATTTCAATTTTAGTAGTGCAGTCTAAAAATAGTAAGTTTCTAAAAATAGTAATTCCTTGAATTTTATGTTGTTTTAAATCATGGAAGTCAAACCACTTAATCTCCATCAATATTGGTGACCTTCCACATCCTCCTCCTCCCTTAAAAACATGTATAAATGAATATGTAACTTGCAATGGAAATTAGACATCTCTTCTCAAAGATAGGCATATGTTTGGGTCTAAAAATTTGATCAATAAAACATCTCTTCTTAGAGATACCATTATTACAATTATGTTTTTCTTATTTCTTGAATTGTCTTTCAACCAAAACATTAAGTTTTGGATCAAATTTGGAAGTTATAAACCAAATTTAAAGAGGAATAACTTGAAGCATAGGAGTAGGGATTCCAAGGGTCAATTCAAGAATCAAAACACCAAGTTCAATAGTGGTTTAGGGAACAAAAAACCTAATAATTGTTATAAGGGTGGTTTTAAGGGAAACCAATAGACAGAGAAGAAAGGACTAGTTATAACTTGCATCATTTGTGGAGGTGACCATTTTTCTTCAGAATGTCCTCTAGATAAATCAAAGAAAAAGGGTTTAGCTTCTCAATAAGGTACATTTCACTATCAAATTTATGTAGTTATTTATAATTGATAGGTTGAGTATCAAGCTTCACCCATAGATCTATTAGATATTTTTTTAATCATCAGGTTTCTATTTTGATTGATATAGTACATATATAACATTTCATTGATCCAGGAATTGTTATTAAATTATCTAGAAACGATGGAGTGATAGCAAATGCATGGTTGGTATAATATGGGAATAATTCAATGGTCAAGGTTTCAAAGTGTCTAGTTAAAGCAAAGATTAGATTTCTTGAGTTTACTATGGTAGTATATCTTTATGTAACACCATTGGGATCATATTATGTGATATTATGAGTCAATTGGATTGAGAATCATAAATCCAAGGTTGATTATTTTTTAAAGAAGGTTGAGTGTCAAGATGATTTCAACAATTAAACACAGCTTCAGGGCAAGAAAAGGGAGTTAAAACTATGGAAAATTTATGCAATTCAACTCAAGAAAGCTCAAAAGAAGGGATGCTAGGAATTTATCATTAAGATAAATGAAATGGAATAATCTAAGGAATCACCTATCAAAGATTATCCTTTTCTAAGAGACTTCCATGACATTTTTCTAAAATAATTACCAAGATTTCCACCTAAACATGAGTTTGATTTCTTAATTGATATCATACCTAGATCAAAACCATATTTTAAGGCATCATACAAAATGATAACTAGTTAATTGGTTAAGTTAAAGGAATAACTTTGGGAGTTATTGTTGAACTATTTCATTTGAATAAGTGTGTCATCCATTTGTCTTCATCAAGAAGAAAGATTGCACTCTTTACCTATGTATAAACTAAAAGATGTTGAATAAAGAAATGATCAAGAATAGATATCTATTGGCATGCAATGATGATCTATTTGACAAATATGAGGGTTTACAGTCTTTTATAAAATTGATTCTTAGAACAAGGTATCATTAGTTGAGGATTTGTGAAGAGGATATCCCAAAAATAACAATTAGGACTTGATATGAGCACTATGAATTCATAGTGTTACAATTTGGATTGACAAATTCTCCATTAAAATTTATGAATCTTGTGAATAATGTGTTCAAATATTACCTAGATCATTTTGTGTTATTTTTCTTGATGACATCCTCATTTATTCCAAGGATGAGAAAGAGCACTTATAGCATCTGGAATTAGTTTTACAATGTTTACGAGAGTATATATTTTATGACAAGTTATTTAAGTGTGTATTTTTATAAAATAAATTACATTATTTAGGTAGTACTATCTATATGGATGGTATTTTAGTGGATCCATCAAAGATAAGAGCCATTATGGAGTGGCCAACACTAAGGAATGTCCATCAGGTAAGAAGTTTCATGGGTTTAGAAGGTTATTATAGGAAATTCATTCTAAATTTCTCTAAGATAGATAATATAATTACCTCTCTTCAATAGAAGAATCAAATTTTGATCTAGTTAGATAAGTGTAAGGTAGCCTTTCAAGAACTAAAAAGGAGGCATTTATTGATTTAGGTGAAAATTTGCCAGGGTTACACCTTACAAATGTGGAAGATCCTTTCTCAAATGACCAGTCTCTAATATATAAAGGAAAAAAAAGGCCTTTTGGCACCCTTTTTACAAGTGACCCATGTGCCTTACGAGCATTGGGAAGAGCAGGCCACTTAAACATAAATGTTGTGTCAACCCTAGCTCTGACTTTAGGCATTTTTTGACATAGGCCATGTCATTTCCCCATTAACTAAGATTTCTCCTTGAATGCACCTACGTGATTTGTCTACTCATAAATGTGAAATGAAGAAAATGGGTCACACGGTTGGCCATTCACACCTTCTAATGGTCAATTCATAGACACTATTTCACCTGCTAGAGTAACTTCTTGAATTGGCACCTCCCTTCACCACTTAGACTATCTAACTGCTCCTACACTTGGCACTTTTGTCTTTTCCCTACCTTGTCTCTTTCTGGCTCTTTTGGCACTCAGGCTATCTCTGGGTGGGTCACTGCATTCCTTGGGCTCCTTTCATGGTTGGTGCTTGGGCATTTAGAAAACAACAACTTTTTCTACTAGCTTAAATTTGACGTTCGCTCACCTATCATCACTTGAAAACCAATGGCTAGTTCACCTTCTTAAGATTAATGGCTTTCGGGATGTCACCGTCCTTGGCGATTTCCTTTGGGCTTTTCTACTTAGTTCCTTTTATGTGGGTTCCCTTCTCTATTTCAGACTTTCCCACAGACAAAAAGTCTGTAGAAATTAGTCATTTGGCTTCCCCATGTTTTTTGGCTTTGGGCCTTTTCCCCATGGATAAAAGTCTACGAGAATTGGCCGCCTCTGAATTTCTTTGCTTAAGTCTTTCGGGCAACCCCTCCAAATTTCTTCAATCTTTCTTTCTTTATGGCCTCCTTAAAGTGCCTTTGCCTTCTACAAGGGCTTATTAAACCTAGACTACCATCTGCAAGGGCATCTACTCTTCAACTTTGGGGCACCTCATTAAATTGACCCTTTTAACCAATTATGTTGAACTAGTTCAATGGTTCAACACTGCGCACTGAGCCGATTGGACCAAAGGCAATTGAACCATTTACTGCTTGAACTGAAATGATTAAACCAAGCCATTGAACCAATTGGTTGAACTATTCAATTGAACTAGTTCAACAGTTTAATGCTATGCACTAAGCTAATTAAAACAAGCCTTTGAACTTTTTTCGCTCACCTTAGTCGTTGAACTTGTGTGTTGAACTTTTTTGATATACTAAGTGCTGAACTTAGCTGATTGAACCAAAACCGATTGAATTGAAGATTGAAATAAAGCTTCAAGTTGAAGTGATGGACTTGAAGTAGTAAACTAAGGCATGAACCAAGGTTGATTGAACTACAGATTAAACCAAGGCTTTGAGCCAAAGTTGATTGAACCAAGGCTATGAATTAAAGCGATGGTTTAATACTTTGAAGATACCAACCTTCCTTGTAAATTTTCATTAGATGAAGGCCTAAAAGAGCCTTGTAAACCCCATCACTTTTTGAACTGATTCTTCATCCGCCAAGGATTACACCTGTTGAGTCTGTAGATAAACTTATGAAGTTTGTAGAAGCCTATAGAGTCTATAGAAACCTACAAAGTTTGTAGAAAACCAAGCTCTGTAGAGTCCATAGAAATGGACATACAGAGTCTATACAAATGGACCTACAGAGTCCATAGAAATTCTTAGACTTGTGCAAAAATAAAAAAATGAATTGGCCTTGAACAATAGGGGAAGAAGGGGACCAATTTTTGGCCTATTGGGCAAAAATGGTCAACAAATTGGTGACTCCCAGGGGAAGCATGCCTGCTATGCTTAGAAGCTAGTTGCCTTAAAAATCCATTAGGTACAGGGTCAGATTGTAACTTAAATATCAGTAATAGCTCTGATAAATCTAGAACCAATCACGCAGATTCACCTCAAAAGGAAAAGAAAAACACACACAAAGCTAATAAAACTACTTGTGAAAATAGCACTTAGGGAAAATAGGGAAAGAAAACTAAAAGTAACCCACTATATACAGCTAACCAGGTATTTTTGATTCCCTCCTAGATCAAACGGAAAGCTTCTAATATCTCCTTTGTCTAACACACCCAGTATTGATAATGGATCCCATAAGAAAATATTTATGTGCAACTTCTTCACCTGGTCTACCATGTTGATCTGAGGATTGTTCCTTTCCAAATTTTCTTTGGGGTCACTTGCAGCCTTCTAAGGTGTAGGTCAGGGAGCTAAATGTATGATTAGTGGCCTAAAATTTGGGAATTTTTGGTTCACCTATGGTGGAAGAGATGGTGTGGACATTTGAACAGTTGCTTGAGTTTCTTCCATAGCTCTCCCTTTAGATCTTGTGTTGGCTGTCACACAGTCAGCCTGATTGTCTACAGTACCCACATAATTGATTACATAGAACTCACCTTCTAGTTGGTTTATAAGAGTAGAGTCAGGTTGACTTTAACTGTTGCTTGTGTTGGGTTACATTAGAGCCTCAAAGACTTGGGAATGAGCGACTGCCTAATTATCTTTCACATTTGGGTAATAACCCATGATCTCATTTGTATAAATGGCTTGCTCCTAACCATATCCCATGGTTGAACAACTTGGTTGTTCCTACACCAAATTGTTTTGAATGGGCACCATAGCCTTAGATGATGAAAGAGCACCTAGGTTATAGCCTTGAAAAGGTCTGGTTTGAGTAAGCTGACCCTATCCTTGATTGTAATTTTGGAAAGGGGGTCTTGGAGCTTGGCCATACTGCTAGTATCCTTGGTTTGGTCTGTTGCTTTGAGTTTGCTGCCTTTTAAGAGCTACAAGTTCATTCGACATACTCTACAACAGACTCTTAACTTCATGAAGCTCATTGGATGGAACAGTAGTTCATTTCTCTATGCTAGGTAGAGGAGCTAATGTGGGAGAAATGGCCTGAATTAGAGGTAGCATTTTTGGGAAAAGTGGCATATGGGGTCTACAGGCTATTTTCCTAGCCTGCACTAAGCAATTTTTAGCTGTTATGGCAATGACATAAGCAGCAGGTATCACGTGCCCTCCCATAGATTGTGTCATAACAGCGATATCACTATTTAATGATCGTAAATAACACAAGAAAGCATAGCTAGTAGTTAGTCTTACCAGAACGGGGATTCTATCCCATGTCTTCTGAAACTGCATGTTGAAATCCTATATATATTCATGTGGGGCTCTTTTCATGGTCATCAACTACTCAACAAGTGAGAGGTGTTCACTCTTTTCTCCAAAATAGTCCATCAATTGAGTACCCAATTCATTCCAAGAATGGATTGAATTTATAGGCAAAGTCCTATACTAGTCAAGAGCTTTGCCTTTGAGAGACAATGCCAGCAATCTGATTGTGATATTTTCCTCCATGGCATTATGAATATTGCAGAGGTTAGTAATATGTCTAATGTGTTCAATACCTATAAAGGGCCCCTCTCCATTAAAGGGAGGCACACTTTTGAGGACCGCTCTTGGAATTAGGTCATAATGCTAGAGGTTCAAGGGACTCTGACCATGAAAGGTCACAAAGGGTAATGTCGTAGTTATAAGGGGATTCAAATGAGGTACTTCTCTTGTGAAGGAAGCACCTATAGCTAGACTAGGAGGATGACTCACTGAATAAGGATGAGTCCTTTTGAACCTCAATTGATTTGTTGAGTTGAGAGGTAATTCAATGAATTCAAAAGGGACACCCTTATTAGCAGATTGTGTGGTCACTTTAGGCATAAGAAGTTAAAATTGGTCTTTGATTGGAAAACTAAAGCTCTTACCAGTGGAGTCACCAAATGCTAAAAATATTTAACTTGTTTTGACAAGACCAGCATCAATCCTAAAACCTTATTGAGTGTAAGACTAGGTCCCATCGGGTGTGCCAAAAATTGTTCACATAGTGGATTGCACCTAGAGCAAGGAGGTTGAGCTCCTACCTTCCACACACAACAATGGAAACTCCCCTCTCACCTATGGGACTGGTGAAGCTAGAGGGGAGAGTCTCTAGGTAAGGGCTATCTCCCTTTGATGCATCTAATTTGTTCCAATAAGTGCTAACACACACACACACACACACACACACACACACACACACACACACACACACACACACACACACACACACACACACACACACACATATAATAGGGGGGATGAAAAGGGAGAAAGATTGCAAGAAAACAAACTACTCTAAAGGAGGTGATGCACCAAAATAAACTAACCTTCTCACACTCACACTTAAAATTAGATAAACACATACATACACTTCAAACTAGTAGAAGGACTAGGCTGCAAGAAACTTGGCAGGGAGGCTTTAATGAAAAATAAAGAAAATAGAGATTCACCAGAGGTGATATGAAAGGCACACTATATAGTAATTTCTTTTATTTTTGCACTTTCAAATATAGCTCTCCTTGTCAGCTGTAGAAATGGCACCTTATAGACACTAGGTATGTTGGTGTTGAACCTGTGGAAGAATCAAGAAGCAATGACTAAACACAAACTAACACTCAGAGATACACAGAGATATCTAACTAGGATAGAGGTAAAAAATGCATTTATTAATTCAAGTGAAAATTTGCCAAGGCTACGCCTTACAAATGTGGAAGATCTTTTCTCAAATGATAAGTCTCTAATATATAGAGGAATAAAAGAGGAAGAAAAGTGACCCATGTGCCTTATGAGCATTGGGAAGAGTAGGCTGCTTAAACATAAATGTTGTGTCGACACTAGCTCTGACATTAAGCATTTTTTGACACAGGTTGTGCTATTTCCCCATTAATTGATATTGTTCCTTGAATGCACCTACGCAATTTGTTTGCTCATAAATGTGAAATGAAGAAAATGGGTCACACGATTGGCCATTCATGCCTTCTAATGGTCAATTCATAGACATTATTTCACCTACTGGAGTAACTTCTTGAATTAGCACCTCCCTTCACCACTTAGACTATCTACTATCTCCTACACTTGGCACTTTTGTCTTTTCCCTGCCTTGTCTCTTTTTGGCTCTTTTGGCCCTTGGGCTATCTCTGGGTGGGTCACTGCATTCCTTGGGCTCCTTTCATGGTTGGAGCTTGAGCATTTAAAAAACAATAGCTTTTTTTATTGGATTAAATTTGACATTCACACACCTGTCATCACTTGAAAATCAATGGCTAGATCACCTTCTTAAGATTGATGGCTTCCAGGACATCACCATCCTTGGCAATTTCCTTTGGGCTTTTCTACTTAGTTCCTTTTCTATGGGTTCCCTTCTCTATTTCAGACTTTCTCATGGACAAAAAGTCTATGGGAATTAGCCATTTGGCTTCCCCAAGGTCTCTAGCTTGGGGCCTTTTCCACACAGAAAAGAGTCTGTAGGAATTGGCCGCCTCTGAATTTCTTCGCTTTAGTCTTTGCTTAAGTCTTTCAGGTAGCCCCTCCAAATTTCTTCAGTCTTTCTTTCTTTATGACCTCCTTGAAGTGCCTTTGCCTTCCACAAGGGCTTATTAAACTTTTACTACCCTCCACAAGGGCACCTACCCTTCAGCTTTGGGGCACCTCATTGAACTGACCCTTTGAACCAATCGCGTTGAACCAAAGAGTTGAACCGGTTCAACGTTGCGCACCAAGCCGATTGGACCAAAGGTAGTTGAACCATTTGCTACTTGAACCAAAATGGCTGAACCAATCCATTGAACCAATTGGTTGAACCATTCGATTGAATTGATCTAATAGTTCAATGCTACACGCTGAGCTAATTGAAAAAAGCCTTTAAACTTTTCCCGCTCGCCTTAGCCGTTAAACCTGTGCGTTGAAATTTTTTTGATGAACTAAACACTAAACTTAGTTGATTGAACCAAAATTGATTGAACTAAATATTGAAACAAAGCTTGAAGTTGAAGCGATGGAATTGAAGGGGTGAGCTAAGGCATGAACCAAGGCCGATTGAACTAAGGCTTTAAACCAAAGTTGATTGAACTGCCGATTGAACCAAGGCTGTGAACTGAAGCGATGGTTCAATAGTTTAAAGATGCCAACCTTCCTTGTAAATTTTCTTTAGATGAAGGCCCAAAAGAGCCTTGTAAACCCCAACACTTTTTAAACTGATTCTTCATCCGCCAAGGATTACACCTGTTGATTCCATAGACAAACTCATGAAGTCCGTAGAAGCCTGTAGAGTCCGTAGAAACCTACAGAGTCCATAGAAAACCAAGCTCTGTAGAGTCTATAGAAATGGACCTACAGAGTCTGTAGAAATTCTTGGACTTGTGCAAAAATTAAAAAAATGAATTGGCCTTGAACAGCAGGGGAAGAAGGGGACCAATTTTTGGCCTGTTGGGCAAAAATGGTCAACATATACCACATTATTTTTATAGATAAAATGATGTTTTAGGATAACTACTTTCATTATTGTGAGGTGGACATAGGATAGATTCTTCCCTCAGATTATGATGGAAGGGGAGCATCATCAGAAAGGGTGGTTTAGATGAAGATGTTAATGGATGGTAGATAATCAATATAGAAACCCTTGCACACACCACATTTGTAGTTTATGATTATATTGTGTGATAGGTAGTTTTCATATGTTTTATTTACATTTAAATGACTATCATGTTCTTTTATGTTTTCATTAGTTTAGTGATCTTACTTAGATTATATTTTTTGATGTAATAGTTAGGCTAAAATGATTAAGCTTTTATATGTTCTTCTTATCTTATTACCTTATTTAGAATGGTTGTGTAGAATAACATTTTGATGTTGTAAGCATTAAAAAGTATATCCAGATTTTATAGTTATTTATCTACAAGATTTAGATAATAATAATTAAATATTATCATTATGATATTATATAGGTTCAATTTAAATGTCAAAAGATAAATATCATTATTTTAAAAGGTATTTTAGTCGATTAAATGTTTGATTAAAGATTTTATATTCATAATACATTAGATATTGGTTATCATTAAATGATTTGGGAAATCATTGTAATTTAAAAGTTTGTTTGGGATGGCATGTTAATGTTAAACATTAGTCTTTGATTTCATATTAGTATTACCATACTATGTAGTTAATACATTTTTTGAGTGGTCAAATTTACATGGGAAGCTAACATCGACTAAGTTAATAGTTGTTGCATGGCAAGGCATGAATTTTGTGACTTACGATTGTTTGGTTAGTTTGTGAAGTCAATGGTGATATAGTGCTAAAACAATGTCATGAAAATATTTTATTAATAATATAATATGATTATTTAGGGAGTCAATAGAAGTATTGGGATGATTAGGGTTTCTAATCATCTTTTGAATTCAGTTAAGCATCATTCTAGAGAAAATTATGGAGTTAACTATGTTTACATGGTGGAATACTATGGAAGTTAGTTGAACTATTTAGGCATGCATATTTTTTAGTCAGTTAATATGTCGTTAATGGTGAATAATTGGAAGGCAAGTAAATGGATGAACAATAATAAAAAGAAGAGAGAAGGGGTTATGAATGGGATGACACATGACATACACAGAGGAATAGATAGAAGAGACTAAGGTGATATCTTGAATAAAAGAGAAAGGAATATATACAACTTCTTTGGTATTCTCATGTAAGTTTTTTAATTCAATACCTATGTGTAATATATTTTTTATTGAATGGGTTTTCAAATTACTTTTGGGTTAGTAGTTTTTCAATTATTTTTTAATTTTGGAAAATTAAAAATGGATATATGGAGGGCTCAACCTCTATAGAACCCTACATCAAACCTAGGTTAACTTGAGGAGGCTAGGGTAGAGTCATAGGCCTTGTCCATGATTGATATAGGTTTTATAATATCTTTCCTAACCCTCTTTATCAATGCAAATACCATTGTTCAAAAATAAGAGATTATCCTGATGGGTATATATATAACTTGGCTTAAGCTATTTGTTTCAAACTAGGTTGTTAAATATTTATTTGGATATATTCCAATATAGACTTGAAAATGTTTTTCTATGTTAACATTCAACTGTTAAACCAATTCATACTTTTTGGGTTTAAAAAAGTACACTTCAGGTATTATGAATATATATATATATATATATATATATACATAAATATATATATATATATATAATATATAT